>JAOXYL010000039.1:14473356-14510417 GCA_028564955.1 Terapon puta
CACACACACACACACACACACACACACACACACTCATGTAACATGCTAACTGGCAAAGCATGCATTTTGCACGAGGCTGAGGAATCTGGCTCATATTTTCCCTCTCCCTGATCCAATCCACTCCTCTCCCCCGTCATATAGATCGGAGTCTGCGGGGGCCAGAGGCGCTGACAGAGCCCAGATGCTCCCAGTCTGTCTGGGGGACTGGGGAGACTGGTGCCATGGGGTCCTGGAGCCTCTGAAGTGCCGCCCCTCCGTCAACATGACCAAGGCTAGACCTGCACTTTCTCCAGGCTTGAGACACTCTCCTTGCCACGCTGACAAGCGCGCCGTATAGTCACAGATTGATACATGCAGGCGTACGCGCTCGCAGGCACTCGCTCTCACGTAATGCACGGCCGTTCATCAGCCGTTCCTAATTAGGGACCCCCGGACCAGCGCTTGAGTTCATAAGGTTACAATGACACACTGATACAAGGTTACTAACATGCACACGCTCTCATGCTGATACCTCTCAGGGCTTCTTTTACTTTCTCATTTAATCCTGCTCTATCTCATCACCACTGTCCTAAACTTGTTCATGTGGTTGGGGGCACGAGGAGGAGGTAGGGGTGTCTTTGTTCTAAAGAGACAAAACAACCCCCCCCTGCCAAAAAAAAAAAAAAAAAACAAAAAACAGAGGCACCATACGAATCCTTCATCCTCCCGCTTTCGCTCTCAAAACACAAAGATCATTACAAGAGCATCAAAGTATGCCATGTTTGAAATGATATTTCTCTTTGTAGTCGTGGCGTAGCGTGGAGTGTGTTGGTATTAGATGCTGCTGTGGCAGCTGTCGTGGCTGGCTGCGTGGTGCCTCGGTGTCAGGGCCTCCGAGGCCAGGCTGTCCCGGCAGACAGACAGAGGGGGAGGAAACCTGATAGCGCAGCCAAGCCCCAGTCTAATGTCTGTCTATCCAGCTATCTATCCCTGTGTCTATCTGTCTGACTGACTGTTGGACACTGTCTATCTGCATGCCGGATACTCCTCTGGCTTCCCAGCAGCAGTGCACCGCTTGCAACTGAGTTAATATGCTCCAAAAAGTTTGCTTTCTTCTTCTTCTTTTTTTTTTCCTCTTCTTTTTTTTTAAAGCATTCAAACTTCTTAGGAAGAACAAAAAAACAGCTATTTCACTGATGTGGCTGCAGGATTAACTTCTGTAGGGTCCCTACTAAGCGCGCGCCTTGTACCGAGGGGTGCAGGTTGTGATAACATTAGAACTGTGAGCCGACATGTATGAGGAGCAAGAGATGGAAGAGCGGAGTGTGTTTGTATTTGATGTGGGGGCAGAAAATTGCTCTATAATGAGGAGGGGTGCCAGGATATAAGATGGGAAGTGGGGAGTTGGAGACAGGATATAACTTATGAGAAGGAAACTAATGTTGGGAAATGCAGAGGTTGTTGTTGTAGTGGCTGTATAAGCTAAAATGTATCTTACCGCAATCGGCCATGATTAATAAAGCCCGGCCAGGTCAAAACCCCGCTCTAAAGCTGCGAATGCCACCAACCATATCCGCTCTCTTTCTGGGGCTCAAATGAGTGTGTGTCGTATGTGAGCGAGAGTGTGTGTGTGAGGGGGTTAATAAATGTTGAATCAAACGCCGCACGAGACACTCACACTCCTTAAGGGTTGCCCATTAGCGGTGTGTGGGTGCATGGGGAGTTTATCAGTGTCTGGGTGATTTATGAAGTCAGACTCAATATCATCCACTTCACCCACACACATATGGACATACACATGTGCACACACCAACACGCATGGCCACATGCTCTCTCTCGCACACACACTCTCACACGCACACACACACGCATGCACACACATGTGCACGAGCATGCAGCACATGCACTCATGTAGTCTCTCCCTCTCTTGAAATGGAGGCAGATATTAGGCCAAAATTAAAGGTTTCACAGAGATTAACAGTGCGGATGATGAGATCGTCTCAGCCTCTTTTAATCTAATTCCTTTTTATCTCGGAGCCAGCGTGATACGGAAGTGGTCCACATGGTGAAAAACAACCACGAAATAATACAGACATAATAATAACACTGACGCTAATGCTGATAAATACTAAAATGAAAATGCCATGAAAATGCAAAAGTGGAGAAAATAAAAGGTGTGAATTCTTTTAGAGAGCTTCCTCGGATACCTAAGCAATTACATGGCCAATTACTGGCAGCATGTCTGAAGCTTTGATGCTGGACTTGTTTTTTAACATCAGCCACAGAACTCTACAGACATCAGTATCTCTGGTTGCTAAATTCATAGCATTCCTTAGAATTTACTTAGCCACAAGCAAAAAAGGAGGGTGCTTACAGTGCACTTCAGAGTGTGCCTGGCTTAAATGGGACCCCTTGTGGCTGTGTCACAGCTCCCTTCGTTAGGGGGCTGACTGTAGCCTGTAGTCACCACAGGCATCATTAGCCCTCTGTGAAACCACAGACTGAGTCTCATTCTTCATCTGCCTGTCTGCTGCCTCAACATCTACGCTGCGATGGTGCTCCAACGGCAGAGTAAGTGAGTCCAGCAGCACGGCAAGACAGCCACACCGAGCTCATCGGATAAGAAATTCAAAAATGCAGCAAAGTTCAAATGTATTCAGTGAGCGGGCCACTTGAATTGGTTCTGCAAAGGTTAGAGCCGAGGTTATTTTTGGAGAGTGGATTATTAGGCTACCTGGGCTGAACAGAAGAGGAATAACTATGGGCAAGTAAGGGTCACTTTGGAGCTGCGCAAGACAGTTATGAGAGTCAAGAACTGAGCAGAAAAAAGACCTGCCAATGTTACAACAGATCACCGGGAGGAAATCTGGAAAATACAAGTAAAGGACATATTCAATTAAAGAAACAGATTTTTCTAAACACACAGCACCACTGCTGCCCTCACCATATGGTCTTTATAAGAAAGAATAATTTATCCCAAAGGGATTAAACAGGGTTGTGCTGAAAACATAATAACATATAAACATTTAAGTTACAGATTAAATGTGCAGGATGAATTCAAGGTTGAAATGTTGATTTCTGTTTCCCGTTCTGTACTGCCCTCTAATGGAAAACACTACTCAGAAATAAAAAGAGGAGCTCTGACATAAAGAGAGCTGCAGCGAGGAGAGAAGACATACAGCATAATTAATTATGAGCTGAACTGAGTGAACGCTACAGGAAATCAATTTTAAAATTACATACAATTAAAATGATGAAAAGGCAGGATTTGTCATTTTGAGATGTATTTATTTAAAGATGTCTACTGTAACAAAAGTGCAGTATATAATGCATAAGACATCTCCACTCTAGGTGGATTATAAGGCGAGAGCAAACAATGAGATCTAAATGAAGACAAAACAAATGCTTCACTACAAAGCTTTGTAGCAGTAAAATTCAGAGCCTTTATCACTGGATGTTGAACAAAGCATTCACTTGGCAGGAAATTAAAAAACCAACGAGAGGTACAAAGACTAATTCTGCTTAGGAAAAAAAAAACAACAACAACAACAATGCAAGAGACATATTTTTAAGGGAATAATAATTCTTTAGAAAAACCATTCCAGCACTATCTGGCAAACGCAACGGAGACCCACGGGAGCATATGTTTGTAATTCCTACTGTTCTCTGTTTAAGTTATTTTTGTACATTCTAATTCTGCAACAACTCTGTATCACATTAACTATGCAGCATCTCTATTCTTAGATTTAAAAAAAAGAGTATAAACTGAATATCTACAAGTAACTCCAGTTGTTCCACAGTGTGTGCCAAGTACGCTAAACTTTATGGCCCTGTTTTCTGTTCTTTAAAAAAAAAACAACAAAAAAAACCTGGCCTTGTGTGTGTGAGTGTGTGTGTGTGTGTGTGTGTGTACTGAATGAAGGACAGTCGGCCTCTGTCATGCTTTAGCTTTCCCTTCTCTGCCTCTCATGGGTGAGCAGCCATTGTTTGAGATGGTCGCCCTTGCCGCTCATGTACGGCCCACTCTGTCCACTGCTAGAAATGACTCGATGGCAGGGGATGAGGAGGGGAACCTGGCACAGACGGACAGACACAGAGAAGTCAGCTCCGAGGAAATAAACATGTGTAAGTTTTGCAAATGTCATGCAAGAACATTTCTGCACGCAAACAAAAGACATTTGCCAAATGCTTGCCTCTGCTTTTTTTTTTTTTTTTGGATGAACGGTCACTTTGCAATTTCTAAATTTGGTAAGGAGGTTGCAAAAAACATTTTCAGTACACAAGTTTTAAACTTCAAAAATATAAATTCAAGGGCGAATCAGTGCTGTTACTAGAAAACCATGAGCAAGAGGCTGATATTTGAAAAGAAAAAAAAATGGAAATACAGATTGTAGCTTTAAAAATCAACTGCTTTCTTATTCTCAGGTTGACATTTATTGTCATAGTAACACAACATTTGGAGGCGTTGATAGTGGATATGTATTATGTATTAAAGGGTCTCTGATTTACCACATAAACAGTGTGACTTAAAAGTAACCAACATGCAGAAAATATGAATCTGCACTTTCTTTTTTTTGTTGCTTTTTTTATGTTCATGCACTGCATGAAAACAAAGTGCCACAGCAGAAGTGTCTGGTTTGATCCTGCACAAATCCACATTCAGGGTGATGGCTCAGTCTTTGGGTATAAATGTTTTTTACTCTTTAATAGTGTAAAGCAAAGAAGCAATCAAAAATTAATGGGCAAAAACACCAGCAGGATGAATATTCAATCGAGAGGGTGTCAACATTAAGATCTGATAACCCTGTGATCATTAAAAAGAGGAAGTCGGTGGAGCGTTTACTCTTGTTGCAGACGACTGCCAGGGGGGTCCCGAGTTCTTTGTAAACTAAATGGCTGGAGAAAGATTAAACAAGCAAGCCTAAAACACTTCGATCATTGTGAAGTCAGAACAAGAAGAGTGGCAATGGTTGGAGTGAATCACAGCAATTATTTCTTTTAAAATATTCTGAACGTTGCCCTCATTTTGTTCCCGTTGCACTAAATAGATAAACATCACAGCTGCTGCTGCATTGTGACTGTATTTCTCCAATTGAGCCGAGTTATCCTGATTTGATGGCTCCAGTCTTTTATATAAAAGTTGGACATGCAGTGTGTGTTTCAGTTCAAATCCATCATTAAACCCGCTCCCATATCAACAGCAATAAAACTTTCCGAGCCCCAGATTAACCTTGCAGACAGAGAAATACTGCTCGAGTATTCCAATCAATACTGTTCCCCGGGTTTGGAGGGAGAGCAGGGTACCCTCAAGGCCTTCGGATCTGCCTCTTCACTTGGGGGGAAAAGAGCACTACACCAGGCTTATCAATACTCAAATCCTGGTGAAGAAGAAGTGCCACAGAGAGGCGAGGATCGATTGAGCACACTGAGCTTTTCACAGCTGAAGCCTGAGTGGAGCAGCGCTACTGACAAGTAATTGACACTGACAATCTGACTCTGGATCTGTATCAGGAGCTGAGGGCTCAGGCTCCCAGCCTCCCTGACGAAAGGAGAGAAATGTCTGTAAAACATGAGACTGAGAGGTATTATACAGCCATCCAGAAGCAATGCCATTGGCTAATGTAACATATAAAAGTTAAAAATTGGTTTTAAAAACACACAAATGCTATTTTTGAGGGTTTATTTGCCTTTATTTTGAGATTGAAATGGCTTTTTTATGATAAATTACTTTTTTTTTTTTTTTAACTTTAGGAACAAAAACAGCATCAGAGAAGAAACACAGCTCTAAGGTGAGAATGTACACAAGCTCCTTCACAGCACATACGAGGGAGAACATCTCACTGGCTGCATTTCTGCACAAGAAGTGTGCTCTGCCTCACAGAGCACACCGGTGGTGCCCACAGCACTACATGGGCAGAGCTAAACGGGCTTTGATCAAAGGGTTTGATCAAAAGAAGACACACCACTTGCCCTCTAGCCCTCCATTTTGTACACAGTAGATTCATGGGCAAAACGATGCGGGCCAGGTTTCCTACAAGAATCGGAGATTTGCAGCCAACATCTACAGTAAAGACTTGAGAGGACGGGAACAAAAGGTGTGGGCTTAAAATTGTGCTGTAGGTAGACTTTTACTTCTCAGCTGTTCTCAGAGGGGGGCGTTTATTTTGCCCATTGCACATATTCTCAACACACCTACGGTTTAGATTACATATCCTGCATCAAGAAGATTTTTTAAAAATCATTTTATTGGAAAACTCTAGTGGAGCACACAAGTACTATTCTGTGGGTAGAGCCACTCCAAGAGAGTGAAAGAAAACAGAGGCTGGAAATCATTCTGTGTATTATCACTTGTATTTTCAGTGTTATGTGATTATTAGATCATGTGTTTAAATGTACATATAGTACAGTGGTATAATTAATTTTTTTCATTAATTCCCCATTCCATTGGCTCATTAATCTTTTTATAAACTTTTACATGCAATTACAGCATGAAGTGTTGATGTAAAACCTTTTAATCTGTTGTTACTCTTATGTGGTTGTTTTACATAATACCAAAATAAATGTAAGAATAATCAATAAAGATGAACTGATAGGTATTTTCATAATCTATTAACGTACTGATTTTCTCTCTTATTTATCTGGTCTGTAAAAAAAACAAACAAAAAAAAAACTGTTTCCAAGGTGACAATTTCAAAGGTCTAAAACCAAAAGATATTCTGTCAGCAGTAATTTAAAACAGAGACAAGCAGCAAATGTTCACATTTTAAGAGGCCTTAATCAGAAAATGAGTTAGCTTAAAAAAGTGACTCGGTGATTAACAGATTATTAAAATAGTTGCAGATTAATTTTCTGTTAATCAACTAACGGTTGCAGCTCTTCTCTTTACTTAATACTGAAAGTGACACCATGAAATCTCCAGTATTGTTTCAATGACTGATTTACTTCTGACTATAGGCAGCTTTACTGTTTGCCACAACATGCAGGTTCAGATGCAGCAGTAATCAAAATCTAATACCAAAGATGAAAATGACTACTTTCCCAATCTGACTAAACGAAGTTAGTGAGACAGAAGCCTGTCAATCAATGTCATCCACACTCACCGGGTTCCTCCTCATGGCCCCTCCCACTGCCCGCACCGCTCTGGGGTTTCCCGCCATCTCAGCGAGGCGTTTATACGAGACCGTCTCTCCAAACTTCACGTCCCTCAGAAGTGTCTGCAGCACGCGGCAGGTGAACGCGTCTTTGCAGCAAAGCAGAGGACAGAAGGGAAGAGTGGGAGATGGAAGGAGAGAGCAGAGGAAGAGAGAGTTCCCCGTTTAATCAATCAAACTCACGACGACAAGACAACAGTTCAGCGCGACGTAATTTATTCCTGTCAAATAAACAAGTGTTTTTTTTTATGTAAATCAAAGGTTTGAGGCATCACTGGACTTTGATCCACTTAATAGTTTTTAGTAATGTTTAATCACATGTTTCCAATTCTTCTTTAAAAGGTATCTGTAGGACTCCCTCTTTTTCCTTCACAATACTCATTAAACAACTAAATACAGAGACGTCCCTCAATTTGACCTTAGAACTAGTATCAACATGCTACAGAAGCAGATGTGAGAAAATTATTTCTATGGCAGAAAAATCTAGGTTATGCTTTGAAAGGTCACAGCTAAAATTAAAAAAGTTCGCTCCTTCATTTAAAAGGATTAAGAGAGGCCAAAAAGACTGCAAATCTGCTCCAGATTTTTAATAATAATAATTTGAATGTTGCATACCATTTGTGGCAGTGGGATGACTTTGAGGTTAATCAGACCAATTTGTCCTTTTAATTGCTTTCTATTCAGAGTAGATTCATTATATCATCTTCACTTAAATGGCGGAATTCTTCAAATCATCCGCAGCTTAACCGACCACATTAACGGCTTTGATTTCATTAGCACTTTAGCAGTAGCATTATCTTTTTTTTTCTGGATTACCAGGCAGTGACTGAGAGGCATGTTTGTCTAGCTCCAGTCGCTGAAGAAAAGGGGAAAAAGTATGTGAAGCATCTCCAAAACCTTGAGACGTCGATGCACTGAGCTTGTGTACCGAACGAACAACAGTTTTTTTTTTTTTTTCTTTTTGCACGGAGAACAAGATGGGGAACAATGGTCTTGTTATCAAGAGGGCGAGGGGGGGTGACGTTCCTCTAGTATATACATGTACTCAGTCATGAAAATTCAATTAGTGATCTCCCATTCTCTCTCATTTATATGGTCTAAGAGAGCACATGACAAGTGATCTATGAGAAATCCCTCTAAATTGGCATTGTGTGAAAACATGTCACACCCCTGTCTCTCTTCTACAGAGTGAACATCCTTTGCTCCCCAGGCTCCCTCGCTACCTTATAGTCACTCTCCGCTACACAAAGCCACGCGAACAAGGCAATTTGCCTAAACTGGGGGGAATAAGTGTAAAACCTAAAGGGGATATATTTGATTGATGCGCACCCATGTGAGTTCTTTGTCTTGAACAAGGCCCGTAGGTACTGTTTAATAATTTTTCAGGTAATAATCACGCTGTCAACGAGATGACGGGCTCTTACGCAGACAGACTTAATGTTATGAGGAGATAAGATACACCCCTGAAATTTCTTTTATGCATTATTCTCCCTCATAAAGCTCGGATTTGGCCACATGGTGTGCGTGGTACATATTGATATCGCTTTGTCACTGGTGGGTAGATGACAACTTGCCCAGACTATGGCTATGACAAATCCCCATTGATGAAAATGTTATTGACAAATAACCAAAGTCAGTGTCACGCAGGCGGACGCTGCTGAGCACTTTCGCCTACAAGCAGACCGAGCAACAAGCTACAGGGGGATGTTTAAGCTTTTTTTTTTTTTTTCTATAAATCCGGAGCAGCTCTTTCTCTTGGAAGCTCTCAAATCTCCAACAGTTCTGGACAAAAACAAGTGTCTGTGCTTTTATCTGCCACAGCCGAGGTTAAAGAACTTTGCCCTCATCAGTGTTAGTGACAGAGACTTCATGCGGGTCACTCAAGGTGACCAGCAATGATTTGGAGAGCAATCCCCGAGCCCCATACTTCATAAAGAGCCTAATACGGTGTGTCTGGGGTCAGGACCCTCTTTAGATCGGGGTGCAGTGATGTCAATTGTTTAAATAAAAGTTGAGAGGAACCACTTACATGTTTACAGACATCCCATAATTATGTCACAGGTCATTACCTACCATGAGGCCAGGTGATGGGGCTACTGCAGAGGGAGAGACTGACCCAGAGTAAAATCGAACAGATCTAGTGATAATGAAGGTATTGGCATATATGATTGATTTGCTCATAATTTTGGATATGAGAGCAATTTGAAAGAAAATAAAAAACAAAGTGAATTTCATCAGCCCTGCGTATGATAGATTTGGGGGGTGGGGGTGACTTCCAGCTGACAGTCACCTCATACATGGCTGTGACAATAAAAAGACAATAGTGGGAATGCAGCTACCTCATTATCCTTTGTGTCTAATGGGAGGGAAGACTTTGACTCCCAGTCAAAGTGTCTCTTGAGTCTTGAGGGATCCATACTTTTGAAGGCTGACGGGGTGCTGATGATTCTCTGATTATTCGATATTCTGAAAACGTTCATTTCCCTAATTCCTCTCCACATCACAGGGGCGAGTCCTGGTGAGTGTCTCATCTCGCCCTGCGCTGTGCACAGGGGGAGGTTCAGGCTCCTGCAGGAACACAGTCATTTGGGCTTTGAAGAGCGCCCTTCCCCCCTTTGCCTGGCCCCCTCCCCGCATATTCCCTGTGCCGCTTACCGAGACTAAGATCCTCTCGTCTGTTACATATGGATGTATAATTAATGAGATAAGAATATGCATCGTTTTAAGAACTCATGATGGTGTCTGTGTTTTTCTGAAGGGGGGTGTGGGGGGGTGGTTGAATGCGAGTGCATGCACACACAAACATGCACAAGCTCCCTGAGCAGGACACATGCACGCACTCGCCATTCCTCTACCTCTGACGACCAAACTTGCGTGTGATGTTGCGCATGACAATCAGTCAGACAGTATAGAAAACCGCATCTCGCGTCTCCTTTCATGTCACCTCTGTTGCTCAGGTATATCGTGACAGCTAATATGAAAAGTGGCTTGTTTTGTCAGAAATGTGTAAATAAACATGGCAACACTTCAAGTGAAGGTCACAACTCAATATTACATGACAAGTGCAGCGAGAGCGCTGTCGCGTTCAGGTTCTCCCACAAGATAACTGAGCAAACAAAAGTTGGTTGTCACAGATTGTAATGACCTGATTAAACTTGTATTTTTTTCCCAGGCAGGCAGCCGCTGCATGACTAGATCGAGCAGGAATTTGTACAGCACTAACGCAAAAACTAATCCTTAATATTTGTGAATCAACAAGCAAAAACGCAAAAAAAAAAAGAAAAAAGGAAACCTTCTATTTTCCTCCCTCAAAAGACAAATACTCTTGATGCTCACATTTAACATTTTTATACTGGCATGGCCTACGGTTCTGACTACTGAGAGCAATCCAAGCCTAAACCCTGTATTTACTGAGCCCCAAAACAACAGGCGAGGGAGAGAGGTGGAACACAGCACAATCACCTATTCAGATCAGGTACTAATGAAGAATTCCATCTATCCTGAAATTTAATTAAAACCCCAAAGACTTCAGATGAGATGCGATTTGAAAGAGCCTGGGGCTGGTACACAAGCACTTGGTGGCGAAGGGAATCACACTGAAAGTTGATATCGTAATTGGTCCTGATGTATTTCTGCATTGCCTTTGCGGGAGCGTGGGACTCATAGCTGTATACAGGGTCTCAATGGAGTACCTGCTCATTGAAAATGCCATCACTCAAGCACTGCAGATCTGCATGAAATTAGAGAGCAACTAAGGCCTGATTGCAGGGGAAGAGAGGCGCAATTGTTAAATGCATATATTAGAGTTATTTTTTTTCCTTGTGTAGGTGTGCTTCTGGGTGTAAATGAGCACTTCTGAAAAATCTTTAAGTTAAAATGCAATGAGCGTCTCAGTGTGACAAAGAAATCGCCTGTAATTGTCTGGAAAACGGCACGGGTGCGATAAGTTTATGATTTCAAAAATGAGTTGTCAGGCTGCGAGCGTTGTTTGTTTCCTCGAAACAAAAACCGCCAGGGATAATTAATTCCTTGTTGTTTTTTTACCCCCTTTCCTCTGTGCCCTCAATCATTCACTCTGCGGCCATGACTACCAGCAGAAAGGACACTAATTGTCCATTTTTGGGGTGCTTTCATTTTACTCGCCCTGGGTGACTGGTCAAGCCAACAATAAGCTCATTCAAACTTTACCACCATTCACATGTTGTTATTGAAAAAAAAAAAAAAAAAAAAAAAAAAAAAGCTTCCTGTCTGAAAATGTCAAGAGTGGAATTCGATCAGTTTCAAAGAATGTGCCAAGAATCATGGAAAAGCTTGCCAAGACTAACACGCGTGGTAAGAGCTGCCACAGATTACTGAACCAAGTTACAGCTCTGTGTTCTGTTCTCTCTCCTTCGCTCACCCACTCACTCGCTTTTCCTTCACTCTCTCTCTCTCTCTCTCTCTCTCTCTCCCTCTCTCAGCCATAAAATACTTCATTATAACACAGTGAGCCAGTGAGTGTAAGTGATGTAACTGACAATTAAGAGTGAAAGCCTGATCCCAGTCATGGCTCTGCAAATATTTATCCATGACAGACCTCCTTGCAGGGCGGGGTGGTGAAAGGCAGGGAGCGGGAGACTCCCAGTGGTCTGCGGCTCACTGAAGTACGCCTGGAGCCATTCAACGCAGCGCTGCAACTCGGGGCTCGTTTCCGCCGGGCTATCGTTGACCACACAGCTCAGGGGGGCCTCGCTGCTCCTGTGAGGGATATAAGGCAGGATGGGGAGTTGAGGTGGGGATCAGAGGAGCAATCATAATACCCAACTCTTGGCTGAACAGCGCTAAAATATGTCACAAGAGTGTAATAATGCGCAGTGAGTGACACAGATGCGAGATGACATAATTTGCCGGGAGAAACTAAAGTTGCTCATCAAGACGTGTTTAAAATCTAAAGTTGGGCATTCCGGCGCCGTTCCAACAAACATCGGAGCTGCGAAAGACAGAAAGGAGCTTGAGAAAATCTAAAGACAGCAAAGCAGACATTTGATACAGTGTATATGTATTTATATGAAGTGCAGAATAATGGCGTATGAAAGAAAACATTGTCGGGTCATCGGGAACGGTGCTAACAGTTTATTTCAAACAACTTTAAGGAAGCAGAACGACTTTCTGGAAAAAAAAAAAAAGAGTTTTCAAAAGTCTTGCAGCTGTTACGGCAAAAAGTTAAGAGCACAGCGTTAACAACAGTTTCAACTCTGCTTGGGTCTAGTTTATAGTTCATGACAAGAATAAATGGATTTTTTGGCCAGAGCGGTGCTGGCCAGCAAAGCGCTGCACTTGGACGTGCATCTTAGCATGAGTAGATGCTTGGAGGAATTTGCCGATGGTTGAGTTGGCATCACTTAACAGCTGAATTTCTCTCCGCTGCTGACCACCCCCCAGGTCAATGCAAGCAGACTGACCCATATTTGACACTTAAAGACCCTACTGGGAAGGTCCTCTCTTAGCATGTGCATTACTGCAAAGTGGACCTCAAGCTGTGTTGTGGATCTAAAGCTGGCCGCCAATTCCATTAACTGGTGTACGGGACTTATAAATAAATAATATCACCATTTAAGTGCCCCTTTTTCAAAATTGGCTTATCCTGTACGGTATTAATAATAGACATTTACTTTGTTAAACACACAGACCGTCTCTCTCCCGCCCGCCGTAACAACACGGCCCTAAAGTGTTTTTACACTTCTGCAGGTCACAGTTTGAGCAACGTTTTATATTGGACACGTGAAGCTGAGGTTTACTGGAGTGTTATGACTGAGCGGGTCAGTTTTCAGGGAACCGCTCTGCCTGCTAGTTTGTGGCTGTGTGATGAAAATCTCCCGGGTGCCGTTTAACAGTGGGTGTAAATACAGTAAAATGTGTAAATACTCTCATTTCTAAATAAACCACACAGCAGTTTATAGTTGAGTGGTGAAAACTCGGAAACCCACCGGCGGGTCCTGTGCTGAGACCCGCTCAAACAATGGCCATGGCTCATGGCAATCTCTGTCGGCATGGGTGAGTGCCCAGCCAGCCCCTACTTGTCATTGTCTCTCCTTTCTATCCCTCCCCTCCTTCCCCTCCCTCCCCCAGCTCTCCCTCCTCATTTCCCCCTCTCTATTTCTCTATCCTCCCACTCCAGCTCTTTTGGCTCCCCACCACCGACACCCCCAGACACACACCCACCATCCCCCCACCCTCTCTTTCTCTCGGCAAGGATCTTCAGGCCACTGTTCCCTCTCTACACCGCCACCCCCCCCACACACACACCCCTCCATCCCCAACGCGCCTCCTCCCACCACCTCCTCAACCCCTCCACAGCCCCTCTTTCTCTCTGAGAGGATGTTCCAGCCGCTGCACACTGACAGCTCGGGGATATTGTGTGTGGAAATGTTCCTGTTGGACCCGCAGGCCCTTACAATCTACCGGACAAAGGCTAGAGCACCTTTGCTTAAGGCTTGGCACCTTTGACCTCCAGCTCACACTTCAGACTTGTCACCGTGGCTAATTTTCCTCTCCCCTCAGCGCCCCCCCCACCCCCCCGTTATGGATGCGCCGGCTTTAAAGGTGTTTTGAGTGATACAACATTGACAGTAGTAAAAGTTAATGCAATGCAGTACATGTTATGGCCGGTAAACAACACCAAAATAAATAAATAAAAGCAGAACAACATCAGTCGAGCTGAAGTCTGTCACCTCGAGGTGCAACGGGGGGATTGTTTTTAAAGAGCATGTGGGCAGTGGAGATGTAGCTCCTGCGCTGGCAACATTTCCAGTCGCTTCAATGAATCACAAATCAAGCAGCATCATAAGATCTTTAGAGTCCAGACTGGCACATTAGAAACTCTGCCCTTCAAATGAGAGATTAGAGATGTGTAATACAAGTCGGGCTAATTACAAAGAAACTCTCAACGGAGGAGCAATCTTTATATTGTCTTAAAGTGACTGCCATCCCTGTATAAAAAAACATAATTAGCAGTGATTATAAGCAGGATTTTCAATAACTGTGTTTAACATGCATGTTTCAGTTTGAATAAACAATTCAAATTTGGTTAAAGCAAAAATGTTATTTATTATGTTTTAGTACCAGAGTAGTTAAAATCCTATTTTTTTCCCAATGTCCTTCAGGCGTTTACTATTTCATCACAGGTAAGGAAATAAGAAACTAATTCCACACTAGCCAGGATCTGCTGCACTAAAAAGAATATTTCCCCTGATAGAAGATTGTGATTTGAGAAAATTTCTAATATTGTGCTCCTGTCACAATCAATTTCCAATTACCATAAATCATTGCTGCGTAAAGTGGGAGTCATTTGGAGTTCTACCTATTTTCCAACTCTAATATAAAGAATGAATTGAGCATTTATATAATGTTGGAGGTTATTTCATTCATGCTGGAAGAAACAATCAAAGGAGACAAAGAAAAAAAAATAGCTGACATTAAATTTGTCAATTTCCTTTGGCATATTCTGTATCTCTAGTTGCACAAGACTTCAGTAAGACTTTTTCTATCAGCTGCAGACGTAAGAATGAAGCAGGTTAACCACAGGATCTAATTGAAAGGAATCTGGCGAAGGGTGTAATGGTGTATTGCACAAAAAGGGGAAAAACTCAGAACTCATGCCTCCATCCTGTGAAGCGTGATGGCGCTCATCCTGACTCGATCGGCTGTCACTTTTGACACAGCCTGCCAGAGTTCTCCTTCACCGATCATGGGTAACATGGCGGGTCAGAGGATGAAATAGAAAAGGCCAAGAGCAGTCCAATATTTTCCTCAGCCTTATAGCTGCAGATACTTAACTCAGAGACGTCAAAGACTCAAGAGAGCATGAAAAAAGCCTAAAATGACTGTCTAAAAAGGGAAAAAAATACAGCATGTCTCTATGAATGTCAAGATCCTGATGGTCTCTGAGCCAAAGGCTGTGATACAATTGTAAGCCACTTGCTCAATGCGGCTCGTTCAACCATTTGAAGATCATTCAGATGCCTATCTGGCTACTGCAGCTCTAAAGTCGAGAGCTTTTGGAGTGGTAAGCTGTAAGGAACGCTTCCTATTCTGTTGTGGGGCGCACGTTTTGTGCTCCGCTGTTCCAAAATAAAAACAACTCGGCCGGATAAACTGCTCTCTAGATATCCAACAACTCTTATTAGCGAATGTCCACCAAAGAGGCCGCAACACTCAATCCAATACATAAAGGTGTTGGTAAAATACTGCAGAGTAGGCAACAAAGCACACAACAATTAGGTCTTCTCCCAACTGGCTAGCCACAGGAGTCAGTGAAGGCATGTATTACCAGAGCCTTAACTCTTACTCCATTATGTAGTGTATCCACACCCCGACGCAGCAATGTTTATCTACAACAGACTACTGAGCAGTTTCAAATAGTGTTTTTAGCCTCTATTCTCAAGTGCCACAGTAAGAGATTCCAATTACCCGAATGGTAAGGAGCCAGTGAGGGAGGCATAAAGTACATTAGGGATCCCCTGTAACTGCAGGGACCTTTTAGAGCCTCAACTGAAGAGGGCCGAGAGACTGGGGGGACAGTGACCCTGCATGGATAGCCTCTGTCAAAATTTGACCACGTCAAGCTCAAAGGCATTATGGGAATCCAGTGTCACCAAGTCCTAATTACTGTCTGTGTTCAGAGCAAATTACTGCCTTGTTCCTCTGATTAGCGAGGAGGCTAATCTTCACCTGTGTACGCCAGCACTGCTGAGGGCCCTTGAGTGTTAGCGCTTCGTCTTCTGTAATTTATTTTTAAATCAGTGCCCGCTCCCAGGAGTTTTGAGTGTTTTGTTGTGAACCGCTTACCATGATCCCCACCACCGCCCCCTCACCCCTAAATCCTTGACTAAATCCTTGTTTGGTGCCGCAGGAAGATAAGCAAGAACAACACTTGGGCATAATTGACTCGTACTCCTCTCCAAGATGTCAGAGCGGAATCATCTCTCTGCATATTGCCTTAGTATGTCACACACTGTACACTTCTGCATGTTGCAGATATAGAATCCAATCAAGTTCTAAAACAAACTAGCACAACCCTCGCGCCGGAAAAAACTTCCCGGTCGACAGCAGGGAAAATAAATAAATAAAAAATAAATAAAAAAAACAGCGGGAGCTGCTTTTAGCCGTGTCTCCACAGTGAAGGGTAACTCTCGCTCGGCTCCCGTCCTCACCCTGGAGGTTCTGCTTTAGAAACCACAACATTTGCAGATTTTCATCTGAGTGAATGTCAGTGTCTCGTCTGTGTGGGGCGGTTTACAGGTAGTGTGTTACACAGGTGTTGGTTTACACAGGAAATGGCACATGCAGCCTGATTGGGACGGTCCCGAGAGATGGAGGCATAAACATAGAGCACAGATGGGTCCAAGGGCCAGTGGGAGCAGCACCTTAATGAATACGCAGCTGAGTACTACACTTCACAACATGCAAAACAATATTCTAAGGCCGCAGTAAAAAATAGAACAAAAATCATCTGAATATCATTACACAATGAATTATTCATGCCATTTCTAAAGGGACTACGTCGAAAAGTCTCCCCCTTGCTTTATTGATGATTTCATTCAATATCTCAGCAGATCACTGTTTGTATGACAAAGCATTTTAGTTACAAATGTAAGCAGTTTATTCAGCACAGAGTTGTGTCTATATATCAAGCAAAACAGTAATTTAAATTGATTAAAATTATGTGTTGTTAGACTAAAAATATGAGATCCACAGAGGGAGAGAAAGCGAAAAAGAGAAAGAGAGAAAGAACAGGAGGCGCAGAGGATGAGAGAGATTTTATAGTGGAAAAAAAAAAACAAGTCGTTGATATGGTTCCCGGTGTGTGAGCACATCATGTAAACAGGCCCCAAACAGGGAACACATTTACCATACTGCTATTCAGTGTGAACCAAGACATTGATTCACAACACTACATGAGTGTGAGAAAAACGATAAATGCATCACCTCAGATATTTCACACTAGCGTTGGTAGTGTGTAAAAGCTGTTGTGACAGCTTGGGTATTAGGGCTGGATAGATGGAAAATGTCTGGCTGCTTATGAATGCCAATGTGACTGGGGTGACGGGTTTGACACAAAAACACTCCACCTCAGAACAATTAGGCTGTTCTCAGGCCCCATCCAGTGTTGTCAGTGATAATGGAAAGCTGTGAGGATAACTGGTGATAAATAGACTTTAACACCCTCCTCCTTAAGACCAATGCAGTCCTGCAGTCCTCTCATATGCTTAACTAATCATGACCATGGCCGGCAAATTCATACAAAAGACTAATTACTGTTGTACTTCACTTCAGTCTCAAAGGCCTCTTATATAAGGACTTGGGGGTTCTCTCTGCCTCTTTTCTCCTCTTGATGGGTATTTTTTTTACAAGTAGGCCTCATGCTAGACAAAAGCGTTTAAAAATTGGTGATTGCTTTCATCCGCTTTAATTACATTCAGAAATGGCATTTCTGCCACATAATACACCCCTATTGTTTCAGAATTATCTGGCTTGGGGAGTAAAATCTACAATATTTGACGATGCTCCCGAGCTAAATCGCCTCTTGAAATTGAAATATGCTGCCGAAATACAAAATAAAAAGCCAGCCTTTGCTGCTGATATACTGGAAGCTCCTTGGCTTTCTGCAGAATGCTATTATTATGCATATCCAGGTAGAAAGTTAATTAACCCAAAGCTTAAGCTAATTATGGTAGCAGAATGCTATCAACCAAACGCTTTCAGTCAGACAGCTGTCCAGAATTTCATTTGCTAATCATTTGTCTTTTGCCGGAGCATATGGTACATTTCCCCACTATCACAGCAACAACAAACAGATGAAAATCATTAACTAAAAACAATGTGCAATGTGAAAAATCAGACACAGATTTATAAGGCTTTGTGTCAGAGGAAAAAAGGCGGATTTATGGTCTGGGAAATATAATGATAATTTTGGGTTTTACCCACTTAGGATTTTAGGCAGCTCACGTGACCTGGGTGTGCTGGGAATTCAGATGCACAAATATATTGTTTATATCTATATGCAAATGAGACAGAATGTTTATCCGTGTAAAATTAATTACAATTTTCTATAGGAGCATATGCAAAGAGCTTGTTCTTAACAATTTTTAGCTTCTAGCACATTTTGTGCCTGTTTTTTCCAACACAATATTTTTATGTTGTTAAAAGTAGAAATCCCTCAGCTCAGAATTATATCAATTATTTTCCAAGAAATGCTTCATGCATTATATTTTTTTCTTTTCATAAAAACACATCATACTGGCTGTTAAAGGGTGATTGATATCAGCATTGCCTTGCGACATTATCAGGCAATAAAGGCTACTCAGGTTCTAATGCAACATGTCATACACAGGCTCCTGTAGTACATTTCTATTGAGGACCTCACAAGCTAAATTGCTTTTTTCCTGCTCCCCCACATCTCAGCCAGCTTGACAGACAAATTGATCAAAGCATTGTAAAATAATATGCTCACAAAATGTCTCGGGGCAGGAGTCCAGCCCTTTTTTTCATTTTTCACCCTAATAAAAAAGTGCTCTATGATTTCCTCTGTATTATGTGTCTGTGCTCTGTGTGAAAGAGGCAAGAAGCATCATATTTCAGATAATAGTAATCTCCTGTAAACAAAATGCGTATCATTTTTCTGTGAACACTGAGGCCATGCTAAAAACTGAAGGGTTTGGGGGGGGCTGGTTAACAGGGAGGCTGGTGCGTAGGGCCCCAACAGGGGTTGTTGAGATGTAATGAATTTGTTCATCTGATGGTGCCTTCAGGGCTGTCGTTAGACTGGCAGAGGAGGTTGATTTTAGGAAATGTTCCTAAGATCAGTTAGGAAGCAAAAGGGGCTTGAGACGTTTCTATTAGAAAGAGCTGACGGTCATGGTGTGTAAGCAATACTTCAAGGGCGTTTATGTAGCTATAATGGCATTTATCAATAACTATCTATCAATGCCATGAATGCTTTTGTGCTCCAGCTGCTCAACACCAACCAATAGTAAAGACTGAACAAAAAAAAAACATAGAAAGCAAACACAGTCATATAAGCCTTCAAAGCTTTGACTTGCTCACAAATATCTACTGTGGGTCTCCCTTCAAGTTATGCATAGATGTTATGTATTTCCTTTATCCAAAATATGCTCTTAGAGATCATTTATCACACTGACTTCCTAAGCCTGTGCCACACCACATCCAAAGCTGCAAAGAGCCTTGTTTAGTATGTCATAAATAAATCAATGGAAATGGCTGATTTGAACTATTACTGCTACAGGCAGGCTTTTGTGAGATCTACATGTAAAGCCGGTTGCAAAGATAAGCCTATATTTTGTCACTTTATCTCGCCTCCCTTAATGCCTGTTTACATTGCGTTACTCCATATATCTGTGGTG
This sequence comes from Terapon puta, assembly GCA_028564955.1. Lineage (NCBI taxonomy): Eukaryota > Metazoa > Chordata > Actinopteri > Centrarchiformes > Terapontidae > Terapon > Terapon puta. Next base: position 14,492,888 of record JAOXYL010000039.1, read on the forward strand.
GCTCTAGTTCTCCTGTCCTATGACAATAACAGCGTATTCAACTGGTCGCGATAAAATCTAAACATTCTGTTTAATGATTTCTTGCTCACACCTTTGAGAACATACAGACAGCGGTGTGATCGAAGCTTCACTTATGACCGACATAGCAAATGATATTAAACTGAGAAATGATCTAGTGATGCGAATCATTAAATTCATTTGCATATTCCTACTGAACCTGAACACACAAATTAAACCCTGTTCACAAGGAGACGGAGAAAGGTGCTTGCGCATGGTTACAGGACATCTTCCATAATCAAAATTCCATATTATTAATTTTCTCACTTCAACTCATTAACAACAAGTGGAATGTTTTTACTGCTTGATGAATTTTAGGAAATAGCAGACAGTCGGGAAGGAAACACATGTTGAGGTATAATATACAAGGTCATTAATGGGTTTCCATAAATTAGAATTTGAACATACATTTTCAAAAGGACAGCTTCCTATCCGGGTGCATTTGAAAATGGTTTAATTTCCCAAACCATTCAAGTTTATCAAATGCGAATCTGCGATACATGGATATTTAATTTCAATCTAATCAAAACTAATCTGAGATGTAGGATGTGGACCTGTAAAAATAAGGAATAAGTACTTATTAGCGCAGAGCTTAATCAGTTTCAACCGCTTCAGTAAGACTGTCAACATTCTAACAATTTTGAGGGATGGGCAGGGCATGAAATGCAATCACATATTACATTTCTGAGTGTCGGTTGACACTCAGAACTACTGCATGCAACTTGAAGGGAACATAAATAAACAGGAGTGAACAGTCCATGCTCCCCATGGCCTTTGCTGACCCCACAGACATCAGCTCTAATCAACTCCCTTGTGGGTAATAAACAAGTTATTTTTCTGAAATTTCAAATATACTGCAGGAAGAATCACAACCACATGCCATCAGAAATCTAATTTCAAGCCCAACTGTATTCTAGTGCCCCTCATATTTCTAGTGCCTGCTCATATTTGCCCAACTTTCTCCAGGATATTTCTTGTGGGATCTACAAAAATGCCCTGCTTCCAATGAGGAATGGTGGCACTCCATCACAGGAGTGGATTCTGTCCGCCTGTAAATTTCACACCTTTGTTTATCACGTCACCATCCCGGCTGTTGTACAGTACCTTTCAGCAGGTGCGACATCCATTAGGATCTGGATGGTGTGCACACCATTCTCACATCCACTGACTTGGATCGTCCCCAGGGGGCTCAGCAATGAGATGGTCTTCTGAGTGCACTGGCTCTCCCTCTGCTTCTTCATCTCGCTGCCCTGCTAAGGAAGCACAAATTACACTCCCTTCATTGACATATTCATGTGGCAACTTCCACAATTTCCCACACATATTTGCATTGAATGATCTATTGAAAACCTAGCGGGCCACCAACGGATGATGACTTACATATTTGAACACCTAGCCTCCAAACAATGTCATGATGTGACTTGATCCCCACATTACTATCCAATATTTCTTTTGTGCATGGAAAAGAATACGCCTATCTAACCAATAAATCGCCCATTTTTTCCCCTCTTTCTGTTCTATATATCACATAAATGAGAAAAACAATGCAGTCTGTTCCCTTGTCTGGTGGGGGATTCCCAAGATAGCTCGACATTATTTTCAATCCGTCATTTTTGGTTGATGGTCGGGATGTTTTTCTAGCATTAAATTTGTTCCTTAGGGTGCAACTCCGATGGGATTCTGGTTTCCAGCCCTTAACAACAGCAAAAACGTGCAGCTTTTCTGACGACTGAGATGGATACTGGCAATAACCAGACAGCAGTTCCTTTTTTATTTTTACTTTGAGGGAAGGAGAGATGATTGACTATGTTATATGTGAGTTTTTGAGAGATGGGGGTTATAATAAATAAAGGTCACATTGATTGTAAGAGTTTCAACTAAGGAAACCTTTCCTTCCTGGAACCTTGATCTGAAAAGTGTCTAAAGGGTACAAATACAATATCCCTCTCTTTTTCCATTTTAATGGTACCTGTAATTCACAACCCTACATCTTAACATATTGATTGATATAATAATTGTGCCTTTCACTACGCTGCTACTAATGATTATTTTCATTTCCAATAATACTTTGATTATTTTCTAAATTGATCAACTAAGTGATAAACTAATGCTGAGTCTAAGAAATGTCCACAACCCAAAGATTTGTAGTTTACAAAGACATAAAGCAGAGAAAAGTAGCAAATTCGAACTGCAACCACACAAAAGAGAAAGAAACCAACAATTATTTATCATAATAGTAATTTTCTATTGAACGACTATATGACCGATAACTGCAGTTCTACAACTTCAATGACCTTCAGGTCAAGAATTACCTCGGCAGTATTGGTTTTTAAAATTTATAAGGATTTTTTTTAAATGAGCAGATTCTCTGATCATCAATAGAAATATTTCCAAAAGAAATTCTAAATGTACTTTAAACTTGTAACACTCACAGATGCAGTCACACAGACGAGTTACTTATAAGTCATTTCATCTGGTAATAATTCTGGTAATACATTCTTCTTTTATTTTCATTATTTACAGGAATAATCCTAAACACCCCCTTTTCCCAGCTTCTCAAATGTGAAGACTGTTTGCTTTTCTTTGTCTTATGTGACAGTAAACTGAATTTTTTTGGTCTCTGGACAAAAGAAACAAAAAACAAAAAAATAAATCAGAAGATGCCACCTTGAGCTTTACGATGCTGTGATGCACATTACTAACTATTCTCTGACATTTTATACGTTGGTCCAGAATTTAAATAACCGTTACTTTCAGCCCTGAAACAAATACAGCAAGTATAAATAAAAACACTCCACTGCTGTGGCCTCCACTTTTAATTCAAGAGTGGATGCATTTATTTTTAGATTAAACAAAGGTTATGTGATAAAAAGTAGTCATGCATTTACAGTATTCCATTTAGACTTTCAATTGCCCCCCCCCACACCCACCTCCTCTCTCTCTCTCTCACACTCACACACACACACACACACCAGCACCACATCTGTCATGGTATGCGATCACAAATGCGTCTGCTTCAACTTTCTTGTTTCTACTCTTGCAGCTCTCACTGTATTCATCGGGGGTTTGCCTGAACTGACAATAAAGGCGAGAAATTTTCTGAGCCAAACAATGGTACAGTGCACTTTGGATAAGCGCTCAACACACTGCCTGCCATTTAGCAAGCTGGTAATAGACTCATAGATGGAATAATGGACTTTGGCAATAATGGCCCCGGCTAATAGTCTACACTGATTAAAAATAATGCTATCATGTTTGTTTGGTGGAGTTCTGTCGGTGCGGTGGACTAGTCTAAGTGACTGCTCGAGTGTTGGGGTGTTTACCCAGCTCTTCACGGTGAGAGACAACAAACAGCCAGCAGCTTGTGTCGCAATAAATAAAAAAATAAACAAACAAACAAAAAAAAAAAAACACACTGGCAGCGTCCTCCTGCTCGTCAATCATTTGACTCGTTTCTCATTAGAGTAGTTCCTGGTCAAACCTGCGTGATTAATTGAGTAGAAAGCGCACTGTGACTGCGCAGGTGTGACAATGCAACATGTGTCCTCATCGTGCTGTTTAATATTAACAGAGGAAATTTATGCCGAAATGTTAGAATAAGCTTCCCGCGCTTATCTGAGAGAGGAGGTGTCTTAAAGCTAGTTAAAAATAAAATAAAATAAACGCGCACTTAAAATGTCAAAAACATAAGCAGGGCTTTGCACCTAAAGGCCAACACTAACTTACTCAAACGATAGCCCGCGGTAGCATAAAGGTAGACGGGTAATTTCTGAACTCTTGGCTTTGTTAAAGGCTGTTGTAGTTGGTGAATTAGCCCTGAAGCTTACAGTCTTACAGCACGTTTGCAACCATGCGACGTCTGAGCAATGTCCGCGTCTCCTTCCTCTCCAAAACAAACGCAGCATCAAGTCTCTTCCTGTTCCTTCAGACTGCGCGGTCGAGACGGCCAATCACAGGAGGAAAAAGTCCGATCTCGCTCCGTGATTGGCCGATACGGAGTCCACGCTCCTCCTCCCTGCCAGGGACAGACACTGGAGGCTTGTCTTAAGGGGTCCCAAGTTAAGGTTTGGGATCCTTCAGGGGCCCCCTGCACGCAGAAGACTAGTAATGGTAGAGATTTAGATATTTTATTTGCTTGATATATTTTTACAGCTGGAAAAAATATGATAATGCATATTTTGAACATTCATTTCAAAACACTGTTATCCTTCCACTTAAAGCCAAGACATTTTTCCAATCCTGTATCTCCAGTGACAGCTCCTCTGTGAGGTCTTTGGGGTCCCCAGGCATAATGTTGGTGGATAAAAAAAACACCTATGTGATTCCAGCAACCAGAGACATCTTACATATTACCCAGCTAATAAAGCCAGCGTGTTATTATAAAGAACGCACAAGGCAGTGCACGGTCTTTTTATTAGGGTTTTATGCAGTTTAAAGGAGAGAGAGCTGCCTTATGTTGCCTGGAGCAGTCATAGATTTAACTGAAGCATATATTTCAGTCATTATGACCAAGTGTGTGGCATCAGTCATGTATTGTTTAAAAGTGTCTGTTGTCCTCTGCAGCTTTATTTTTATTTCTGCAGTGCCTTCAGCTCTCTGCATGCCTCCGTTTGGAATGTGTAGGCCGGCGTGGGCCTGTGGCCCACACCCCATCTCAGCGGTGAGGGTGGGAGCGGGGGAGAAAACGCCACCCCTGCAGAGACCATTTTGAAATCTGTGAGGATTTCCGTGCCATCTGGACCCGCTGCCAGTCTGCCCCAGATAGTAAGGGTTGGCAACGGTACCCGACGGTGCAATATGGCTCTCTCTTTAATGAACTACTAACTGTCCCCCGTTTTAATTGATGTGACATTTGAGCCATTTATCTCTGACATTTCAATGAAGGATGATTCTCAGCCTTGCCATTTACTTTTTTGTGCTATTTTCTAAGAGTCATTTGCATTTTTCTGCTCTAAACCTGCTTTTTGTCTCTCATTAGCTAATTAGAGAGCAACATGCACAATTAATAAAAATGAACATAACCTAGTTTGATATAGGCTTGATGAGGGATAATCAGAAAATCACTGTTTTCTTAATATTCATCAAAAATGGTGTGAAGGGCTACCTGTGGTAAAAGGTGACTTCCATAAAGCCTTGTAACCTTTACCCACATACCAACATGTAGCCTACAGTGTGGGACAACTTATGTTCGCAGCATGGGGAGAATCAAGCTCAATTAATCAGCATATGATTGCAGTAAGCAGCCCCCTCTGCTGGATCTTCTGAGCCATACTGTTTGAAATCATTTTAATACTGCATTCACTGGCCAGACAATTATCATATGTGGCAGTCACAGAATGATGTTTTTGCATTCGCTTTATTACATTTAGAGAAAAAAAACTGTCTCAAATGCGCAATTCAATTTTTTTTTTCAATAACAACTTTTGCTTTTTGTCATCCTATATTTATTGTATATTAATTTTAATTACTGCTGGCACATCAAAGCTGTTTTGCACATTTTATATTTAGTTTGTACAGTCATATATATTCATTCTGATGAGTGCAAATAATTTATTAAAAAAAAACAGGAAATACTTTAGCCATGGTGTGTTGAAATAAACAGCCTGAAGTGCGTGTGAGTGACATAACTACCATACTAAAGGTTCCACACTCAATTGTTTTCCATAATGACACATATTTTCAATCTTTTTAAGATATCCTTTAAAAACACGGCTGCACTGATGACGACTGTTCCTTTGATTGTGAGCGGCATCATTGCCAAGGTGTGGTGCCCTGTCTGTGTTGGCAGCCGGGCTGATATCTTTTGTTTGAGACTCAAAGAGCTCTTTTTCCTGTTCAGTTTCCCTCACTATTTTTGTTTGTGTGAGGTGTTGATAGACTTATGCGTTGCACAGCTTCCTTTTAGTGTACAGCACCAGATGTTTGTGAGAATAACAACCCTAACCTTTTTGTCATAATGACAGAAATTGTTTATTAGCAGTTTTGTCCATCCGGTTATGTATGATTGTCACAGCTCAGTCATACACTGCCTGTCTGTGTCTTGCTCTCTTTTCCTGTGTTCGCAGTCTCACTCTCATGTTGGCGTGGGAGGAGTTGAAGTCATTTATGATATCAGATATTCTCTAGGAGAGCAGGAAAGTCCTGACAGACTGAACAACCACCATCCTCTCACACAGTGGTGTGTGTGAGTCTGCATTTTAATCAGGAGAAATGGCTCTGTGGGCCTCACATTGCACATCGAGGAGGTCTGGGTGTTCTCATTGTGTATACCCAGTGTACAGTAGATGTTATGTCTGTTCCTCTAAATCAAACCATGAAGCAGGCATGAAAAAGGCAACCAGTTATTTTGCTCTTTTTACTTTGACACTTTGTTATTCCACTCCCCTCAAAAGAATTAGCCTGATCATCATATAAGCAATGCTGCAACCACAAAGACGTGACAAAATGTCTCTGTACCCTCTAGTGCCCACTTATTTAGTGTGCCTGTGTGCCTCTGTCCCTCCATCTCTGATATGATGTGGCTTCTCTATTTTACTGTTGACATAGTGCTATGAATGTCTGAGCACTTTGCAAATGAAGAGGCTTGAACTCCTGACAGGCAGTGTCGCCGGCACCATGACACACTGGCCCGCACATGCTGTGCGGCATAATGATGACATTAGGATCCAGTGATAATATCAGGACGCACTTCAGATAAATGACTGATAAACCAGGGGTTGTGCCTCTCGTATTACACGCTTGACAGAGCAGCTAATCAGTGTCCAAGTGACTGCTATTACATAAATCATGAGCTCGACTTTGATGCATATTCCATCAGTGTTCCCTATTCATCACGTCATCTGGGGGAGACTCTCTGGATGACTGGCTGCCGGGCCAACACACATTTTAAGAGCACATTATGTTTTCATTAGAATTTGATATGATCCATTCCAGTGTTGATTTGATTTTACGTGCTCGGGTCATTTGATAGGAAACTACCAAGGAGAGGGAGTGTATTGTTACACGGTGTAAGCCGTGTGGGGTGTCACTTTACTCTCGCTTGCCACATTTACAGTAAAGATGCTTTCTGATAAACAGCATTGTTTCTTTATGTAATAATTTGATTTTATCGCTACTTTAAAAATTATTTTTGTATTTGTATTTAATTACAATCAACCCACGTTCTTGATCATTTGCAGGACTGTCTTTAAAAAAAAAGATTTCAGTAATAAGAAGTTGAGCAGTGTGTGATTGTTTCATGTGGCAATAATATCAAACACATTCACAGATGAAGTTGGAAGGCAGATGTGGGGTGTTGAAGTGAGTCACCATGTATGTTTTATTCTCCAGTATTGGGGTCAGAGGATGTGAAGGTGGGGGTGTTAATTTAATCCCCATTCTTACCCAGAGCATGGCCACACTCTCTAAGGAGCTTTATCTCTGACAACTGTGTCAAATTAGAGAGGCCACGAGCCCCTCATAAAGAATATGTCTGTCAGACTACATTGTTCCTGGCCTCTGAAATATACGGCCGAGAGAGACAAAAATAGAAGATAACACCGTAGTCCCACAGTTGGACTTGGACATGATGAAATAATTTTCAAGCCATGTGATCCTGTCAGCGAGACAAACCACTAATAAAAATGACGTCCACGCATTATTCTCTACCTTTGATGCTTTACTATTCACGGGTCTCACATTGCTGTTGTACTCAAAAAGCCTACCTGCTCTGGGATTATTCCTAATATTTGTGGGGTCTAATTATTTTTGATCTTTTATGCTAATAAAATGCTTGAGCAGAATTATTTAGCAAACTTTATTGGACATTAATTCATTGTAATTCAGCCTGGCTGTGTATAATTGATGGGAGTGTTACATTCCATTAGCCATGGTACATAACTCTAGGTCAGTCCAGTCTGATAAGTGCCCATCATTTATCTCCCTGGTATCATCGCTGTCCCACAGTCAAACATGTAAAACAACTCTTAATGTTCTCCCTAGTCCCCTATGGGTGTTTCTCCCTGTTATCATCATTGCCTCTATTCTAGGGGGACTTCCTCTGGAGACAACATTTTCATAGACCTTTGACCCAAACCATATTTTCCATTTGAATGGTCTGACTGGTGAATATTTACAAGCATGTTTAATGTATAATAGATCTCATCTGTGAGTATCAGGAGCCATTTTCTGCTCAGTCAGGTTCTGGTGTTGACCGTGGCCCCTTGCTCGAGGTAATATTGACCCCTCTTAAAAACAAAATGACCTGTGCCTCATTTAGGCCAAGTAGTATGCATACGTATTGTACAAGTCCTAGGGGCATACATGTTTATAACAAGGAAAGCTGGCGGTCTCGAATGTAAACATCTTAGCACTGTAATATTATTGTATCAGTAAAGTCCCAGAAGGTGGTAGATTTAATAATGTGGGTGGATTATATAAGAGAGAGAAATAAAGCAGTAATTTGAAATTGTTTGGGGACCTTTTGTGTCAATGGTTATGGAGGCTAAGGGACAATTCCATTCCCTCAGGCCACTGTTAAAAAGGCAATGACTTTTCTTGTACATGCACAGCATTTTGGAATCTACATGCGTTACTAGCACCACAGGCTTTTATCATGTGATTAGTAATACATAATACATTTGATTCTATTATCATGCATGGAAAAAAAAATGAATGAAGGTGGTGAAAGGAAGAACACGCTGATGATGAATAACGTCTGCAGTGAAGTGCTTGAATATACATTTAATAGTGAAACAGATCTTGGTTTGCTTCTCGGGTGCTTATACAACCACGGGGTTTTTAATCTCTTTCTTGCCGATGAAAGTCCCAGTAATTGCTATATTTCCCTTTTTGTTTCAAGGACCTTTGATGATCCCTTGGCTTGCATCAGAGGGCAAAGTCATTAGTGGAGAAATGAGCTCAAGTGAAGAGAAAGAGATTGCGGGGCTCCCAGCATGATTGGAAACTTTGCCTCACATTGCATCCTAATTTGAATTCAATTTTCAATGTATATGTGATAGATAAGGACAATTAGAAAATATGTACTAAAAAATTACTTAAACCCACATATTAAGCATTTATGAGCAGTATATAAACATTTAATAAATGGCTTATAACAAAGTATAATTTAGTTTAGAAGAGATATAGGGAGTGTTTATTAATGTGCGGTATTTGTCAATAATTATAAATTCTTTTATGAAGACACATTTTATATTTTTACAAATGTGTTTTTTATGTTGTTATTCATCCTCTCTTTAAACAACAGTATTCACTTATGGGTGCCTGCAAATACACTTATGTACACATACTGTATATTTGCTTACAGCTACATTGTAGTGTGTTATAAACCTTTTATTAAATGTTTATTTGCGCCCTATAAATGCAGTATGTTACGACAGCTATAACTTCTCCTGTGGGTTCGTCCATGAACCGATAATGAATCACAACACTGTAATAATACAAAATAATACAAAAATCTTCCTTGGTTGAATTATAATTGTTACTGTATACTGTACTGTATTGTATTTTGTGTACTGTATTTTACTAAATATTTAATCATGTCCATATATCTGCATTAAAAAGTATTATGGTTTTCTATAAATCATATATATGGTATTTAGAAATTGTGATGATAGATTAAAGTAAAATGTGACAGAAAAATGTTTATGATTTAGCTATACCTCTGGAGATAATAATAAATGTTTGAATGACATGGCATCCTCTTTTCTTACATTTTTGTACTGATAGTTTAAATATACACTTACAGTTACTTACAATTATATTTTATTTTTGATATACTGTAATAGGCTATACTGACACGTTACAGTAGCTGTGCTATACAGGCAATATGTTCTATGTTATATTGCTGCAATCATCATCAAGTTGTTCAGGGAGGGAGTAGGGGGTGCAGGGACATGTGAAATATGAAATCCTGTCAATCAAACTGCGGTATACAACACACTGTTGCGGTTGGGTGACAGTGGTTCTTTCATGTAAATCACAGACATTAGAAATAAAAGACAGGCCTGTTGACTTGTCTCACGCTGGGAATCGGTGGCCCAGCATGTGTTGCTCTGTCTGTGCTTCACTCTCCTGTGGAACCGCTGTCCCCTGGGTCCTAGCACTGCTCCCTGGGGTGCACTGCATATAATTACCCACAATCCACCCTGAAACAGCTCTCATTTACAGTAATCAACAGTCTGCACTTCAAAGGATTCATGTGGCATCAGACACCAAGAGCCAGTGTGTGTTATTACAAATTGTTATTATTGCCTCACAGTTACCTTTATAAACTGAAGCTGATGATTGTTAACTAAGGAGGCTCTGGATGTTGTTATTATTATTATTATTGTTCTCTGGCCCATTAAGGGCTGATGAGGGCAAAGATGATATCTCATATGCTGTTAGCAACTTCAAAAGCTGCCTTAGTTCAATATAAGGTCTGAACAACAGCAGCAAAAGCATCAGATGTCTAATATTATACAGGAGGGTGTGAGGAGAAATGGGGGGTAAGCTTCATCAAGGGCTTAAATTTACATGACTAACAAATTCAGACTGCAAGTAAGAAATGCAAGATCATTTGATCATTTGGCAGACATGATGGTGGTCTCTGTGATAATGGTCATTATCATAAACCGGAGCCATCATTAGGCTTGATTTCAGATAATGGTCAGTGCGGAAACCATTTTATACAAAGAAAAGCCTCTCCCCATTAAAGACATATTAAGTGAATTAACTCACATCATGAGTGGAGAACAACTGTGTGGTATTGCCTGGAACATAATGTGCTTATAATGTGAAGTGATTTCTCCTGACTGGAGACAAGTCAGCCAGTTTACATTCATAATAATTTGCTTTAACCCTGCACTACTGAACGCTTCACTAAAGGCAAAAATATTTTTATTTCTGTATCTATATAAATCTCTAAAAATCAAATATTTTTATCACAGACATTTATCACACACACACACACACACACATCTATGTACATATATATATATATATATATATATATATATATATATATATATATATATACATACATACATACATAAATATATATATGGCAATATAATATACATTATTTCTATAATTTAGTTATATATGGCCAAAATTTTAATTTCCTCTACTAAATATAGTAATCATATTATGTTGCGCACATGGCTTGAATGTCATATCTAGTACAATAAACTGGCATAACACAAATTGTAAATATTATGTTTTATGAAATCAAAACATATAATTATCATATGTTTATAATTACATTTTGTAAAATGCATGCAATAATTTTTGTAGATTTGCTTGTTAATATGAATATGTGTATGTACAGTATGTGCATGTGTAAATACACAATATAGTGTAAGTATGCGTCAGTAATTCAGCAATTCAAAGACGCTTCTCCCATTTACCTCTTGGCAGAATGGCTACTGTGCATCCAGAGAGACCACCTTCAGACATGACATCCTCTGCTCTCTTGTGGGAAGAGCAGCGTCCTCCACAGAAGCTGCCTCTGACCCTCTGGCACTGCTGGGCCTCATCATTGCCGGTCCATTAGGGATGCTGGAGCAGGTCTCCAAACGGGCACGGCTGCACCACATTACTCCTACCCCTCACTGCTGGCAGGTCCCCTAGGGGCCAGGTCATGTCATGGCATGGGTGCCCTGTGAGTGAGCTTGTACCAGGTCTGCCCTTGACATGCCCCCCCACTCCTCCTCCTGCTTCTTCTCCACGGAGAAGGCAGAGCAGACCGTCCGGATGGGGCACTGGGGGTGCCAGCTGGTGCCAGCTGCGAGGGGAGATATCCAAGGTGGCGGACACCTGTCCTAACTCGCGCCCCCCAGCTCCCACAATGCATCTGGTGCGGCCCCGCAGACCCATCGTGGGGAAATGAGGCGCTAACCTTGAGGAGAAATGCTCCCAGCGTCGCATTAAGAGAGGCCCTAATTGCTGAGTGCTAGCACTGCCAAATGACATTAGGAAGTGCTGTCGTTTACTTTAACATAATGGCTCAGCGTGTTTTTTGGCTAAACTTCCTTTGCTTCTCTGAGGTGTTTCACCACAGTGGCCATTTTGGCCCTGTCATGACCAATCAGTGGAGGACTTGAGGACGATAGCGATTCTTGAGGACAATAATTCTAAAGACATTTGAGAGTTGGGCATTCAAATGTAAAATTGAGCTCTATGTTGGGAAAAAACACTGCAGTGGGCCACATGACTACCCTATACTAAGAACTCAATATACCATGTAAATGGCTGCCATTTGTGAAATAGCAAGTGCATTAACTGTACAAGCCGGGTGAGTGATTGTATTATTTATTCCTTTTTTTTTTTTTTTTTTATCAAACCACATGCTTGTACGGCTTTGTCGTTTCAAAGAAATACTAACGCGGTCCACTCAGTGTGATTAAATTAAACAAGCACGCTCATTACATTATGCATACTGTAATAAGAATAGCCCTGACCGGTCTGTAGCAGTATAGCAGGCTCCGCAGAGAATGATCACATGTTTCGCTGCTGTACTAGATTTTTGGGGCACCCATTAGCAGAACAAAAATCACCTTTGATTTAATGAAAGGTCCTCATTTGCTTACCGGCTCTCCTCACTTACGGGCACATGGTTAAATTAAGCACCCCCACCACCACCCCACCCCCCATCTTTGCCTCCATTCGAAGGAGACACCGTCCCCTCTCCTGCAGTATAATGCTGTGATGATTCTATGATCTGGTGTTTCAAGTCTGCGGGAGTGTCAGAAATCCACTGCAAGGTGCTTCTAATTGCAGATACACCTCAGCACTTGAAAGTAATGAATGTGAGCATGGTGAAACCTCCAAGGATCAAACGCTAGTAATACATCATCAGTTCTGAAAAGGGTAATTCGTTTCCCTTCGCCAAGCAAAATATTAGAAGTTCAGATAGGGGGTTTTATTATTAATTTATTCTTCCCCCAATACATGATTTTGTAATTGAAGTGCTATGAATAAAGTAACCCATATATCTTAGCGAGCCACTATGCATCCGTTGACTAGACGTGGGATTTGAGTGTGTAAATATTGTCTGTAGCGAGTCGCAACAAGGATGATTCTTCCTCAAACACACTTTGGTGATATGTTTGATTGGATTTTGAGCCATGTATTTCCCAAGATCATAACAAATCATACTTTATTGTGTCTCATCTTAGATCTATAGTGTTATTTACTGTACTTCTAGCAAGCTTAACTCCATGATTTTGTTTGAAGTTTTGTTCAGATAAAGGCTCATATTGTTGGCAAGTCTTTTTTTTAATTGTTTAAGTCTTAAACCGAGTAGACATTTTTCAATTTAGGAAGGTATTTGTAGCATTTTCAGTTCCCATATGCTCAGCAACGCGCATGCACACAATCCAAATGTTATTTCTAAACTTTGCTTCACCTGATCCCTCTGAAGTATCACCTCCAGTCGCCATGGGGTAAATGTGCCACAGGGACCCAGTCAAAACAAGTCCGGCAGTTCACTAGAAGACGGCCTCTTACTGCTGGTTGACCCTTGCGGCCACCAAGCTGTTGACCTCAGGAGCGCAGGGGTAAGAAGTTCAAAGCCCAGCTGTCCGTGCGTGATCTCTTCGTCTAGGCCACGGTCGTGCACCGCGGGGCCACTTCCCCCGCTGCCTGAAACCGGTCTTCACTCAAACAAAATCAGGATATGCTATGCTCCTCCAACGGTGCTCTAAACTGCTGAAACTCAGTTGAGCGCAGAGTGTTTGTGTGTTCGCGGGATGTAATTTACGGCCTCGCGTTGAATGCGGGCTACCAGCTTTGTGCAGGGACCAGTGTTGCGGCTGCTCATGGCATCTGCTCCGACGGCCACTGAGGAACGAGCATAACAATGTGCCATTCACGGGCCAGATGATGTCCAACTGCGAAGAAGAGCTCGGGCAGGAAGGGTAGGAGAAGGGCAAAAGAGACAGGAGAGGTTGATGGACTTTACAAGAAAACTGCAAAAAAAAAATACAGACATACAGACAAAATTACAAAAAAGAAGAGAAATCACAGTAACGTGTAAATCACCTCATGGCATATTTACCGCATACTTACTGCTGCACGGGCTGTCACTAGATGTCTTACATAATCAATTCCTTGTTATTTCAATGGAGAGACAAATCAGAGTTGTGGTCTACAGTTAAAGCCAGGTCTCAGCGACCTGTCATCTGTGGTGTACAGTTAGGAGGTGGCTAACCCCTAGGGGAGGAGAGAAAGTGCTGGGGGGTCTGAGGTGTAAAAACCGAGGAATTTCAGGAGCTGATAAATGAGGCTCTTCCTAACTGCATATGGTATGTGTTTTAAACTGACTCCCCCTCGGCCCTCCTCGTAGCCAGCCATCCTTCATGAAGAGTTCAGGGGCCCTCTGCTGTACATGGGGGCCCTGTTTTGTTGCCAAGACAGGCCCCCTGCATAGGCTGCATATGGGACTATATGACGTCTGGCTTGGCCGGCTTTCATGGATTGTTATGGTGGTGTTATGAAGGCTTCACATTGGGTCATTGTTAATTTACACTGACTTTGTAAGCTATTAATTTCACAAAGAAAGCAGTTTGTCACTCAGGATATACACCTGCTACCTGAGAATAACAGAAGTAAAATTACAATATTTGTAAAAAGAAAACAGCCAAAAGGCACAGAATTAAGTGACATCTGTCTGACAGTTTCTTAATGTGGTCTTAGAGTAGGTAGAGACATGAAAACAGCTTTAACACCACCTTCCCTTAAATAGAGTCCACAGATCCATGTATGTCCCACTACAAAGGGCAGTACAAGAATAAGACACTATGATGTCTCTCAACAGCAATACTCATAAATTTTAATTTGTGACAATATCGTGACCTTTTTGGTGCAATGAGCACTTAGTATTGGTCATTTTTGCACGTTATAGCCGACTATTGGTCACGCTGGTTGCTCACCGTCCTGTTCGGTAGTCTTTTAACCAGCCAGCCGGACACATATGCCCCGCGGTTATTCCACCGGACCTTTACCTCCTCTCTTATAATAGCACCCCACTCTCTCAGTCTTTCCAATGTATTCTACTCATTGTTTACTGTACATGCGGGTCCAGAGTAATAATAAATAAGGAGCGTGTGTGCCGTGCCAACATGATTGATTACGACAGGGAGGCAAGGTCAGGATGGAGGAACAGGCTAGGGCTGTCCGACTCATTGAGTTAACACTGTATCCGTATTGTATGAATGTCACCAGCGATCCTGTGATTTATTACTACAGCCACTGCTCAATTCTCCTTTTCTACCTCCCCCCTTCTTTTGGTACCTGACCGAGATACAGGATATGAGCAGAAGTGTAGACAAAATTCAGCATGTCAGTGAGCAGGTTACATCTGTTGTGGAATATTTTAGATGTTTTTCTATTCAAATCACTTGTTTGAATTACCATGTGGATTTCACGCATAAGGAAAATTAAGTAGGAAAAAACATTGACAACTTTTCAGTTATGTTAATTTATATTTTCACATGTTTATTTCAGGATTTTTTTTTCTTGGTAATTCAAAAAAGGTATTCCCCCAGTAAACTTAATCTGCCTTCCATATGAAGCCATGATCAAAACAAGAAATACACTCTTACACAAACATACACACCGACATTATACCTGCACACAGCGCCTGTGCACAATAACAACAACAAATAAAAAAAAAAAAACTGAAAGGACTGACTGAATTGTTTATTTGCTTGAATAACACACCAAAAAAAGTCATTGTCACTTTCAACAATATATACTGAACTACTCTTTCTTTTCAGAGGATCTAACCTTTCGTCTTGGACTGAATACACAATGCCCCTCTGGACCTCTGGACTGCTCACTCTTTAGTGCATGTCAAGAAGACACCAGTCTGGACTATTTCCTCTGGGAGGTGGGTAAGCAAGCGCCACGCTCTGTCAGTTAGCGTAAAATGTTTCAGACTGAAGATGGATGGAGACGACGTGTCACTATGGCTCAACCGGGCTTTCACTGCTGCCATGGCCATGTCCTGGTCACATCAACCCAAGCGACCGAATCGCTAGGACCTGTCCTTCCTTTTGAGTTAGCATATACACTACATGACAGAGCTTGTGGCCTTCACTCACTCAGGGCAGCAAAAAAAATGAAAAAAATATGAAAAGAAAAGGTTCTTTTGGTACGGTAGGTCGTCTGGATGAAACAGAGTACTTTCATTGATTTGTTTTGTTTTAGCACACTTTTGCTGTTTTGATGGAAGGAAATATGGCAGCAAGCAATTATTTGAATTTCAAAATCTCAGGTGAGAGGGGCGCAGTCAGTGGTGGGGTAACTGATATTTTGCATGGCTTGACTTCCAATTGCAGAACATTACAATTAAAACAAACCGGCAGAACTAGAAAAACTTGAGGGGTCTGATGAGAGAGGACCTTGACATGGAAAGTCTTGGAGTGTTGACCTCTGCGTTTGACCTCCCCAAATATGTTTCCACAGGCAATTCCATAACTCTCCAGCCAACATTTAAATGCTTCCTGTTTGACAGGAAGTTCCACATCACTCTGTGGGACTAGGGCTAATGCTCAACTGTGCGAAACGGCAGCGTGCAGAAACCCAGAGTTAATTTATATCATGTCTCATCACCTTTTTGTGGAAGACTGCACCCACACATGTACACAATCAGGCACAGACAAACATTTGAGCGTGGGGCTTTTTGGTCATGCATGCTTGTGTGCAAACACACACACTCGTGCACACTCTCTCTGGACTGGTAATGTGCCCCCCATTTGAGTTGAAGGTACAGTATGTAGCGGCCATACACACTTGCTGAAGTAAAAGTCTCTGTATGACAAGATATTTTTCTCACACTTTTACTCTCTCTCGCTCCGTACCTCTCTCTGTGTCTCTTTCTCACTCACTCACTATTTCACAGTGTTGTTATTGGAATGTGTGTGTGTGCTGGTGCGGACTGTGAAACTGATGAATGACCAGCCATGGCAGATTCATAGTCCGGATCCTGGTGCAGCTGGAGAGGAAACTAATGGCAAGCTGGGACTATGGAGGTCTCAGAGCTAATACCTGTCTCTTCCATCAGGAGACCTGGGGGCATTTTTTTACACCCAGCCAAATAAGAGCCACCCCCCACCACCACCAGCACTCCTTCTTTTAACACCCTCCAACTCCTCGCCGCCGCCCCCTCAACATAAACCCCCTCTCTCATGCACATACATACACATGCATGCAGACTGCACGCTTGCACGCACATGCGAGCAGTCAGGCACACAAGCATGCAGCCACACACAGATGGACACACACCCCTGCCGAGCCCCCAAACTGTCCAAACTGTGGGGTGCTCTGGGAAGAGTTTAATAGTGAATGGGTGGCCTTACAGGTACTGGGCATCAGCTGTCTGAGAGTAAATGTGCGGCAAAAAGACAAGGATGGGCACTTTACTGGACATTGGCTTTTGCTCCCTGCTGATCAGCCACACTATATAACGCTGCTCCTTCTTTGTACATGA
>JAOXYL010000039.1:14532356-14545092 GCA_028564955.1 Terapon puta
TTGTTCTCTATGGTCTGTGGACCACCCCTCGTTCCCTCGCTCTCGTTCTCTCACTCACACACACACACACACACACATGCACGCTAGCTTGGCTCGCGCATCAGATGTGAGTCGAGGTTTGAGCCCTCCGCAGGCTTCTTTATGACGACAGTCGGTGAGATCTGCTGATCCCATCTCCAGTGGGCCTCTGTAACCCCCCTTTGTAACATTAGGCAAAAGCGCTAAATCAAAGTGTGGAGTCAGCCCAGTGTGTGTGTTTAACGTCCCCCTGCTCTTGTCACCAATGACCAGGGGCGGGCCGCCACGTGTCCTTGCCCTATCCCCCGGTGTCCTATCACTCCTTTATCTGTCCACAAGGCATGGCCGCTCTCCCAAAGACAACCACACATGCATGCTCAAGAAGGGCCTTTTTTTTATTCATCTCAACACCCACAGAGAAAATCAGATGTCCCAAATTGTTCCCCTACAGCGGTTGTTTTATTCATGGTTGCATTTGAGAAATTTTTTTCCCTCCATCACACTTAAATGTATATCTATAACACCGATCATCATTATTTACATTTAAGAAATATTTTTATGAAAAAAAAACAGGTTTTGTAGAGAGAAAATGTTTTATGGTGAATTCCAAATTTTTGCAAAAGCACAAGCTCACACTTTAAATATGCTACGGAAATGTTTTCGAAACTGCAGCAAACTTATGTAGGACACTGACCTGTATTTCATTTTGAAGAGCAAAAGAAAAAAATATACTTTTTTAACTCTGAGGTTCTTGTGGGAAAACAATAACAGACAGTATGTTTATTTGCGATGAAGCTACACAGCACAAAGAAAGAGCAGCCATACCAAGGGATTTTCCTGACTCTTGAGAAGGGTACAACCAATATTCCCAAACCCATGCCAGGACTTGTGATTCTGCTGTATACTTTTTTCCTCTTCTTTATGAAGGATGATCAAATCAAGCATGGAAGTGTGTTTCATCAGTCTGTTGGAGGGTAAAGAGAGACTTTCAAAATAATCCCTTAAGTAGATGAGGCTTTTTTATGTATTGCCTTTTTATTGTAAGATGCCGCGTGTTTCAAGATAGCGGAGGAAATGACAATTAAGTTGAGATACTATCTTTGTGAATGGCAGGACCTTTTTCTGGAACCACGCACAATACTGTATCGCATGTCCACACATCTGATCTAGCTGTGTTATTATTCAGTCTCTTGACAGGTCATATTTTGTCAAATGAAATGCTGAATTGCCTCATACTCGGCGCGGAAGCTGAAGTGATACATGTAAGTAGAATTAAATTACTCTATAGCATATTACAGCCTCGGTGGGATTGTGGCTGTTCCTCCATTTTTAATAAGTGCTTATTTCCCAGGGGGCTATGTTGGGCACCGTGGGTCAACAGTGTCCAAGAGGGCAAAGCTTGTTCACCACATTCTAGAGCCCTTTAATTGCTTGAGGTTATGTGTGCTATTATCTTCCTTTTTCTCTTTCATTATGGAAGTGCAGAGGTTCGGATTGACCCATCCTCTCAATTTTGAAAGCACTCGCCACGTTTAGCGCACTTCAATTAAGTGTGCAGAGGAGTGCTGTGATGAGATTTATTTAATTAATTATTCCAGTTCAGTTTTGGCCCATGCATATTTCCTTTTTTTTTTTTTTTTTTTTTTAAATCTTTCCTTGGGTGTCCCGGGTCCGCTCTTATTTATTCTGTTGTGATAATGTTACAACTGTAACAGCAATATTTTCGGTGCTCCCAGGAGTGTTTGGTCTGACTCAAACATAATAACCCACGGCAGTGTCTGTCTGACTCTCAGCCATTCTCATTCCTGCTTGCAGCTGATGCCGTAACCCCGGCCCCTTCCCTGCAGGCTGTGCTGACGGCTGGCTCAGAGCAGCCACACACACACACACGCACACACTCGCACACACACTGAAAAGACCTGTAGACCCGCATTTGCATGGACACACATGTTCACATGCATACATATGCAAATACACACATGTACACATGCCAATGTAAGCACTAACACACCAACATGCGCAGGTCTCTGTTGTGTGTTTTGTTCCACTCTACTCTCATTTTACTTGATTCCCCTCTTCTGTTTGTAAGCTGTCTGAAATTAAAGAAGTGCACCATGGTACACTGTAGGAGCTTTAAATGTGGATTAGTGGAAACAATAAAAGTTGTTGCAAAATTTCTACCATTGCAAAGTTCAATGGCAGATATTGTTTTGGTGCCCATTTAACTCCGCGGTGTAGCACTTGCGGGCAAACATTGTTCCCAAGTAAAGGATTTCACAGTACAGAGCAGTGGCTTCATAAGGGGATTTGATCACTTTTACCTGTAATGCTGACAAGTCTTCCCTTCGGTTCAAAAGGAGGGAAAGCGGATGACTGATCAATATAAACGCAGGTGTTTGGAGAGAAGCCGCGGATTGATCAGTAATAGTCCCTCAACCCGGAAAAAAAAGAACAAATCACAGGAAAGAAAGTGAAAAGTTAAGTAGGACACTGTCAGGGATTCCCTGGATACGAGTCTTGGAAAAACTGCACAGCACAAATGAAAAAGAACAGAGGAGAGCTGGTTGGGGAATTCAAAAAAGAATAATTAAAAACTCAAATCGGGTTTTTAACTGTGAGAAAGAGAGAGAGAGAGAGAGAGAGAGAGAGAGAGAGAAAGAGAATGAGAAAGTGAGAGAGTGGGTTTTTTAAATCCACCAACAAGAATACTCTTGGATGATAACTGCCTCAGCCGTAGGCTATTAAAATATTAACCACCGCTGTCCGAGCTGGGACTTTCCAAGCGGTACTGAGCAGTATCCTCCCCGGATACTGGGCCTGAGAGAAAGGCTCTGCTCCCGTTCGCTGCCCTGTGGGAGGCTCTGGCTTGCATGAGGAAGTGTTTTAATGTTTCTCAGATGCCTGGCTCACTGAGAGAGCTTTGACAAGGCAACTATCCTGGGTGTGATTTAAAGGTGTGCACAGAGGGAACCAGGTACTGGAGCTGAGGGCCTGTTAAGCTACCGGGTGCCTTTCTAGAGGAAAAGGAGCGAACTTTTTTTCTTTTATTCCCCTGTTGCTGAGCAGAACTTGGTCCCTTAAGTTTGAATCGTTATCATAATATGAAACAAAAGCCATAATGTTGCTACTACCTCATACGATTCACTTAACACTTGAAAATATACAATGCATACATTTGCAGCATATGTGAACATCTACAAAATGCTTAGAAAATGAAAAGCGACCACGGTGTTGATATCTGAATTATACTGGCTCGATTTGCATGTGTGCAGACTTTGTTTCCTTGTTATTTAATTCAATGACTGATGCTTCCAATAGCCTGCAATTGCCTAGAGCTTATTACACTCATAATGTATAAGCAGATACTTAGTGAGTGTATATCTAAATCATTTAGTGGGACTTCGTTTAGGGGAACACATGGCAAGGAGCACACTCTTATCTCAAATAGTGCAATTGTGGAGGTTTTATTGACTCTAACGGATAACAGCAATTATTTCTCTCAGTGCGTTTTTCTGGTCTCTGCCAAATGTGAGCTGGCAGATTATTAAAAAGACAAGTGGTCTCTTTGATACCAAGACAAAATACAAGGGTGTATTTTTAGCAACTATAAAGGGGTGCCAGCTTTGTTCAGGTGAAATTTTTGCACGAAAAATAATGTACGTTCATGCGCTGCCTGTAGCGAGAAAGTCATGGATTAAGATACAGTGGTACATGGAAAAAGCTGTTGAATATTCAGAGTGGCAGGTTCTTTGAATGTTTCATGAGATTACAGGATCGTGGCGTGTATCATGGCATTGACTGAAATTGTTAAAGTAGCCTGAAGTTCATCGCAAGGGTGAGGTCTCTAATCTTTAATTCCCCAAACTGTGCAGTCGTGTGTCTCTGTCTATCCCAGTCAAGTCCTCCTCTCCTGTCTTTGCCTCCGTGTTTCTGACACCCACCCATCCTCCCCCTTCGGCCCGACTCCCGCTCCGGGTTCGTCCTCTGTCGTTTGCCTTGTCCCACTTCTCCCCGCTTCTCCCGGCCCTGCTTTGTCTCCTCTCTTGTCTCACGTTCCCTGCTCCCCCTCTCCCCAGTAATGTCCCATCTCTCCCTGGAATCTGAAGCCCGGCTGGCTGGCAGGCAGATGGGACAGATGAGGATGGCAGGGATTGGCTAATCCCTAATCTGCTGTCTCCTTGCCACTCTGGACCACAGCGGAGAGAGGGAAGCAAAAGAGAGAGAGAGAGAGAGGGAGAAAGAGAGGGAGAGGGTGATGGAGCCAGCTAGATGGAGCCAGCTGTCAGATGGAGAGTCTTTCATGGTCCTGCGCACACAACAGCTGCACAGGGCCCGCCTGCACGGCTCTGCATTATTAAGCATCTTTTTAGTTGGTTCCAGATGCAGACCTAGCTGTGTTTACCCAGGCTTTGTGCTTTCTTGCTCCCCCACCCTGTTCTCCACCTCCACTTCCTACTTTGCCGTCCCGTCATTTCCCCGCTTCCTTGTTGCTCCGCAGCTTGATGTGGTCAAAATCATTTGACTTCTCTCATGTGTCTTTGCTTAAGTGTAATGTAATGTTCAAGCACATGACCTCTGCACCCGGAGGTAGCATTAGCACCTTGATAGTTTAGCCTCATTACGTCTTTCCAGCGAGGAGACAAGTATTTGAATCATTTAAACATGTGGGGACTTTTTTTTCCCTTTTTTTTCCAGGGTCGATGCCTTTTCCTTCTCTTTGGGAAAAAATGAAAGTTAAGCTGTGGTGTGGCTTTGCAACACTTTGCCAAACGGTGACAATGGTATCGACTGACATCAGATGAAAAGATATCTTTTGCTGTAGAACAGATATGGTAATGGCAGAGAAGTAAAATGTAATTACAACATAATTAAATGGTCTCATGGCTGTAATTACATACCATTTAATGCGCCGCTGTCACTGCGACCGAACGTGTCTGCATATAGAATGTGCAAACAGGCAAACTAGTTTAAACACAAACGCACAAGCGCATGCAAACACACAAACATATGTGCACCCACACACCACTTCACAACAACATTCACATATTCACACGGCAACCTTTTGCAAAAGCCAGCTTTGAGAGGGCTAATCTGTGCCTCGGTCCCATCTCTTGTCAAGTTCAAGAGGGTTAACAAATCTTTACCTCCAGAACAGCCCTCCTCTTCCCCCTTTCATGTCCACATTTGTTCGCTGTATGTCCAAAAATCTACAGAGGCCCGTCCCGACTCAGTTGGGATTGGTTTAGCTGAAGAGCTGGAGGCTTTTCAGTTGCTGGCATCTGTTGTTCCTCTTCCCAGAGCTGCTGGCAGTCAGTTAATGGCCATGCTTGGGACCCAGAGAGAGAGAACAGTGGCTGATTTCCCCATAGCCATCGCACCAATCCCGGCACACCACCAACTGCAGATGAGCCACCAGCAGCTAGAAACATTCAGGCTAATGCTCCGCTTCTCTGAGAGTTTGGGGCAGATGTTCCTCACTTTCTGTGTTTCGTCACATAACTCAACACTGTCAAGTTTGTCTTTTGATTTTCTGGTACATTCCAGCGTTTAGAAATCCTATGTTGAGGGTCACCTAATGGAAACAGCAATATCTTTAAAAGCACAATTGAAACTGAAGATACTCACAAGACGGCAACCTTCTGACTGCAGCTATTTTAATTTCAAATACCACAATCAGATCAACAAGTTTTTTTTTTCTTTCGTATTTCATTCCTATGACCAATACATGGTTCATCTCGACTTAGTGTGGATCATGCATCTTATTATTGCAGCCACTCCAGGGCTCACTCCCCGGCATCTGCATAATACTGAAGGAGGTTGCTACAGTTTAATCAGTATCTTGTTACTCTAGAGAGTAAGGCTGGATATGTTATCACTAAGGAGGAAGTTCAAATGAAGCTCGATAAATAAATTAATGCCTTGATGATTAGCTGTCACATAAGCAATTAAAATGACTTCAAATTATTCATTTTCAAACAGGTGCAGCGAAAGAAGGGTGTGATTGTTGTAGTAATTGTCAAAATCGAACAATTTGTTTTGATGAACCTTCCATATGCACCTCTTATGAAAAATTCAAGCTAGCGTGCATAAAATAATTCAAAGTCATTTAATAATAGAATCCCATGCAGCATATGTACCAAGGGTATTTTTGTCTCTTGCTTCAGTCTTGCCTGGGCCTCCTTTTTCTTTTTTTCTTTTTCTCTCGCTCACGCTGCTGTATGAATATTCGGGGGCTTTGGAAATCGCCATGACAAAACTGTGTATAAAACTCAATCACATTCTTTTAGCAAATTATTAATTGTGACTGTCATAGTCACAGCATCCTCCTGACAATCTCACAACTGCCTCAGAAAAATACACTTGACAGCTCAGGACCCCAAATCCCACAATGAATTCGTCCTTGACACATCCTTAATGACGATCATCTTGATGATTGTAAATACATTATCATATCAGATCACGTCTGTGTTGCAATCATCACCTCCATTTCCTTTTAATTAAACAGCAAAGCTGACACCACATCTGTCAAAAAGGAAGTGAGACTTTTTGAAATCGGTGTGAACTTCTTCCTTTTTTTCCCTTATTCCTGTTCCACAGCAAACAATAGAGAGGAAAATGGCTTTGAAAATAACAAGCTCTATCAGTGCCTATCTCCTCCTTGGCCTCTCTGTCTCTCTTTCTTTACCCTTTTCTCTCCCTCCTCCTTTTCTCTCTCTCTCACACTCTCACCCCTTCTCCATCTCTTTTCTCTCCGTCTCTCCCTTTCTCCCACCACTTGAAAGGCAGGGTAATGAGACAGCTAGAGAGCAAAGGAAGGTGTCCACGGAGCATCAGTTGTGCATGGAAGAAGTGAAAATTTACTGCAAATGAGACGATGCCAGTAAATTCATTTTTATTCAGATTACTGTCATCATACATTACAGCTTCCCTTGTAAACATTTGGCCTCGGTCTTTGTGATGAGGTGTCATTATTTGCCAGATTACGTTATTAAGCTATTAACACGTCAAGCACGGCGGGCAACAATACAGGGGCACGCTTAAACAAGCTGAAGAGAATGGAGGAGGTGTCACTGGCTTGACATATGAAGGCACTTAATAGCTACTGCTCTGAGGACAGAAGAGAGAAATTAAATAGACAGCTTTCAGCGGAGAATGGAGAGAGCTATTCACAAGTACTCCGAGCTGACTGAACTATCTTTACAGGGTGATTATTTACCAGGCCAGTAAATAAAATGATGCAATTTAAGTCTATGGAAAACATATTTCCTCTCACATGTGTGTTTATAGCACCTATTTACATGTTATTGGTGTCATTATTAAAAAGAGGCCTGTGTTTGTATTAAATTTGAAGGCGCAGAAAAGTGGTTGTTGGTTTTCATAGCACTGTAAATGATACAGACACTTTAAAAACCTAAATGGTTTTTAATTTAATGCGGAAAAAAAAAAAAAATTCCGGAGCATGAAGATGTTGATTTAGAGTCTGCAGTTTTAAAACTGTCCAACTTACTAAAAAGTTTCTCTTTGTGTGTTGTTGTGTTGAACTTTAATTTTTCATCAAATCTCCTCAAAAAATGTCAGCATTATGAAATAAACAGGGGTCCCACTGGTGACATGAAGAGGCTGTGCATGGACAGCCAAGTCAGCGGTTTTGAGTGGATAAATCCATGGTAACCTATTGAAATGGTTCAACCACAGCCAAAATCAGCCACGACAGCCAATGGAGCCAGAGCCCCCCGTTCAGCCAGCACAGCAGCTTAGCAGTCTTAACAGAGAATCCACCACTTATCATCATCGGCATCCAGCACCACAACACTCCACCATGAAGAGGCTTGAGTTAAGCCGGTTAAAATAACACGAGACAATACATCAACAACAGCTTCCTCTTCCCTTTTGATGCCTGCTTAATTTGAATGGTACAATGGGCTGAATCCTGTTCTGGTGCTCGACCAGAGGACCACAGAGCTCTGTCCATCTCTCCTTCACATCAGAGGCTGCTGGAGGAGCGGGGGGCCCCCTGATACTGTGTGGGGTTGGCTGATAAAGGCCTTATTTCAGGGTCTTCCAGTGAGGGGCTGGATTCTACTCCCCAGCAGGGACGGCATGGACCGCGCCGGTTAAGGCAGATGCTAGAAACTGCAGTTAGAGCTGAAAGGCTGAGAGTGGAGGGAGGGACGGAGAAAGTAAAGGAGAAAGTGGGAGAGGAGATTGAGAGAAGAGGGTGAGTGAAAGAGAGAGGTGTTGACTGATAATGGATGCTACCAGGAGAGTTTGCCATGCATATGACACCTTTAAGCTTTAAATTGGGGAGTTTAAAAGTTCAATCTTTTAACTTTCCCTTTTGTTTTGGGGAGGCTGTAAATGCGCCCTCATGGTATTTGACTTTTCTTCCAGGCGCTGACATATGACTGAGGTCCCATTACCGCCAACCCTGTTTGCTATTGAGGCAAACGATACCCATTGACCGGTACGGGCCCTGTGAAGCATTTTACCTTGGGCTCATCCAGGACTTGACACGACCTTTGAACCTGAGGAGCACAGCTGTCAAATGTCTCCCCTGTCATTCCCTTCGGAGACGCGCTGATTCTTCACAAGACGCCGCACACACTCTGTGACCATGAATGTACACACGCAGACACACTCTTTTACCGCATTTGTTGCACTGAGCTCACACACCTCAAGTAGCAAA
Organism: Terapon puta; assembly: GCA_028564955.1. NCBI lineage: Eukaryota > Metazoa > Chordata > Actinopteri > Centrarchiformes > Terapontidae > Terapon > Terapon puta. The sequence continues at coordinate 14,541,061 of JAOXYL010000039.1, forward strand.
TTCAAGGTTATACACTGTGGTATCTGTGGCACATATGGAGAAATATTTATAACTTTTTTTTTAATGCCGTACTGAAATTCTAAAATTAAAATAACTGAACATGCATATGAATATGGATTGCCTTTTTCTTAATTCTTCAAAATATGGTGTAGTAGGGCCTCATGAATATCCTCCATCATCTTATAAACATGTACATGTAGTGGGAGGAGAAGATGGGGATCAGATTATGAAAAGTGGGAGTGAAGAATCTAAAATTAGTAGCAGAAAATTCAAGTTCCTATTGCAAAAGAGGAGAAAAAGAAACAATTTCTCAAGCCTGTCTTGATATGAAATCTAAATTTGCATCATTGTCTTCTGTTTCTCCAGCCCAGTTTGGAAACAGCCAAGAGTGTATTTATCTGAATCACAGAGAGCCAAGCTCGTGAATTCACTGTGACAGGAGCACCACCAACTGGTCAAAATGTGCCTCCTCACCATTAAATACCTGACTACTCTCTCCTCTGATGTGCATTGAAAGATTAGTCACATGCATCCAGTTGCAACCTCTACATTTAAACAGTCTTGATTTATTCTTAGTGTGATCTGAAAAACAAGCAAGGTTTTTTTTTTTTTTTTTTTCCACCTCAAAACCCCCTCGGAGAGGTTGACTTCATGGTATCCATCATCATGCATCTTTAATGACGTCAGGCCAGGAGCATGGGGTAAAATCACAGTAGTGGCCCGAGGCTAAAACCAGCTAAAATGAGGTTCCTCTTACCCCTTCCCACGCAGAGAGAGCTGCACACAGGCCGAGAGGGAGGGTACATCGCACCCATCGATCGCTGAGGCGGCTTGGCGGCTGGCGGCCACTCGGTGGGGTTGATGGATACATTTGTGCCGTAAAAACTCAGAGTTAGAACACGGTGGGCATGAGCCATGAGCTGGGAGACAGAGAGGGTGACAAACGACGGATGCCTTGATTTATGGGTCCTTCTGCGAGACTGGAGAAAGGACAATCTCCTCTCACCCAATTTGGTTTAACTGTAAAGGGCCTTTGGAGACCTACCGCACAAAAAAGTGGAGAAACTTCACTCTATTCAAAACACATGTCAGAAATTGGAGCAGGAGAGTAACACTGTGCTTTTGTCCAAGTCTAAATTCTGTCATACAAATCTCCACATTTCCCATCATCTATAATTCTATTAGTCACGGCACATCCACCGAGTGAAAAAATACTGTTTTTCACATTATGGAGATGAGAAATGGACTTGAGCTCAACTCAATTATATACAGTAACCCTCAAACAAATAAGTCAAATATAGCTCAGGGCCAAAATGCATTTTATGTCACAGAGAGCAAAACAAAAGAGCAAACAATAAAAAGATCCCCCACATTTCACAGCATACAGTGTTTCTAAGCTATTTCCTGTAAAACTCTATGATAGTCTGAGTGTGGCTTGGAAACATCTTTCAGTTGCCGAGCCCCCAGCCTTGACCTCAGGGGTCAAAGTCAGTCAGGCTCTTCCTGTCTGTGGCTTTTCCCAGGATCCCCTGCCTGTCGGCATGTCAGCACCTCTCCTGTCTCCTCACCAACTCAGGATGTTGCTTTTGCCTTCCAAGAGTTTCCTGAAACCGGAGGAAAAAAAAAACGGATCGGTTTCCATGCAGGGGTCAGTTGGTGTGAAAAAAGAAACGCCATTAAATATTGCTGTTTTGTATATTTGACTCAATTTTACAAACTCGCTGCCCTCTGACTTATGCCTATTTGTGGATGTGAGGATGCGTTGGCCTATGGGGAGTGAAAAGTGCATAGAGAGAATCGTTTTTACGAAGGGTAAACACAAGACCCACCTTCCTCATTTTCCAACCTTTTTTTTTTTTACGGACAGTAGCTACTCATTCAGTTATTTCTACTTGCAATATGCATTGCAAATGCAAGTTCATTTTCAACCTTGAGTTTGGGACGAGATGCCTTTGACATTTAACCATTATTCTGATGAAGATGGTGCAGAAAGCCTCAGCCGGAAGCAGTTTTTTCATTGCTAGCCACTAAGATAATTAAAGTTAGCACTAAAACGGGGTCATGTTCTTAATGGTCTGATTAGAGGGCATGATGGACAATTAAGGGTGACGTTGCTAAAAAAGCGGACTGCTTTTGAGCAGAGGTGACTGAAAATGGGGCACATCATTAAACGGCATGTAGGTGCCTCTCTTTCTTTCTCTCTCTCTTTCTTTCTCCAGGTACCGAGTGGAAGAATGAGGGCTAAATGACAAGGTTGCACCCCCGGCAACAGACGTCCTGATTACTTTTTGTCTCAAGCCTCACAGCAGCCTCAAATAAACCAAAGGCTCTAAACCTATGCACTCAATTAACAGACGTGTTTATGATGCAGAAGTTGGCTATATGCACCTTTGTCTAAACTTTGATATTAAGTCTGTCATGGATGCTTAAAAATTCTTCTTAGCCCCTGCAGTATACCCGTAACTCTTATTCCCTTGTTGAGCAGCCCAAAGAGTATGTGTGTATAAATGGAAGGCCTGTCTTTTCACATTCATTAAAAGTGAAGTTCCAAAATTAATAATGTAAAAATATGGGTTTTAATTAGTCTTCTATTCTGCCCAATGTACTTAAATTGGATCATCTGGTCCCCGATGCCCTTTCACTTAATAAAGAATTAGCCTGTGATGTTCTGAGCTTGACAGGTAGGATAAAGTGGAGAAAATCACTGCTGTTATATAAAGGATATATCCGTTTGTACGTAATTTGCAGCTTAGTCAATTTGACAGGGGGGAGGTTCCCAGCCATGGATCCCGTGCAGGTTTCCATTTAATGCATTTCTATCATGTTATGGCGTGACCACACCATTGCATTTCACTGCTCATTTCTGTCATATAATTAGTGACATTAATCCAATTTGATTGGATATCTGCCTCACTCTGGTAAGAGAATTACTTTGGAGCAGTATTTGCACCTACACTGGCGAGATCCCTGCTAAGTGTAATCAATTAATGTAATCAATTCATTGAATTTATTTACTTTTTTTTTCTTTTGCAGCCTATATTAAAACTCATTATTTTGACTTTAAATGTGAGATTAAATTGCATTTCTCTTTGTGATGTGTATAAAAGATTGCACATACACACTCTTCATTTTGCATTTGTGCTTTGAACTTGTACAGATAAAAACAGCTCTCACTCATGGCCGTCCAAAGCTCAAAGCTTGTCGTATCTTAGAGGTTAAATAGGGGGGTTTAAAAGGAGGCTTTAGTTGAAAGCATATGGCAGCCATGAGTGATCCTTTACATTCAGTGGCCATACACTGGTGTTTGTGTGCGGTTGACTGGGTGTTGTCGCGCAATTCTCAGGCAACGAGCCCAGACAGCCCTCACCCTCTCCTCTCTCTCTCACTCCCTCGCGCGGGACAGGCACAGCTGTCAGATCAAAATCAATCGCATTTTAAAGGACGTGCGAGCTAAATATTTCATTCTTGCCTTGGGAACCAATTAAGTGCTACATATGAAGTCAGAAGGACTGGTTGAGCCGGAGTCGTACTGGTGCGTACCAGCTGCTCCATTGCTTACACCAACCCCCCTTTACCCCATGCAAATGTGTCAGTGTGAACGTTCGAGTTCAATTACCTAGTGATGTTTTAAAAATGCACCAAAGCCAGACTGGCAGTCCGGAATTGGAGGGGATCCACCCCAGGTATGTTGTTTATTTAGTTGTTGTCTGTTGTGCTGGCTGTAACCCATTTGCCCTGATTGCAGATGTAAAGGATCGCAGCGATAGGAGGGACCGGGGCCTTCAAAGTGCCATGTGTCATAGAACACCTCACACCGGATGGCAGGGACAACTGGCATCTATTCCTCAAACCATGACCCCTGCCTCCATCTCCCATTACACTGCATCACTATTCACACACACAAAAAAAGTTATTTTCAAACTTAATCTTTGTGAATGTTTCCTCTGGGTGTCCTATATATATATATATATATATATATATATATATATATATATATATATATATATATGTGTTTTTTTTTTTTTTTTTTTT
>JAOXYL010000039.1:14545192-14562027 GCA_028564955.1 Terapon puta
TTTTTTGCTGATGCTGATTTTTTTTTGTCTTTTTTATTTGCTCTTTTGTCCACTTCTCCATTTCCTTTGCACTTTAATCAGATTCCCTGGGTATGATAAATCATGGGCTATGTATTCCTTTTGGACTCGGAACAAGGTATCGCGTTCTTCCCGAGCATCTGCTTTGTCAATCTAAAGGACAAGTAAAAAACATTTTTAGACTAAACGTGCGCACTAAGACTCAGTAAAGGCAGGGGTGAAAAAGATTAGAGAGTGAAAGGAAGAAGAAAAGTCACACTAGGAAGGTTAAAGTGTCTATATGTGAGGGAGAAGGGAGAACCTGAAGGCGTGTACAATATGTGACTGAAAACTAAAGAGCCGGTAGCCTGAGTGGAAAAGAGGATATCTGAAAGAGAGAGAGAAAGGGAAAAAAAGTGAGAGAAAAACAAAAAGCAGAGAGCAGAACAGGGAACGACAGAGAGCGAGGCAAAGTGAGAGACAGTGGCAAAAGGAAACAGTGTGAAAGAGAGAGTGAGAGAAAGGAAAAGTGGGAGAGAAAAGCGAGAGAGAGAGACAGGGAGGGAGTATGATTGATAACGGTGCTGACAGAACCCCTCTGGCCATGCTCTCTGTGGCAGTTTGGGGAGACAGGGCCTCCCCGCGTGAGACCGAGCTGCCCCTCGCCACTGTCCCAGCACACACTCCACATCTGGTGGGATCGCCCACGCTAGGTCAGAGGTCGCGGCACCATGGGGCTACTTTCGGACTCACATCCCCAGAATGCTCAGAGAAAAACACAAGGCCTGTCGGGTCCGCGCAATAATCAGCATTTTGAAAGTACAAGCATGAGCCTAATCACTCCTCAGGAATATTTTTGCTTTGCACTGACCTGGGGAAAAGGTAGACGGGGAAAAAAAAAAACAAGAAGAAAAACACTGCTTTTTTATTTTTTAGCTAAACAGTGATGACATGGAGTATCACAAAAACAAAAGCTCTGTTGAAGGTAAGCTGAGATTAATGTGCGATGTGTGTCCTGTGAGTGTGTGGGTGTGTTTTCACAGTCAGTGTATGTGTGCGCATTACTGCCCGTGTGCGAGGAGACAACACTGATGAATTAGAGATAAATAATGAAGTAGCTCAGGGACTGATTTGTGATAGCAAGAGGGCCCATCAACAGAGAACACTAATACTTTTGAATGCTATGCCGTTTGATGTTGATCAAGTTCAACTCGGTTGACAGGGCTGAGAAGACTGTGGGGAACACAGGGACCGTACCAGAGAACCTACTCAGACAGGTGAAAGAGGAGAGGGACAATACCACTCAGACACACTCACGTACGCAGCCACTCACACACACACACGCACACACCTAACCACACACACATATAGACACATACACACACACACACTTGCCCTTATCCAGTTCACAGAGTTATTTAAACATTTTACCTTAAACAAAAAAAGGTTAAAACATCACTTGTATACACAGAGGTATTTTATTCCATTTTAGAGCCCAGTTTTTGATAATTAACGGGGTGAAATTCTCAAGAAAGATGCGTTAAATGACATAGCGTCCTACCAATTTCTGTCTTTAGACATTCATGACATGCCACTGTTCCTCCATTGCTTGGGGCATGGGTCATTTTGAAAGTGTCACCATTTAACCGGGGGGAGGGTTGGGTCTCCATACCTCCAGCATTAGCCCATGTGGGCAGAGTTCGGGTGTGTGGAGAGCGTGGCCTCATTATGAAGGAGATAAAGACCGTTAAGGCTGTTTGGTCTTGGGCCGGCTCCAGCCCCTATGGTGAAACACACCTGCTCCCCTCTTTAAAAAGCCCTGCTCCAGTTTAGCTCTTGGCCACGGACGAGTAATGACCTATCCAGGGGGCCGTAACGCCCGCTTCGTTTAGCCTGTCGTTAAGACCCAGAGTCAGCAGCATACTGCGGCACAGTACCGTGCCAAAACTCAGTACAGGGTGTCCTTGCCAAAGATCTAACATCAAGCCTACTCTGTTAGAATATGGATAACTAACTAGCTAACCACATTAATGAAATGGCAGAATAAATTTGGCAGCATTACTCTCCACTTGAAGAATTTCTTTTAGACATATTGTCAGTTGGGTTTGATACTTTGATAATTCAACTGAATCATCAACATGAATATAAATCAAAAAATAAGCCCTTGTATCTTAGCCAATAGGAACACACTCAAGAATACAGTATCCACTTAGTAATTAGAGAACATAAAGTTGCAGCTTGACACTGCTTGGTTTCCCATTGTTGTCCTGTCTTTGTTGTTACGCACACGCAAGCACTTACAAACATGCACGCAACACACTCAGTGAAGACACGAGGACACACGCGCGCACACACTTGCGTGCCTGCACGCAACATGCGTGTGCGCACGCAAACACATACAGAGGCACACACATATTCACACACACACACAAACGCACTCACACACATATAAAGATTTCCCAGTTTCCCAGTTATGTTTTCATCAAAGCTTTTCTTTGGCACTACAGAGCAGCGTCAGTATGGTAATGTGTTGTGCTGCCTGGAAAGCTGTCAAAAAGCTCCCACCTTGGATGAGAGACCACGGTAATTCAACTGGGCTCCTGTCTTCTGTGTGTTCAGGTCTCCTCATTATTCCGCTTTGCAGGGTAATGGCGTCTTGCACTGTTTTATCTGTCAGCTCACAGCAAACTATAGTTTTTTAGCCCTGTATATTAGATGCTAACATCAAAGGCAGCTGTCTTGACACAGGAGAGAAAGAAAAAAATTGTTGCGTAAAAAAATGGAAACACTCCCGGTAGGCGAAAATTGAATCTCTTTACGTCTGGGGTGATGTGTGTATTGAGAATAGATTTGCTGGTTGGCGTCTATGTGTTTGTTCTCGAGTAAACAGCAAGGCTTGTTTGGGTGTAACTGTCAGGTATATGCGTGTGCCCCGTGTGAAAATGGGTTTGTTCGCAAAGTGGGAGTTAGAAAAAAAACAGCAACACAAATTCACTCTAGCTGTCTGATCAATGGGGATTTAAGTTACCAGTGACAACTGCATAGCAGATGTCAAGAGACATAGACCCCTCGCATACCGTTGCAATGCTAGCCGCATATTCTATCAGCAGGTTTTGTAACTTGTCTCTTTTTACCCAGTTGAACGCCTCTGAGAAGTGATTTGTACATGCACCAGTTAGATCATTTGAGTACATTTTTGTTTGGAGTTTTATTCAAGTTTCAAGAAAAGTGTGCTTCCAGAACTAAAGTCTGGCACCATCGTACCCCCCCCGCCCCCCACCTCCCCTCCTGCACTCACCTCTATTTGGGCTTGTGGGGCTTTTGCCCCCTTGGGTGGTGGCAGATTTGTATACAGTATGTGTGTGTTTATTGCACGTGTGTATGGTGAGGTAAGATCTGTGTTTATAGGGGTAGATGAATGTGTGTGTGTGTGTGGGTGTGTATGTGTTGGGGGGGTAGGCTTCTTCAGAAGAAGCGGGTAGAGCAAATTAAAACTCACCGCAGGAAATGAGCGCCCTTGGCACTCCTCTTCCCAAGCAGCTGCACACACCCCAACCATCATCTGCCATTTTGACACATCCACGGGGCGTAGCAGGCAGCGACAAGGGGGGAGCGAGGGGTGCCAACGCGACACCCACGGCTGCGAGCATCGCCGGGCCGCAGCCTCCAGCCAAACAGGTGTGTGACATCATGCCGCTGGTTCCTCTTCGGGGGCCCAGGGAGCAGGCTGGGGGACCGGAGCAGAGAGGGGGGTGGAGGAGGAAACAAAGGGAGGTTAGGTCTCTACCTGACAAGCTCATTGATAACGTTTGGGACACGAGCCCTGAAGTCGATGGCAAATTGCCTCTAATGTCTCCCGGAGATCACGGGCCAAAGTCAGGTGCTGGGCGCTAAATGGGCTCATTAGTTATGATTTTTTTCTTTCTTTTTTTGGACTTTGCAAGGAGTTTTACACACACACAAACACACACATGCACACGCACACCATGTCAGAGATAGTTGAAGCCAGAGGGCTTTTGCAAACTTGGGACGTCATCATAACTCAAGACAGGGTTATAGTTGAGCCCAAGTGTTGAGACCTTTTCCTCTCAGCTCTTGTAGCACATACAAAACAGGCCATTTCTGGTGCGGAGTTTGACTATTTCAACAACTGAGACATGCTGAGTTATCTGGGAAGTCAAATCGAAGTGATCTGAAATCGATCCCACGCACACAATGAACATCATAATTTTTTTTTCATTAAATCTGTAACCAGAACAAAACTTAACAGAGAGACAACAAATGAAATCAGCACGCACATATTTAGAATTCTCGGCACGTCTCCCACATACACTCCTCTTCACACTTCAGTCGAATCCCCCAGCGACAGATCCTGTAACAGAGGAGAGGGAGGCTGTGAGTAGCCTGGGGGGTTCCTAAAGGCACCCGTCTGGGACCTGCTTCATAATCAGTGGACAGAGAGGATAGTGGTGGTACGGCTTCCCAGAGCCACTCTCTCCCCCTGGCTGCCCGAACTCTGGTAAGCACCCCAGGGCTACCTGTTAAGGTGTTCCCCCCGGTCCAGTCTCTCTTCCTGGGCAAAAAACTCACATGCAGTCTGCTGTCTCCAGACTACAGTAAGCAAGATCTGGTTGCTGATGGGCTGAGAGGGACAAGGAGTGTGTTTTTTGCTTTGTTTATATGCATTTGTACCCAAATTGATGTACACATGCTTATGCATATGTGGGCACATTATGCATGTGTGAGAGCAGCCACATGTCTGTGTATCCGCTAATGCATGCACATGTTGCTATGCATGTACAAATGTTGTGCATGAGTTCTTGTGTTACTGAGGAGGTATATTATTGTTAGTTGTCAAGGAGACATTGCAAGGGAGCTGGAATTACTCACCCACATGGACATAACTGTATGCCAAGTAACAGCCTGGACAATACGAGTCTCTCTGCAGACCTCTTTGGCCCTTATCAACAATAATGCTTGTTAATAATGTGAAATGCCTCTAATTAGTCTGCAGTGAAATTAACTGCTGTAGCCTAATAAGAAATTATCTTCCTGATAATAATAATAAAAAAAAAAAACAGCAGCTCACAGATAATGGACAATAAAGCTGAAATATGGCTTCTGATGTGTGTTGTTGTATTTTTGGCCTTTTTAGAAAAGTACATTATGACACGTTGTCTAAGATCTGTTTTATCTGTCTGGGTTTTTATTGTAGTTACTGTAGGTATATGTAACACTGGCTGTTTCTGTTTCCATAGTCAGGAACAATATTCCCTTGACTGCGCCTCGGGGTATATCTCCTCCTTTCCGCTGTTCTACAGCAGACCTCAACATCACCGCTGCTGTTGTAGATGCAGAAAACACTATAGTGGTAAGAAACCAAGGAGGCAGGTCTGGGGCTGCAGCCGTGGACTTTCTAATTCAGGCCCTGGCCAAGGGATCTGGGAGACAGGGTAGATTTTAACAAACACACTGTCCATTTCCAAATCTGCCGTGTGTGCTCAGCCGTCCATGGTTCTCCAAGATATCTGGAGGAGAGGGAGGGTGGGCGGGAGGCTTTGGGGAGGTGGGGTGTACAAGGCGGAGGGAGCCAGGACTGTGCCGTCTCTCCAGTTTGGTTTGGTCCGAGCACAGAGCCAGCTGGCCTCATTAGGACTTGATGGGAGGCGGGCTGGCATGAGACGTGCACATGCATGCACACATCAACAAATGTAGTGTGAAGCGTGGCCTGATGCCCGTGAAAGACCCACACGAAAGTTTTTTTTTCTTCTTTTTTTTTTCTTTTTTTTTTATGGAGTGCACTGTGGCTCATGGGCAGAGGGAGTGCATGATGTGGGAAAACATGATCATTAGTTTATGTCTCTCTTTAAGGTGCTGTCTTTACCTGGCTCACCTGAGCTACCTCAGTGCGCTTGAGTGCTTGTGTGAGGAAAGAGCGAACCATGAACAGGGGCAATGAGGGTTGGGGTTGGATGGAGTGGAGTGGGTATAAAGAGACGAGAGGATATGATTCATGGTAGGGTGGGTTCATCACGAGAGACGGCCGCTGACCTACAGTCTGAGGGCCGTTGGACCGGAACCAAGGCCTTGTTCCGACAGAGCGAGTGTAGCGTGAGCTGTGACGGATGGCGCCGGTCTGTTTGAGAGCCCCTGAGCAGGTGTGTGTCTCGCTCACATCTGCAGGCAAGCACAGTGAACCGAGACCAAATGGCAGACGCACGGGGCCCATCGGGTACCTGTGCACTGAGACACACTAATGATTATGGATGCAGGCCTATTAACGGTCACATCTGTAAGGGAGAACAACAACCAGCGCACTGGGAGTGAGTCAGCAGTTTTAACTCCCCTCTGGAACACAGACATGCTGGTGTCAATGTTGGGATAAAAACTCAAGTCAAAATGCTGCCTACCCCTCAGTTCAGGTCCAGGTATGGACCACAGCTCTGCTCGGGCTGCATCGTAAATGATGAGGCACTCTGGCCTCTTTGAGAGAAGACTTCAGGAAGTTTACTTGTTGAACTTGAAAACTGACACATACTTGTTCTGGATTTCAGGACAGAAAGTGAAGGACATTCTGAGAAGAGGAAAAAAAAAAGCGAAGTTGCTGTTCATTCAGCTCACCACTAAATTATCTAATGAATTCATCAGCTTAAAAACAGCGTTAAATATTCATTCTAAGAGTATAGGTAATAAATTAAATATTACTCATTGACTCATTATTTAAAAATGCATAATATGATTTGCATAGTTTTATCCTGATAGGAAATAATAATGGGTAGTTGTCTTGTAGCGTCTTTCATGACGGATGAAGCTTGCGTCTTTTTGTTCCCTCATCATCCCTCTCTCCTACTTGCTTCTCATTAAAGTTTTAACGGAGGCTGTTTTAATTGTCAATCCTTTGACAGGTTGATAAAAGCAACTTGACAATTAAGTTCATTGGCTCTGCTATGCATATTAATTAGGTCTTATTTGGGTTTCTATTGTTATTGGAAGGAGCACTCATGGTGTAGCAAAATGTCATCCATTAACTTCTCTCTTCTCAGAACTTAATGTAATTAAGCTTGCTATTGTATGACTACGAGAGGAGACTCAAGAGAGAGGAACTTTTAGTATTCATTGTATAAATGAGTAATGCCATTCCTGTAACACTGCAACAACACTATTTCTCCAAAATCAGCCATTCACAACTTTATTATCTTTAACAAGTGCTGCCAGCTCTTGTTTGGTTAACAGACAAAGGGAGCTTGCTTTCATGTCACTGTGCGTGTGTTTCCACATGTGCATGTACTTTCTGTATGTGTGTGCGCGCGTGTGGGTGTGCATCTGTATGTGTGGGTTTGTTTATGTATGTGTGAAGCAGAGATGAAGCGAGAGAGGGAGTGCGTGTCAGAGGGGAAAACGAAGCAGGACATAAAGGGTGCAGAGAGGCTCAGCATTGGGAGGGAGGGGAAAGAAAAACGAAGGAGTGGTGGGGATGGAGGTGGGGTGGGGGTGTTCTAGCAGATTACCCAGTGCACCTTGCTCAACTCTGCAGGCCCACACACTCACATCAAAGTGGTACCCCCTATCTGCCCGAGGCTTAGTCGGCCCCTGTCCACCCCCCATGTCACTCCATACATCCTCCTGTTCATGTTGAATAATTGACAGTTCTGTTTTACATGCTCAGCATTTGCCAGGACATGGAAGTGTGACTCCAAACAGGGCATGACTCCGAGAGGTGCTGTGCGTTGGGTTGACTTCATTATAGTGCCCAACTAATGCTCCGCGCGTACCCTGAGCTGAATACCATCAAGCATAATCCATGGAGGAATTGTCTGTTGAAACAGAGAGGTGGTTGCGGTAATAAAGATGCATTTTTGCTGCGGTTTTATCGAGACTTAATTATCCACATAGCTTAAAGAGTTCCCCTTCCCACATGTGAGTTGACAGCAGGTTTCATTTCCTAGGCAGGTTTATGAAGGGAGGAACAACTCCCTTCATTACAATGAGACTGTTTCAGTTCCTTCTTTGAAGATACTATGTACTGTCTGGTGTGCACTTACAGTCTGAATCTGCTGAACTTGTTGGATGTCACTCAAGACTGCCAGAATGGCCGTGCATAGCAAAGGACAATGACTGCCATGGGTACGTGAAGGGGGCTAGAGTGTTTGTGCCAGGGCGATCTCTGAAGTCAAATAAGCCATTATCAGTCTGTCAAGCCAGGTCTCATTTGAGGTCTCTTAATAACAGTTAGGCAGTTTGGTGAAGTCTCTATCAATGCCCCGGTAATAGCTTTTTACAACTACTGTAGAGAAATTAGACAAAGAACTAAAGTGATAAAGTAGGACTGCAACAGGGCGCTGAGTTTCTCCTGTTATAATCCCCTCTTGTATATGCGCTGAAATAAGAAAAAAAAATCAAAGTATGTTTTCTGTTCTGTCTTTGCATCACATAGGTTTGTATAGTATAGTCCTTAAAGTAAGGGAGGGGAAGGCCTGGCTGTTCATTTGATAGTTTACCTTGACCCTTGAAGTGTGTCGCTCGCACCCTGAGGGCTTGGGCTGGCAAAACCTTTCTCAGTCCCCCCTGGGAATGATAATCTCAACGTGGGCGTTTACTACGGACACCAGACACAACACCATTAGCCACAGCTCCGCTGCTGCTCATTAGGACCCCCGATCGATATAGGCGGCCACAGAAATCGCCAGTGCTGCGGAACCAGCTATCACTCTTCAGAGTTATTATCGTAAACAGCCCTGGCCAAGATTTAGGGCAGTACCCCACTTTAGCTGTTTCTATTGGAAATAGAGGGTTGGGAGGGCAATAACTGACTGACTGAGGCCCTTCCAAGGACATTGCTTTGTATCACTTGTTCTGAAACTTTGCGCTGTGTGGAGTCATTGCTTTGCAATAAAATTAGAAGCAGTCAGGAAGCATTACTGTGTAAGCTGCTCTGTTCTCTAGGGTTTGGTATTATGACATGATCGGAGCAGAAAAACACTGACACAGAGGAAGTTCATTCATTACTGTGAAGATATTTGAGCACTGATGTCTCCCTTATTGAGTGTCAAAAACCAATGAGTGGGGTTAAGAACAGCAACAAAAAATTGCTGAGCTTGCAAAGCAACTCTATATGAGTTATAAATTGTAAATGATAAAATGTGTTGTGGAAAAAAATGTAGAAAACTATGGGGTTAAAATAGGAGCAAGTATATGCCTAATGACCACACTGTTTTTCAAATGTGTCAACACGCTGTGGGACCTCTTTTTGATATCACCATGACAAGATAATTTAATTATTTTCCAATTCTCTCCCTCCAAAACATGAGGTGTGTAGACATTAGTCACAGGAAATTGTAGATGAAAAGACAAAAAAAAGAGGATAGTCCATTGGTTTCTGGCAGAGAAGAGAATAATATTGAGGCAAAATTGTGAAAATAAGAAAAAGGGGAGATGTATTGATTTTTGGTGGAGCCAGGGAAAGAAAAGAGAGGGAATAAAGAAGTGCTCTTTGGCCGATGTGTCCAAATGATGTCTCAGGGGAGGTTCTTAATGGTAGGGGGAGGGGTGGAGGGGGGTTAAGGGGGTGAGGTGGGGGTGACGGGGGCAGGTGCCTACCCTGACTAAGGCATGGAACTGCCCTTAGGCTAGGGCTAATGGTATTGGCTGAGCTTACTTTAAGCAGCTCTTTCCTAATGGCCAACTATGAGTGTGCCACAGGATAGACAGGTATTGATTGGTTCAAATGCTCTTGAGTTGACAAGAACTGAAAGTCCCTCAAGCATATACAATCTTGCAGCAAATTATGTCACACGGAAAGGTGATTAAAAACAGAAGCTTGGGGCAGGCACACTCATTAAAAGTGTATATGATATTTCTCTTGTCCTTGTATCGCTCTCTTCTTTGTGTTTACTCCTTTTTTCTGCCAAAGCCTTTGTCTCTCTTGTGTTTGTTTGTTTTTTGTTTTGTTTTTTTTTTTTCAGTTTTTTTTCTGTGAGTGAGAAATGTCTGTTTATACATCGTGAAATTCTACCAGAAGCCACAGTCTTCAAACCTCCTTCCCCATAATAGAGATCCAGTGTGCTGACGGTTGAACTGCCATTGCATCAGTCAAAGTGGTGTGTATACTGTAGTTATGCACTTCATCAGTGGCGTGGAATTGTCTTTTGAATAGAGTCAAATGGTCTGACATTTTTTTAAAAAAATGAATACAGGTGTGATGGTTATATTCGCTTTAAAAAGGTGCAGCATACGAGTATAGTATACAGAGAACAATGCCATATATTTGCTTTGTTGTCATGCCCCCCTTCCTCATACACACATACAAAAAATGCTGTGTACAAGATTTTCTCTTATTCACAAGGGGCGCTTTCTAGACTGCTTGAGGCATCTGCTTTGATTGCATAATTCCCAAGAGACGAACAACACAAAACAAAAATACTGACTGAATTCAGACTTATAATATACCGAACAAATAACATACCAGCTCCACTCTTCAAAACCATAGTTCTCTAAAGAAAAGGAATTGGAGAGTAAATTCAAAGTTGAAAGCTTAGCTCTTTCGCAGTGAATGCAGGGATGAGGGTAAAAGATGAAACAAACTTTTTTCCTGGCTGAAAATGTGCAGCATTACCAAAACAAATAGGCCATAGCAGGCGCATTTACGTACACTTTAACTTAAGTGGCACATATCAGAGATACTATAAACCATTTTTTAGCCATAAATGCGGTAGATATTTCAGGAGTGACTGGTGAGGAAATGTTTTATTATGCAGGGGTAATACAACAGGTCCCCCACGTCATCTGGTGCTTTGCCAAGTGTAGCATGACAGTTTCAAGCAAAGTTAACAGTGTTGAACAAATGAAAGTTAAATGAAATGACGGGTCCTTTTTCCTCAGGAAAACAACCAAAAAAAAAGGGCGGGGGGGGGTAGAGAAAAAGATTTTCTGCATCCAAATGATACGGCTGCACTCAAAGCTCACAGTTTTCTTCTCTTTCGATTAAATGCTCTTTCTCTGGCTGTTTGTGTTTTACAGTGGAGTGTGCTACATCGCTA
Organism: Terapon puta; assembly: GCA_028564955.1. Lineage (NCBI taxonomy): Eukaryota > Metazoa > Chordata > Actinopteri > Centrarchiformes > Terapontidae > Terapon > Terapon puta. Next base: position 14,556,226 of record JAOXYL010000039.1, read on the forward strand.
CTTTCTTCTCTACAGGGGCCCCTGGGCTCCCCAAGCAATAGGAGTAAATTAGAGTGCACCTGTTCCAGCTCCAAGATAAGCCATCTCCAGAGGATTTCCTCTGAGTAAAATGAAGTGAGTGAAGAATAAACAGAATATCACAGCATTACTCCGCCAAGGTGAAGTTGCTGCTGCTCTGGGGACACGGTTCGTTTTGCACAACACCCAGCAAAATATCCTCTATAAACCTCTGGATGTAAGACTGTAGGAATGGTCTCTGCTCACAGCGGAGAGAATAGGCGCTGCACTTTTGTGTTCCAACCAAGGCGGTGAGTCTGCTTCTCGACTGTATCTACTCACAACCTTGACTTGAAATGCTCTTATTTGTGGTCTGGGTTTTGTGGTTTGTTTCCAGCATGTTTTGACTCTGTGTCAACACATCTGCGATAGTCAAACATCAAACCACATACTTCCCCTTTTTCCATTCCTGTACCGCTGCCAAATATTTCTGAAAGTATCTAATTAAGTCAACTAAGAAAATTGTCAGTACATTTCTCCCCTCTTCCCATCAGCTTAGCCACATGAGTAACTCCTTGTATGTTTGTATGAGGAAATAAAAGATGTAACCCCAGTGTGATGCCCAAAGACCACTGACCGTAGATGTCTAGAATGCAAAATTCACTCAGTTGGTTTACACATAAAAGGCATGGATAATTAGAGGAAAAATGTAATTCATCATACGTTTGATAATCAGTCTGATTTGGTCTCCTATCTGCACCAGGGCATTCAAATAACCCCCCTACTATTAGCACCCCACTCTCCCTCACACCAGTAGTCTGTTTTACCCTCTCTTTGTTCCCCTACAACACATTATCATTATTGTAGCTAATTGCATGGTTCGCCTTGAAGTCATGCTGGAGACTCGTGATCTGGGGTTGAAACGTGGACAGGGATCCAGTCTTCTCCACAGCTTGCTTTACACTGCTAATTGCCGTTACCACAGGATAAGGCGTGCTCCTCGCTGTGGCCAGCCGGACGAGGCTGGAACAGGCATGGGGTGGGTTGGGGTGGGGGGATACTATCACACAAGGGTGGTAAGACGTGGGAGGGAGAGCCAAGGGTGGCATAACTGAAGTGGGATGGGTAGACCAGATTGGGGAGGGAAAGGATAGCAGTTGGGGGTAAGCGGGGGGGATGGAACCAGCGTTAGATGTAGGTCAGCGGGAGTGGAGTACCCTAAAGATTACAGTTGGTTAGTGCGACCCCTCTCTGACAGGATCTGAGCCCTTACTCCCAGCAGAGGTGGACCCTGGCATTTGGGGAACCCAGCTATTAGTGAGGCTAATAAAGCCTGGGCAGAAAGTTTTGAACCTCCAGTAGTCCAGAGACATTGTCCTACCACAGGTCCAAAGGCTGGATCTTAGTTAATATAGTCCTAAATGACTGAGGAGAATCTTTAAATGATTAAAATGTTAATAACACGGTGGAGCTGTGACGTGACGCAAAAGACGTCTATAGGCACCAATTTTCATTTTACGGTCTCTGCTAATAATTGTGTTTTTATGAGCACATCTTTTTATTATCTTTGTTTATTAAAGAAGTGTAATGTGAGAGATGAGTTCATCTAACTCTGAAAATCTGAGATTTGTGTGAGCTCTGATAGTTTCTTAATTCAGATGGGAGCGTTAGTTTTACACCACAGTATCAACTTCCAACTTCAAAATGAGTCACAGCTCCCCGATGGGGATTTAGAAAAGGAAGTGGAATCACAGACATAACTAGTGACAAAGCCTCCATCACCTCACATAAGATCTCATTCCATCTGTGAGAACTTTGGGTCTACCCTAGAAAAATAATAAATATCCTCCTCTCATGGCTGCCGCTCGTTTTGTTCAAAAGGTGGTTTCAAGACCAAACAAAGGAAATGGTGTCATTAATGATATATATTATGAACTAGGGCCTCTTAGAACCGTTTCCTACAAATGCATGGATAAGGGGTTGATCTCTCTCCTAACAAAGGATCTCTAAAATATGAAGTGAAAAGCTACCCAAGATGAAGCTGGTAAAGAAACAAGCGAGGAAGAGCCTATTTCCACAACACAAACAGATTTCCTGGCCTTTAGCAGTCTCTTACTGGGATACTTTGAGACATATCCATCAAAACACAGCTGTATTCATTCATATTTCATACCTCCTCCTTCTCCCAGTGCTTTAACACTGTTCTTTGATCAAAGGAGAGAAGTCGGATCACAACAGGAAGGTTCCCTGCCAGCCAAGATGGAGAAGGAAGGCCAATCCACTACTGTACTGTACATGGTACGGTATAGCTCGCTGTACTTCAACTTCAGTCGCAAAAAAGAAAAAAAAAATTAGAATAAAATAAATTAATGCCTCGCAAATGCAAAACCAAGAACACTTGAGAAATTCATGACTTTCTACAGATGAAATGCTTTTATATGAATTTCCACATTATACAGGGAGCTTGGTTTGAGGCCATGCACAGCTCTGCTGCAAAATTGTACAAAATACTTTTTGTTATAAACACAAACTCCATCAGTCAGCACGCAGAAGAATTTACAATTTTCACAGTTAGAGATGATTGATTGAAGTCTTTGTTAGATTTAGAAGAATAACAGTTTCTGCAACTTAAAGTGATGGAATTGCTGTGAGGCCGACAGCCAGCAGCCGATTCAAAACACACAGCTCAAGAGTGTCACCATGTGGAGAGGCGTGGATATGGCGAACCAGCAGCGGAGCAGCACTGAGACCAAATGTTTTACCTCAGAACGCAGCTCAGTAAGAGCAGTCATTTTTTTCATTTCTTCCGTGACCCCTTCCTTAGTTTTTTAAATACTTTTTTTCCCCCAATTAAATTTCATGTCAACTGCTTTACATTAAGCCTTCAGCCTCCCTCTTTACCTCACCTCTACCATATCAATTCCAAGACATAGCACTTCCAAAGACCCTTTTCAGTAAGGCTCTGGGAAAAAAAGTGTTTGAAGACCTCCCTGACATTTAGACTCTCTCTGAAGATGACTTTGCCTTCTACTATAGCCTGCGGGAACATAATAAGACCCACACTAAACTTCAATTGATATGCAGTGCCAGATTCCTCTAGGGGAAATTATCATTCTGTTCATAATAAGAGCCACAACAAGCACCTGGAAAATGACTTTATTATACACTCCGCTTCAATAAAAGTTTCCTATGACCCATCGGAAACACACACATGGCGCACGGAGTATAATCGTGATGAAATGAAAACTATATTACGCATATGATAGAATGCTTATTTGATGGTGGGCTGTGTGAGGATGCACATCTGCTCGGCCGAGCTTGATTGGCAGGTGTGTTAATGCAGCGCTGTAGCCTTGGATGGAGGTGCTCTGAGACCCCTTTTTCCTGAAGTCATTATCCAAATATGTTCTGTTTTTCAAACAAATGAATGGCACAAAAATCAAAGTATCAAAAATGTATTGCCCTTCATAATGGAATTCCCTCTGAGCAAGGACATGTAACAATGGGCCATTCTCAGCTTCCCGTGCTTTCCCTCTCTATATGCCAGTGGACGTGACCTCCACAGCTTTAACAATGGGGCATCCAGCAGCATAAGCACTTGGCTTCTCGCCACGGCCACTACGTGCAATAAGGTTGCTTTCATCTTTGTTGTTATATTTAAGGATGACATCCTAGCCTGTCGGCCTCTACTATTGTCTTCGCCGTGATTATTTTCTACCGTTGTTTAGCCCCAGTTGTGGCTCTTTGATGAAAAGGTCGCCACTCAATTGGAAAACAGTCATTAAAATGCGGTGGGTACTATTCACCAGTGTGCATGGGGGAACCAACTCAACTGAGCTGGTTAATCAAAAGTTAATTATATAATTTTCATGCAGATGAGGGAAACATTCAAATGAATCCCAACTCTACAATCATTACAAAAAATAAATAAAGAAATAATTCTAAAATGCTATAAAATGTTCAGGGACCAGGAGGCTGTAAACAATATGAAGTTTAATTTGAGGTAAACAAAGTGAATATCCACCAGGGGGTCTGGGAAGGAGAAAGTGAGGTTAAATCAAATTTGGAAACATAGATACCAGCAGGTTTTGTTGTCCTGATATACGTGCAATTAGGCAGGTCCTTGATGAGGACACTGGGAGGGAGAAACTTGGCTTTCACAGCAAATGCTTTGGGATTATTTAAAGGGAATTTATGGGATTTTATGCTTTATCTGTAAACATTAATTATTCTCACACAAGTATACCAAATTGAATTAAAACCATATTTTAGGAAATGTTATAAAAGCATAATTATCTTTTATGGGGATGTTGCGAACTTATTGAAAACTCCATAAAGATAAGTGTAAATCAATTCAAGTCTCACAGTGACTTTCAGAAGAAAAAGCCCTGGACAACATTTTCCTCTGGAACTTTGTCAAAGAAGGAAAAGTAGAATATAGCACTTTTCAAAAAATTCTTAAGTCTTTCCTCATCAAAGGAAATGATTGTGTTATGCAAATTACAACCATGAATATTAAACCAACGATGTGAAGTATCACAAATGAGCGAGCATTGTTCTGCAAGTGCAATGGAATGTGGTTTAATTTCTCTTTAATTCTATGTGCTTTTATAATGTTCACCTTTTCCCAGTTGTGCCAGCGGGTTTGGGTTCATTGGTGTGCATTACAACCACGCTCTAACAATGCAGGGCCTCCACGGTGTCAGCACAGTTCATGAATCCTAGCCCCTTATGCACCAGGCGATTAGTATGGTGCTCTGTCTGTGGGGCTTTCCCAGAAAATGAGTTCTCTTTAAAACATATGCCCCCTGCTGATTCTTTTCCTTTCCTGATATGAAATTCCAATTTTTATAATGAACACCAATTTCCTGTACGGAGAGGGGAGGGGAAAAAAAAAGTTTTCTACTTTTTCTGTTTTGGATGACTGCAGTTATCCCAAATTAGCGGGAAGCTGTTGTGGACATCATGAGCGGAAAATATTTAGATGAGAGTCTTTCAGTCTAATCAACATTCAGGTACGAACACAAAAATCAGCTGCTGTAATTTTCCACATCACATGTGCACATGACTGGTGTGGCAGAAAATGGAATTACCAAAAGTGTAACAAATTCAATTAAGTCATTGATTTCTAATAAATTGGCTTAATCACCAGCTGTTGTCATGCTAAGATTGTTGTGTCACAAGTTTGTCATGCTTGTCGGTCGTGGCTGCTTTACAAAGGCAATTTACTCTATTTAAAAGCTTTAAAAAGAGCATTTTATACTTAAATGGCATCATTTCAGCTGTAATGACCAGATCAGATATAATAAGACTTTGAGATTACACTCTGACAATCTGCGCAACAAACGATTTGATCATTTCATCCCATGGTCAAAAACTTTATTAGAATTTTAAATGGATTTAAATGTTACAGACATACATAACGTATACGTAATTGCAATAAATGTGATGATTTGTTGAAGACAGTATCCTGCACTTGGACGATCCATCACTGGTGTTGATGATGATGTAAAAATGGTCCGTGTTACTTTTCTCTGTTCCTTGTTTTTTTTTTTTTTTTTTGGAGTTCTTCAGTTATTGAGAAACCTTTTCTTTCGGTCAAATTGACTGGAATCATCGTTTATCTGAAGGAATTAAATCTTGGTTAACAGTTTGACGCTGTGATATTTAATGCAACAAATTTAAATAATTTGAATACACACACACACACACACTACATTATATACATTATATATATATATATATATATATATATATATATATATATATATATATATATATATATACACACACACACACACACAC
>JAOXYL010000039.1:14562127-14574638 GCA_028564955.1 Terapon puta
GAGGCTACCTGGGAACACACACACACACACACACCTGCTGATGGAGGCTACCTGTGAACACACACACACACACACACACATGTATTAGACATTCATAAAGATAAAATTAAGTATTCACATATTCAGTCACGTAAAAAATCGAAGGATAAAAACAGTCATTCAGTTGTTTGTATATTGTCATTGCTGGTCTGGAACACAGTGGCACACAGTGGTGCAGTGTACATTAATATTGTACAATTGAAGAAGACATTGGTGATAAATTATGTATAATAAGCACTTACTACATTGTATGGTCTAAGTCTCGCTTGGGTTTGGGCACCAGCCTCTTCAGGAAGAGACACCACTCCTCCTGTACCCATCATCTATGTCCAATAATAAAAAAAGAGATTTTAGGAGATCAAACCTGTGGTTATGAGATCTGAACACGACATAAGATTTACAGCATTGTAAAAAGATGAAAAACAGCCAGAGTCAGGTTTAACTGACCGGTTTTATAGAAATAAAATTTTGCTTTGAATTTCATAAAGACACCACATTTCCTGAAACTGTAGACTCGTCCACATAAAAACTCACTCACCCTGATGGTTGCCTCCAGCTCCCCCACACTTCTCTTTCCACCTGGTAGCCATCCATAGGACCAGTGCTGGGACAGGGTGACCTGAACCACCAACGCCAACAACAACACCTGCACCATCACTTTGCTGCTTGCTTCCATTAGAGCTGCAGAGGAAGCCAAATTTGTAATAAAAACAATAATGTCACAGTCTCCTCTCTCACAGCTCCACGGCTCACAGACCAGGGGTCATAAAGCATTGCCCAACATTAGTAAACAGCATTTTGTACAGTAATTAATAAGGAGTAATTCTAACTTAATGAACACTGAACAAACTTCATTGAGGACTGACTCACCTCTGTATTTGCCTTGTTAGCATGTGGTGCATTAGCTAGAGGGGGATTTTATAGGTGTTGAAGAAGGCTGCTGTAAGGATTATAATCCCCTCTCTGCAGGTGTGACACATTTACTGACTAATGGGATACAAAATACTACTAATGGAGCTGGCTAAGTGCTCAGATATGCTGACATCACCACGAGGGTTCAAACAGCATAAAATATATATCTCAGAAACGCCTTTGTGCTTGTTTCGAATGGAGCTGTGCGGAGATAGACAAAAAGGCAACATAAAATCTGCCATTTCTCTCCATCTATAATTTATTGGAATCAGCTTTTAGCAAACAAATAGCAGTTCAAATCCATACAGATTCAAAAGGCAGAGACATCACCGAAATGAGACGCTTGTGCATTTATGTTATGCAGCTGCAAGGCCTCACTGTCATTAACCCTATTTCTTTCAGCATGACCACACATTAACATGAAGTCAACAATGCAGTAAACCTTAATGATGATTAATGGCCACAGCAAGAATTTATGTACATTAAACAAACAAACTGGTCAGTGTGTCATGTATAAACCCATCTCACGACTTTGTAATAATGGAAGTACAAACACAGTAGAAAGTTCTTTACCCAAACTTAAGGCCTTCAAGCTTACTGTTCTACAAAGAAGTAAGCAGAAGCCTTGCAAAAATATATGCTTTTGATTTTGCAGCAATGTTGGGATTACCTTGTTTAAATATGAAACTAAGACTAACTATCATAGTAAAATATGTCAAAATGCCTGTGCATGCATATTTCATATTTTGGCTGAGCACGGGTTCTTGATATAAATGCTTTCTTTTCACTGTCCCAGACATTTTTCATCTCAGCGCATTTGAGGTGAACAAGGCTCAGCTGCACCGCTTATCAGCTCTTTCAAAACACCAATTTCTGCAGTGTTTTTTTTTGTACAATTTCAAACACACTTTTCTTTTTTTTTAACATTATGGTACATTTGTTATCCTTATAATATTCTGAAAAGTGTTTGTACAAACAATGAATTAATGATCCATACAGGAGACCACCATTCAAAAACAATACACTTGTGTCTACTGTATTAAATTAAACATAAACATCTGGCTTATCTGTATTAAAATTGTGTCACTTGGTGACAAGTTTTTCATGATTAGAAGAGACTTTCTAATCAATATGGCACTGCTTTACGCATGTTGGCTCATTAATGTGTATAAAATGTGTTTTCAACAAGCAGAATGTGATACTTGGCTGCAAAACATTTGTAAGAATAATACACTTGGATTCATGCAACAATACATTTTTTTCTGCCTGTTCCAATGTGGGCTAATTGCATTTTGCAGCGTCAGGCGCCAATCCTCTAAGTAATATTGCCACAGGCAACAAAAGAAAGTTGGTGAAGTTGAATAAAATTGCAACAGGCAGCAGCTGTTAAGTTATTCACAGACAGAAGTGAGATAATTTGCAGCTTCTAACAGAATGAAATGTATCTTGAGCTTTATGTTTTTGTTTGAGCTAAAAGCAGATCATAAATATTATTCACACGTGTCAGACAGGACATTATTTTAGCAAAAGCATTAATCATTTTACCCTACTTATGAAACACAGAATTTATTCTCCTCGTAGCAATCAAACATGTTGAGTGGGCTGCATAAAATGCACGACTAATGTAAACCAAAGGCATTGTGGTTGGTAATACAAGCAGAAAAAAAAGAGCATGTATAACACATTGGTGATGCATTTCAGGTAGTGAGTAATACATAATACAATATATTGTATATACATTATTTATATAGGTTTATATAAGTTGAAATACAGTTTTTGAATATTTCCTCTTAAGGACTTTATTAATCCTCACTATGCTGCCCTTATGCAACATTCATTTTCATATTCAAGAACCTTCCCAACTCATTAGGTAAATTACTATAATTCCTATATTTTTACATTGGGATACTTAATCAGGGGTTCCTGAAAGAGACAGACTCTCCTGGAGAACACGTTTTCAATTATATTACAGTATGTTACAACATTTTTTATATCTGTAATCAAGTGCAAAATGTAAAAAGAGCTTGCTTTAGAAAATAACATTCAGAAAAAAGATGCATAAGTTAATTTGACAGAAGTACACAGAAAAGTATCTGACAGGTGTTATTTAAAATTGGCGTAGTCTGAGAAGATGTCAACAAAGTCCTGAACCACTCTGTAGCAGAAGTCGTATTGCTCCTGGAAGGAAAAGCAAAATGGAAACGTGTTACTGCATGTATATATTACATTAATGGTTCCAAACAACACAAATGTGAATAAGCTGACAGTTCCTGCACAGCAGGTTTGATATTATTTTGTTTTCCACTTACCACAGTCTGAACCATGTGTGGTCTCTGCATGCGTAAACTCTTGACTGTCTGGAAAACATCCAGGAGGCCTTCAGCTTTCACCCTCTCCAGAATGTTACTGAGGGCAATGAAGGTACCAGTCCGACCTGCACCCGCACTGAAACATAAAGGACAAAACTCTCAGCAGCCACATCACATAATCCACACCTTGGGAAATGGTGTTTCCTTTTCTTTTTTGCATAACCACAGCTGCAGAAGAACTGCAGAAGTAATACAGCCTATGAGAAGACCATTTCAAATTCTAAGTCCTTCTCCATTTCTTAACAATAATGCCGCAATGAAACTCTTGTAATCTTAGCAGCACATCCTTTCTCCATTTAAATGAAAAAGTTTGCAAGAGAAAAGGTGACCTTTGTGTAATGGCGCTAATAATCATCCTCACTTAAAAAGAGGCTAATCCAAACGCTAACACTAATCAGTTTGGAAGCTCAGTGTTTGACTGAGTCAATGTTTACAATGATGGTGGGATGGAGGGAGAAAGACGGAGGGAGACGGGGAGAGAGCGCGAGAGTGATGTGCGATTCGGAAGAGAAGTGTAGAGAGACGTTGGGGATTGCAGCGGGTTAGCCCCATTTCCCAGGGGCAGAGAAAAAGCTTTAAAAAGCCCTTCTTAGACAAGTGGTGATGAAGGAATAGAAGAGAGTGATGACACCATTTCCTGTCGTTAGCTCATCTTATCAGATTAATCATAGTGGGAGTCAGAGGAGATTTCACTTTGAGAGGTTTTAATTGACTGTGAATCAGTGGATTGGATCAATCCCACAGGGGCGTGCTGCTTTAGAATCACTTCACCTGAAGCTAGGTTCTGATCAAAGCTTTCACTGCTAAGTCTTTATAAGGGATCACATAAGTGGTTTAGGCATAGAACACCAGGTCTACTGAGGCAAAATGTAGAATTTATTGTAACAGACATAAGGAAAATGTATCTGTAAAATAGAAATTCTTTCAAATATTACTCAGAGAGATTCACCCAAATAGGTAATAAAAAGCACTGTGAAAAGGAAAGGGCGTTGTATTAAAGGCTTGAGTGGACAAAAACATTATACCATATACTGTGCATAATTTCCATTTGAAAACGAGCGCCGTGCTGTCGGATTGTCAAACTGAAGTTCCTCACCTGCAGTGCACAATTATGGGACGGTTTCCAGACTGCTGCTGCTGCCTCTGCACAGCGGCAATAATGTCAATCATCCCTCTTCCCTCGGCTGGTATTCCGATCTCAGGCCATCCGTGGAAGTGGAAGTGTCGGACGTGTTGTGACTGCTTTTCCTGGTGAGACGGAGAGCTCACTTTGTTATTTTCATGCAGCTACAGATGGCAGACGTAATGAAATTTCATGAACTCTAAACTGCTTCACTTGGAATGACAGCAGAAAGAGAGCAGGGTGGAAAATGTACTCATTTTAATGTGACTATTTTACTATTTTGAATGTTAAAATAAGACATTACGCACCGGTCTGTAGGTGAGCACCATGTCTTTCAGAGTGAAGGTCTCACACTGTGTATCTCCAGTCAGCTCCACAGTATAATCTCCAAATGTTACACTGCCCTCTGATGGCCAATACTGGAAACACTTTTCCTGGTTGGAAAGGTCAGATGGAAATACAATTAGCTTACATTTGACTGATTTGCATACTATTTTTGCATTTATATTTTCAGCACTTTTTGTTTTTCAGTGTAAAATAATTAAAAATAAATTAATTTTATGAGATAGATAAACGGGTTGTCATGACAAAATGGGAAACAATGAAATAATGGATTAAAAAAGATTGTCTAAATGTGCAACTCTTCTTCTCACCCTGTACCTTTGCAAGAACACCATACTGTACCTGCTCCCTCTCTTTGAGTTCGGTGAGCATAACGATTGAATGACACCTCCACTCCCACACCATCCTCCAGAAGTCCTCCACTGTGTGAGACAGGGGGCCCTGGGTTGCGATAAAATAGTCCTTCTGCCTGTAGCCCTGGAGGGCAGATCATCCGGTAAACAACACTTGAGAGTGCAGCAAACATAATATTTTGCATTGTTTGTAAAGGAAACAATGAGCTTTATATATACTTCTATGGGAAATCTATACGGGAGGTCATGAGGGAGTGCTTACATCAATAAAGGAGGCATTGATGTAGTCGGTGAACTCCTGTCCTCTTTTCACTGAGAGTATTACTCGGTTGAAATCATCTGCAAAAGAAAAAAGGAAAATGAAACTTTCCACAAGTGATTCCTAATAAAATAAAAGTTTGAAGAGGCTGATAAAAAAAAAACAGCTAAGTAAAACTTTAGCTGTGTTATTAAGGCAAAACACGCCAGGGCCTATATCAGTTTTCACTGTAAAATGTTGTACCCTGGCTTCCCTTTCCCACTCAATCCCCTACTTAAAGCCCAGAAACAAGCCTGATTTAAATGTCATTGATCACGCAGACATGAACTGATTAGCCAGATATCTGTGTACGTCATCTATGAAATCACCAGCAGCCTGACACTTTGATGTAACTTGGATGTGATGTATTATGAAACAGTTCGGAGTATCAGAGTGGTCCTTACATGGAATGATCTGAAGCACACGGTTCTTCTTCATGTTGGCAGGGAGGTTCCCAGTTCTCATGTTCTCTTTCATTATGCGAACGTTGGTCAGCTTCTGATGGGAGAAAACACGAGTGGACTGACGATCAAGTTTTTCCATTGGTACGATGCTAATAATCAACATGATGGTTTTTGGTTTTTGTTCTTTTTGGAGGGGGGATTTACCCCTTTATTATTATGGATAGGACAGCCGAGAGGGAGAAAGGGGGGACAACATGCAGCAGATCTGGGCCAAGGCAGGAATTGAACACCAGGCCGCTGCACGCCCTTTTAGTTTAGTTTTTTTTTTATTAAAAAAAAAAGCAACAGGTAAAAATACACAAGTTGGACAAAAACATTTCTTATCAGTAGAGAAAAAAGATAAGAAGAAGAGGCGATAGGGAATAGATCTGTTCAGCGTGTGGGGAACTGTGAGGGACTCTTTGTAGCAAAAATGAGAAATTTTCACCAAGTCACCGTAAATTCTGTGTGGCAGATGGTGGTGTCTTATAAAGTTTTAGTTGATTCAAAGCATTGTTATTTATGTTACTACTGCCAGGAGTGGCACCCTGGGCAAGTTTTCTACGAAAATATGCCGATGCAGGGTGCAGGGTGATGGGGACGATTCATTGCTGACTGAAATGTTTAAGAGCGTGCTTCTTTCCTCCTACCCTGAACTCCTCCTCCAGGCCCAGCCTGTCGTGGGGAGCCCTGGTGTTGTGAAGCCTCTGCAGATGGCCCTCCAGAGAGCACACATCTAGCTCCGTGTCTCCATACAGGTAGTACTCCAACAGAGCCTGGTAGATGAAGGAGTACTGCATCTGAGGAGGAAGTCAAGGAGACAGAGAGGCAGAAGAAGTTGCTTTAGTTTGCCAAACTATTTCTCACTGCTTTCGCATCACAAGGCGCTGCTGTTTGCCGTGTCCTCGCTTGTTTACGCTGCAACCGGAGCAGCGAGTTGAGCTGTCAGTCCGAGGTGCAACAGGTCGGACGGGGTCAACACTTACATCTGTCTGGATGAGCTGACAGCGCTGTTCTCGTATTCTGCTCACAAAGCCAAAGACATCCAGCCTCTGTTCCATGTGCATCATGTCGATCATGCTGTCAATGACAATGAACGTCCCAGTCCTCCCCACCCCGGCGCTGTGGAGACACAAACAAGAAGAAGGCACAAGGTCTCGTCTTTAACAAAGAGCTAAATGGAGCGACGAAATGAAGTAGGTCGGATGAGAAATCTACACGATATAACAGACGTGACATAATGATATACAAGGCATTGCCACACTATCCCTGTATTCTTAACAGAGACGTCAACAGCCCTAAGCATGTGTAAAAGTGCTTCACCTCTGAAGCCCAAACACACTCCTAATAGATTTACAAGGGTCATTTCAGCAGACGGCACCTCCGGGAGCTCAGAGCTGGGATTCCACAGCGGGGTGTTGAAGACTCTTCAATGGGCCCCATTCAAGAACAACAGTCCCTCTCCCCGAGCACCTGTTGCAGCAGTTGCTACAGTCGGCTGCAGATTTCTTTGGTGAGGCTTTGCGCCGACTGGCCAGACAAACATATACACATACAATATCTACTGATGTTTTTATTAATCTACAATGAGCTCCGCTTTAGCTTCCATTAACATCTTATTCCATTAATCAACAGGAAACCGCCTGACATACGTATTGTTAAAAAGTGTTAAGAAATGTTGATTTTCCAAATATCCTCTTTTAATTTTATTCATAGATTGATTGTAAAACAAGATATTCATCATTTAAAGTGTTTTCTCCCCCTTAATAATGGACATAATCTTCACTGACATTATTTATGGCGTTTCTTAGATACCCTCTTCTTGAGTCCTTTATAATACACATCTTACCTGCAGTGCACAACAATGGGTCCAGCGTAGGACGGATTGACAGCTTTGACCTTCTTGAGGAATTTCAGCATGCCAATGGGGGAAAATGGCACCCCGAAGTCTGGCCAGCTGGTGAAGTGAAGCTGGGTGACCAGACGGGGAGCTCGGGGACCATCGCTGCCCTGCTGTGGGGCAAAAAAAGAGTTTATACAAGAATAATGTTCACTGTGCAGATACAGATCAGTCAACTGACTCCAAGCTAGTCAATTAAAAACTGTGACTAAAACTGTTACTAAGTGTTGTTTAAAAGCGTTACTATAGAACATCAAATTGACTGAACAGTTTGCATTTTTTGTCATTTTTCTATTTGAGACTGAATGTGATTATCAAACATGTGTACTATTTTCTTTTTTTTGTGTGTGTGTCGCTCTCATATCTCATGAACGCTCTCTCAAGAGAACGTAATTTCACTCTCTTGAACACGAGGCAGCTCTGTGTTCAGAGAGCCGAATGTGAAAGCGCCCGCTCTGTCAGCTTGTACTGCAGCGCTATAGCACAGTCACAGTTTTCACAGAGTCAGAGAGGATATCTGCACTTCTCTGGCTTCAAATGGAAAATGAACAAAGTGAATTTTGCAATCTGAAGGCTCCGCAGTGCATAGAGATGGCACCCAACCCGGCAGTCAAAAACACAGGAGAAGAAATACAGATACCGTATGTGCACCAACCTCTAAAGGGGAGTTTTAAAGATTTGTTCAAGGTTTTCTGCATATTAAATACATGTGTTTGCTGTATTTATGACATATATCCTTTAATATTCTCTAATGTGTTTCCATACTGGTTTTCATTTATTTATTATATATTTAATCCTCTTACAGTTTTCTAAATGTTCCAACTTCCCCATGGGGAATATTTTTATTTTCTTTTAACACCGTCTCAATGCAGCTTTGTTTAATTTATTTCATAATTTAATTTTTAATGAGAAGCTAGCTATTATGATTATAGATTTTTATAGCAATTAAGAACTATTAAGAAAAAATATACTTATTTTCAGAACGTGTGTGTCTAAATAAAATGTTTATCTTTATCTTAGGTAATATGTTGGATAAATATTTCCTCGTTCCTACTGTGTAGTATTATTTGAATCTAATTATAATTAATGTTTTGTGAGGTTAATACACCTCTGCGCTGTGCCAGTTGAGATGCTCTGTGTGTGTGTTTCAAAAAATGACACATGATTCAGTGCTGATAATGAGCATTAAAATAGTGGCTATTTACATATGCACATATTTTACTTACATATTGAACACAAAATTTTCTAACGGTATAGTCCACCAGTACAGTGAAATCCTCCATTGCCACCCTGACATTTCCGTACATCCAACAGCCTTTTTCTGGCCAATATTGAAAACATTTGTCCTGGTAAAAAAAATCACAACAACAGGGTTAAATTCATTTTTAGCAAGAAAACGCAACAATAATATCATCATAACTTACAGATCAAATGGCTGAAGAGCTGTGTCTTGTGTATATCACATGTGTGGGCATAGAACCGTGTATCTGATGTGTGGATTTCACAATCCAATTCAAAGGCAATCATGGGGACTCTGTCAGTCAATAAGGTCTTCACAGTGACGTTTCAACTCATTAACTAGATTCTCAGACTAATTATCATGAAACCTCTTAGGATCTTATCAACAATTATTCCGTCATTGATCCCCAATGCCTCTATTCTGCCCTATCAAACCTGCTGTTGAGCTCTCAATTGATCATCCCTTTGAGGTGAAATTTTAATGCGATGCTAAGTAATCTGGTGGGTGACACTTTGTATAGATTCTCAGTTGGGAAAAGGGGTCAAACAAATTATGCCCATGACTTTGGGTCATGAGAATACAAAAGGGTTTCACGAATGGCGCATTAGAAGCATATGGATTGTATTGGTTAATTCTACAACACGCCCTACTTGGTAGCATGAGAAGAATGCAGTGCAGAGAGGGGAAACTCTTGGACAAACCTCCTTTCTTTCTTTTAGATTCGTCAGCATTACTATAGTCGCTGTTTTCTGTTCCCAAATCATCCGCCAGAAGTCGGCCACTGTCTCAAGCTTTGGGCCTGAAGCAGTAAAAAAATAGTGCAAATGGTAAAATAAAACTACTTACATGTGTAAGTACTTAGTCAAGCTAAGAATTACATTTACCTTGAGCTGCAATGAATTTATTCTTCTCTTTAAAACCCTGAGAGAAAAAAAACACAGCTGATTAATGATCACTTATAGAGATAAATAATAAAAACTGATAATGACTGTAATTAGGACTTACATCAATGTAAGATGCATTTATGTAGTCTGAGCACAGATGTCCATCAAGGTGACTTAACACCACTCTTGAGTGATCATCTTTGGAGAAGAGAGAGGAAAAAAGGCCAACGCTGTAATTTTTCATTTCAGCCACCATCACCTTTCCTTACGATTTAGTGATCAATAAAACTGCGAGTCTAAAGGTTACATTCATATAGTCTGCTGCAGGATATAGATCCTCACTCACATGGTAAAATGTTTGGGTATCTGTTTTTCTCTCTGTTGTGCTCCCTGCTCGCCTCCTCAAAGGACCCGTGGTGGTAGTAACACGGCAGCGACTATAAAGAAAGAACGCAATCCCCGTGAGATAAAAATAAAAACCACGGGTTCACAGCCTGCAATCGTAACATTTTATTGCTATTTTCTGTACTTGTTCTGTGCTTGCAGGACAAAGGTCTTAGTCAGATGTGGACCGCGAGGCGCAGTCCACACCACACACAAACTCGTGCTTACGTTGAACTCCTCTCTGAAGAGCTTGCCATCGTCGGCTGAGCGTATCCGGTACTCCTCCTCCAGCGAGTCCAGGGGGATGGGGAAGTACCTCTTGGATGGCGAGGGAGATCTGGGGAGGAGGACCACTGTCTGCTCTCCTGTGTTTAAAAGAATATATGGCGGTCAGACTGCTAACGTCTCCCAATAGAGAACATTACAAGCTCTCATAGCACCTGCAAAAACAAGCCTGATGGCCATTAAGATTTCCTACTTTTGTGGGTACATGACAGAAATGATTTCTTGAGTCGTAAACATGCTGCTGCTGCTGCTGCTGCACGAAACTGTCTTAACTCAGAATTTGGCCTTTCCGTTTATTTATTTATTTTTCACTTGAAGTGAAAGTTTATATGGCTCCCTACGTGCTAGGAAAGCTAAGAGCCTTCCACAACCTTTCCAGATTGGACTGCACATCGGAAATTTTCCTAGTCCGCAAAGAACGTAAATCCACAATTAAAATAAAAAAGAAATAAAAAGTAAAAGGCTGCTTTATATTTTCATGCACTGGCGCTTATATTGAGCCCAGCACAACAGTACCTTGTTCTTCCAAGAAGCCATTTGGAATCTTTTTATCCACCGAGGTAACTAGAGCTTTCCTGTGGTTTTTGAACCTGCAGCAATGACAAAGTGAGAAGCAGAGAAAGCAAAAGCATGAGAGAGGAAAAAGGGCAGATATCTGTATTGTAGAAGCAAAAATGAAAAGAGCTGTTAAGCACATAAAGTAGGCAAACAACAAATACCAAAACCAATATCAACCATCTGAGCGAGGCAAAGCTGTTCCTCATGTTGTCGTCAGGGAGAGATCCGAGCTGGCTGGTCAGTGAATGAGTGTCTGTGGCCTGACCTGACCTAGCTGTTTTTGTTTGCTGTCTTACTTGAGGTGCAGCTGTTTACCCATAAGCCACTGCTCACCGGCTGTTTCCAAACCACCCCCACCCCGATGCCCTGACCCGACACACTCGCTCTCGCGCTCGCACACATGCTAAAAGAGTAAGAGGGAGAATGACAGATAGAGAGAGAGGAGAAAGCAGAGATTCACTCCAAGAGAGACAAAGGACGTCAACTGTGAGTGTGTGTGTAGGTTTGCTCACCTCAGACAGTAGATTGTCAGCAGGACAACGATGATGAGAAGCAGAGATATGACCAGTGTTGAAGGCAGCACATGGGCACCCTGATGGGTGGGGTTTTCTAAATAAAACACAGGTAGATCAAATAAAGTGGAACAAATTCATATATCCATCCACTGGTTTTCTATACCTGCTTATTTTTGATATTTCAAAAAATCATTTTGGGAAAAACACAACGAAAAGTGTGAAGAATCCTCCTACCACGACCTTTTAAGCCTATGAATCATCACATTAAATGTAATTTGTTTAATCATTACAAACACTAACATTACAGTAGGGGTCTGGCAAAAAACAGGATGTTATTCAATGGCTTTACCTTTGGTCAAAGTTAGGTCCTGTTTCTAATCTTTATGCGACACTAAGTTAACCTGCCAGACGTAATTATCGTATCAATCTTTTAATCACTTTGCAAGAAAGGAAATAAGAGTATTTCGAAGCAAGACAATGTGACTTTTGCTGAATGATGCCCACTGTAGTAAATACTGGTCACCATTACTGGATTCTTGTGTTACATGTGCAATGAAGAGTCAAAAATCAGTCACTGGACAGTAACATCAGTTGCACAACAACAGCTGTCTCAAGTTTGCTAAGATCACCTATCATACCATCAGGCACTGGTCATAGTGAGGCTATAACAGCAACATCCCTGATTTTATTTAAGTGTATAAATCTGTAAGTTAATGCTCATAAATTCAACATTTTATCTGTATATAGAAAACAACGTTATTTCATCTTTCAAAAATTCTCAAAGTCTCAAAATTACCTGCAGTTTGATTCTCATGAGATGAATTATTCACAGCAATAGAGATCCCAACCAGAAACAACACCATTGT
>JAOXYL010000039.1:14590221-14607037 GCA_028564955.1 Terapon puta
GTGTGTGTGTGTGTGTGTGCACGCAACAATGACCCAATCACTTACCTAATTTACCTCATCATATAATTGAATTATTTTAGTTTCACTCCATATTGAAGTCAAAAGAGATCCAAGCTTCATGCCTCAATTAACCAAAATGCATTCTGTGTGAATCATGTGGATTGCTCGCCCATCTAAAGTTAATTGTCATAGAACAAACACTTAAGACTGCTGGAAAAAAAAGAAAAGAGAAGAAATGATGTCTTATATACTGCATCTTTACGGACCAATTTTTTTCTCAGTAGTGTAACAATAATCACTGTATCCTCACTGTTTGAGGTTTAAATAAAATCAATCCTTTGTGCAACATACAGACATCAGTTCCAAATTGACAAGAAGCACTTGTGTGTCAATACTGTACCTGATTGCTTTGGTCCTGAGAGACTCAATATTTTTACAGCACTGAGAGCATTTTTTGGATGGAGAGTGTCGCGCTGTGCTGTAGGTTGGGGTTCCACCTGCATGTCAAATGGACTTCTATCCCACCAAAAAAAAAAAAAACAACCCAATCTGACCTTCATCACTTCATTTTTATCGCATGCGAGGGAGAGGTTGGAGCATTTAACGTGACAGTTTCTATGTTTCCTCCCTCACTCTCTACTATAATAGTGATTGATTACGCTGATTTGATCTATTAATGCACACCACAGAGCAGAAATATCCTGTCTGCGACCAATGACAAACCAACGCTACACATCTTAAGCCGTGCCCTTGTACTTGAAGCATCCACAGCTTGGCACTAGCGGGTATATTGTTCCGAAATAGGCCATGATGACAAGTTGTTCACTAGTGACCGCTGGCAGTGATATAAATTTTTCTTTCTGTCCTGCCTGTTGGCTCTAATGCCAGACCAAGAGAAAAGGTGCTGCTGTGAGCTTTATGACAAAATGCTTTATCCCCCATTAACCTTCACAGAGTGGGTATCAGGAGGGGATTTCAGGTGGAATAAAGCACCGGTGTCAATAGGCAGGTGTGTCACTGAGCTCAAAGGAGACGACGGGCTAGCATGAGGCGCCCTCCGTCCTTCATTTCTCCTCTTTCTTTTGGGGTCATTCCTTAGCTGGGCTGTGACAGCAACCACTGATAAGAAAATGATTAAGTATCATGGACTCAACCACAATCCAATTCATGTTCCCGGTTGCTCTGCAGACTACAAAAAAAAGCTGCGTCAGAAGCTTTTTTTTTCTAATCAGGAAATCCTAACGGCTTTTTGATTACTTTTCATACAAGCCATATGTGCGTAAGGCTGCCCGAGTTTCAGCCAAAAATCCATTTACAGTACATTGTGTTTCTCAATGTGGCATATGTTGGAGATTCCAGACATGGAGGAGTGTGAATAGTGACTCAAGATCAAAGACCTCCATGAGCTCTCTCCGCTGTATCTGAAATGGATCTAAGTTCACATACTGTAAAAATACCAAACGCTGTGGAAACATCTATACATACAGCATGTGTAAAGGCAGGTTTAGTCCACAGAGATCAGCAATCAGCCGTGAAATTCCCCCTGTGATGCGTCTGGGCACCCATGAAAATGGAAATGGCAGCGGCTGATCTGTCGATGGGGACCAATCTGCCTTCTCATCAGGGCTCTTCATTAAAGTCAAGCAGTGTCCATTAGACCCCGTAATCCTCCCTTACCCGGTGCCACGCACGACCTTGAGGTGTAACGGTACACACTGTTTTAAGAGCTCCTGAGTTTTCGCTGTGGTATAGTAAATGTCAGAGGCACTTTGGCTGCTGGCTTTTGTGGGTGAAAAAGTTGTTTTGAAACACGATTTAAAGAGTTCTCTCAACCCTGCAACCCCTCGCAGAGTCCTCAGTCACATTACAGCCAGTCATAACTGGTAATTTAACTTATCGTCACGATGCTGTCGCCGCACAGTGTGACTTTTTTCACTGTCTACTACAAAATGTGATCATTCCTTGCTCACCATAGTAGCTGCTTAATTGAGCTGGATGCGCGTCAATGATTTCACTTAGAGGGAATCATCAAGATTCAGACAAGCACCTGGTCTTTTATGTGCCTGTAGAAGGCTGGCAGGAAAAACGATTACCGGCCTCATTTGTTCTCTATAGACAGTTGTGACCTTTCCAATTGGCACATCCTCTTACGAATATGACAGCTTTTCTTTCCTGAAACCAGGAGTGATCTTGCATTTAATATGCACATAAATTGCATTTTTGCCTATTGGGGAGCTTGGAGTGAGAACGTACTGTACAATCAGTGTGGCGGCGCTTTTTTTGACATTGGATGTGTCAGTTGTCAGTGAAAGTGTACGTTGGTTCCATTGTGCTGGTCTTTCAGCTTCTCAAAGGACTCTGAATTAAGCCATAATTCAGCATCTATAGAAATCATTTGCCAAAGGGAGCTTTTTTTCAGTGTCCAGTGAGGAGAATAAATAACAATATGAGCCATGTAATATTTACACTAGATGTATGTTTTTTTTAAAGAAAATCCTCAGTTTGAACACAGATGCATGCAGAGAAATGAATATACTGTCGTGCTACACAGTAATAATGACATATATGCCTTTATTTGACAGTATTTTCAATAATGCTGTTCCAACAAAATGCTGAAACACAAGTGTTTTCCTCTAGAGCAACATTAACACTTTGGAACCCAACGAGACCCGCTGGCTTGTGAGATATGATTGCTGGACCGTTAACACATAATGTAAGAAATACAAGACAAAATACGCACATGGGAGATACACAGTAAAGTACAACTTTCACAGTCCATACCAATAAAATCCCCAGTCCCCCTTTGTGGTTAGATTGTATCATAAAATGTATTTCTGCAGAGGGGTCAGGGATAGAGGCACAGGGAGTGATTGCCAAAATCACTGTTTACTTGAATGGATTACCTTTCAGTGGAAGTGTTAGGCTGTGCAATCACCGAGAAATATCAGTGTAGAATGAACTGGCAGGACTATCAAAACTAAGAGCTGGAGTGGAAGTTTGATTTGGAGCTGGTGTCCTCACCAGGAGCCACAAGATTGACAGTAAATGTTATTTTTGAACTTGATAAATGCGGCTATAGGGTGCGGGTCCACTTGTACACTTTTAGAAGTTTATTAAATTTATAACAGTGTGACTGACCTAAAAATACATGGAATATACATGCATTACATTTTATTTTCATTTGTTTAGGATCACAGTCTTGAATTGCACATGAATTCCATTGCTCACGCCTTTTTAGTATTGAAACAACTTGACATTTATAGAGAAACTGAAAAGGAATCAGTGAAAAGAAAAAGCTTTAGTTAGGAATTAAGCAAATAATAATATTTATTTTGGCAGATTGAAAAACAAAAAACAAAAACTGAACACTGAATGGCGGCGTTACAGCCAGGAAAATGTTGGGAGCTGTTGACCTCTGGAGCACAACTGACAACTCGAATTACAAGCATGATGCAAAGGCACAGAGTTGATGAAATGTTTGCTCATTTTTGTATGACACAAAAGGGAGGAATTCAATTTGAGTGGGTTATAGAGAAGGATTCATCTTTTGACTGTGAAGAGACAGAGAGAAAAAGCAGAGAGGGATACATTCCACGCACTTCTCTCTCTCTATGGGAGTGTTAATGCTGTTTGCTGCTGCCTCTGTTTGTTGTGCAGTGCCCGGGTCGATCAGTGTCTGCTGCTTCACTGTCTGTGGAGGCCATCTCTAGTGATGAGGCACTGTATCTCAAATGCCCACACATACTCTCATATATAAATACAGGAACCCATCCCACCACCACACACACACTTACAGTGCAAACAGAAAATTGAGTTCACAGACACACACAAGGACACACACAGACAGTGTTTACTCACCTCTTTCTTCTTCCATCTCTCACTTTTGCATCACCTCTTCTGTTTCAAGGTTCAAGCCAACGGCCTTTTAAGTCATTTTCTATCCAGGGGCTCTTCTGTCCATCACGGCTTTTCATATCTTCAGTGGGACTGGAGCCCAGTCTAAACTTGGGCCGTCGTAATGATGACCACAGGCACAACAACCATCTGTAATGTGTCCGTTCTTCCCTTTAGGGAGCTGGAGAAGGATCTGCTGTCACTCTAGCAGGGGAAACATCTGTTCCCATTAAATTACTGTGGCCCTGCCACGCAAGTTATCTCTACTGCACTCCATTTTACTGCCTGAGTCCTGTGCCTGTCGACAAGGGGATAAAACAAGATTAGTTAAATGACTGGGAACTGAGGGAAGTAGTAAGGGATGGACAGAGGGGGAGAGGAGCGAAAGAGAGGGAGACGTCTCTTCCCTTGTCGTCTGCTCTCTTACCAATTAGGAACTGGGGACTGTCCTCGAGTGAAGCAAAAGAGGGATATAATCACCTCATCCATCAGCTAACTTGTCACCGCACAGCCTAAACCCATTATGTTGGTAACATTGTGAGTGGCCTGTGAGAAGAAGCTTGTCCAGGCTGAAGATCTCGCAGCTTTCGAGATTTTGCAGTGACTTGTGGGTATCAGCGTTGCTCTGACATTTCCTTTTCAAACGCTGCAGGATTGGTCTAAGTCAAAACTTTACTCTCAAACTTGAATCTGTTTCCAGAGGCGCCCAAAACACAGATGTTGCACTGCTGTGTAGGACTGATGTGGAATAAGTGTATCATGGACACCGCAGTGTATTGAGATTTTTTTAAAATAAATAAATAAAGTCTTGCATCTGGGCATATGGCACACAATCACAACCCACAACATCTGGTATTATCTTATTGTAGATGAAAGAGCTGTAAGTGTGTCACATCCAGTTTTGTTCTTTTTCTCTCGAAGGATACATAAATAAACAAAGTGCAGCATCATTTGGACAGTTTGTTCAGTCAGCATGAATTAAATATAGCAGAGAGAGGTTTGTATGTGTGTGTGTGTGTGTGTGTGTGTGTGTGTGTGTGTGCGTGTGCGTAGGTGTGTGCATGTGTGTGTGTGCGGGTGTGTGTTCATGTGGGGCTAAGTGCTCTCTGTGACTTTAACCTTTGTATTGCATTTCATTGTAGTTTTGACATTCTCCTCTGACAGCTAGAAAAAGAGGCAGAACAATCTTGATATTTATGCATCTGTAACAGATGCTGCTTGAAGTGAAGCCAAGCAGGTTTTTTTTTCTTTTTTTTTCTCTCTTTTGGGATATGCTTTTGTTATGTAAACCTGTATCCCGATTCTTCACACAAGATGCATTCATTTGGTATTCAACAGATACAGATGTGAGCTAAATTAAAGGCTGCTGGAGGCTCCTAATGTAACACTCAAAACCCTCAACAAACATTTATACTGTCATGAGAGATGACTATGCTTTTCGCTACAGGAAAAGTGCCACCGTGCTTTTAACACATGCTTAACGGCATGAAGCATGACCATATGTGCAGACATTTGCTGTTGAAATGCATTGCAAACCACAAGCCACAGCATCAGCAGTCCCTGAGGTTTATTTCATTTTAGGAAGATATTTGGTGAATAGCTTTCCCTTGTGTGATTTAGTCTCCTTGTGTGGCCGTTTTCAGCCATGTCATGATACTGTAAATGATACCGGCCAATCACAGGCCAACATTGTAAAAGATAACATTATTTGACGTGTAATGAAAGTCAGCAACAGATGAGGATTTGAATTTCTTCTTGCTGTTTAACCTGTTATTCAAGCACTGTGTCGTAGCCAGACCGAGTGCAGGTGAGAGCTGTAGTGTGTGGGAGGTAGATGGGGTGAGGAATGCAGGCCAAGCCAGGTGAGGAGAAAAAGAGATATCTGGAGGGTAAAAACAGCAGGGGAGAAGAGAAGTAATGAAGAATATTGGCTGAGAGAAAACCCCGCTGTGTGTCATGACAAAGTGTGGTGGCATCGACATCAGCTAAAAATAGAGGTCCTCAAATGGAGGGACATAAACAAAATGAAAGCAATCAAGTGACTTTTGCATCTCTCCCTCTCTCTCTCTGTCACACACACACACACACACACACACACACACACACACACACACACACACACACCAGATGACATATGTGTCCTTGACAAAAGAGGGAAACTAAGTATGCTGCGAGTGAAAGCTTTGCACAGAGATCTGGAGTAAACTGATAAGTCTAGAGAGGGCAATAGAGAAGATTAAAAAATAACAGTGTGTCTGCAAAAGTTTAATGAAACAACATTAAATAAGACTGATAAACATGATTATTTGCCTGCTGGTAGAGATTCAGATGAGAGATCAATATCGCCCTCGTATCTGTTTGTTTAAATATGAAATTACAGTCATGAAGCAGTCAGGCAGTCATCAGCTAGCCTCACTCTGTCTAATAAAATCTGCCTGAAGGGGACTTAATTTTAACACATTATATTTTGATTTGTTTGAGTATGGAAATGACCAGTGCCAATTTCCACAGGGGGTTATATGCCAAGCAATTTGCTGGGTTTTCTAACCAATCAGGCAAGGTGTACCCCCTGATTTTAATTATTACACTAAGCTAAACTAACTAGATTCATATTTAATGGACAGATACTAATCAGAAATCAATTAACTCATCTACTTAAACGGCATAAAGAGAGTAAAGCCTATGTGCTAAAATGCTGAACTATTCCTTTAACTCTGCTTTGGTAATTTAGGGATGTTTCGATATATTTACACATACATATAACAGCATAGCCTCTTATAACAATTAACTCCAAATCATTAAGCTTTCTCTGCAGAGGCACAGTATTCCAGTTTTTTGCCTCATTGCCGTCTTTAAGTACTATCTCATAGTCGTGACTATCTTCCGTTGATGTTTACCACCTGCTGACTTGTGCAAGCAGAAAATATTAATTCTTTGATGATCTCCCTGAACAACATCACAGGTGAAATCTCTCCCATACAGCCGAGGGAATGTGCTGTTTCATAATAATTAATAAACCTTTTAATTATTCAGCGGAGCTCAGCGGGGGTCATAAAGCTAATAGTAAAAAGCTGCAGTGGCTATCATCTTTCACCCGGATAGTTTAATTCTTAGCACTGCCTAAGTCTGATTAAAGCTCCGCAGCTCATTGCTATGCTTTTCAATACAATGACTGGGAGCTGTGATAAACAACTTTTTAATTGCAAATGCCTGAAGTGTGACCAGTGTCAGAAGTTTGCATTTTACATCAGCGCACTGTTTCCATTTCACCACTTCGCCTAAAAGACGATGAAATGCATACCCAGGCAATCCAAACACTAAATGCTGCTTCATTCATTTTACATAGAAGATCCAGTTTTGTTTATTTATTTCTTCTCTTTCCTCCGGATGATTTTATTGGACCAATCACCACTTAATTTACTACATGTACAACTTCAGGCAAATACTACATGGTAAAAGAAATGTCCCTTTTGAAAAATTAATCATCACTGAATATTCATTAAGAAATCATCCCTGCCATCTCCAATATGTGATAAATCACATACCATCTTTCTTCTGATAAGGACATAATTATCATTTGGTGTCTGCAGACACCAGTGGGCTTCAAGAGATTCTTGCAAAGTAACGATTGGCTCTCAGTGTTGGGCATGGATAATCAATGAGTAATTATTCTTTCAATGTGGAACCAAATGAATATGCAACGACAAAGACACATGGGCTCAATCTTTCTCTTCAGTTCTAATCACTCTGATGAAATACTGTTTTGCCCCCATTTCCATGTGTGAATAAATCAATGACATAAAATGAGATAAGAGAATCTCTCTCTCTTTTCTCACCTTGTCTCCGTCTGTCTCCCTCTTATAAAATCTACCGGCCCATGACACCCTCCATCATTCAGATTCGCTTTACAGTAAACTTTTACAAGCGAGATATCTTGGCTTGTAATGAGACAAATATAGATTTTACAGGTTAGCGGCATCTATCTGGCAGAGCTTCTCCCACCTGCTGTGATAAACAACATTTTGTGAATGCATCTCACCTTGAAAAATGTTTTTGCTGCGTCATCACTGCATCATAAACAACGATTACTGAGTCTGGAGCGGTCTTATCATTCTACTTCATAAAAAAAAAAAAAGAAAAGAAAAGAAAGCATTGGGTATCTTGATAATGAAGCAACGCCCAGCTTTCAGCTTTCATCAATTCATTCATTCAGAAACAAAATACCCTATCATTGTTGTGTAACGCACAGGCGCATTATGGAATTGCTTTCACAGCAAACAGCCGCAATATCTCCATGCCCTTGATGCCCCATGTTACAGTGTGAGACATTTATCTTGTGCACATGCATATGTAAGCATATATTTTAAAGCATGTGCACACGCAAAATATCACACGAGCACTCATGCACAGCCACTGCCACGACCTTTTTCTTGCTCTCATAGAACGGGGATGCCACTGACGAACACAAAACAAGAGCATAATAACCTCTGCTGTGGCTAGTCTTTGTAAATTGTTCCCTTTAAATTATTCATCACGTACATATTTGTCAGCCAGAACCTGGTGTGCTGTAGAGGGTTTTAAATATTGAATAGATTTCACGTCTAATAACACCGGAGTACGCGTTAAACTCCATAAAGTAACTATCAGGCAATGCATGACTCATATACAGGATGTGTCAGCGAAGCTCTAACAGCAGAAGAGAATCCCGCTGCATATGTCAGCATCACTCCCAGTCTGCCACTGTGCTGTATGAAAAATGGTAAACAGTGTGAGAGCATCCCATTGAATCAGCCTCCCACTCAGCTTCTCTCTGCCTGGTTCTCTGACACTCTGCTGGTGGGAAACAGGGGGGCGGGGGTCCGAGGCACACTGGCCTAGTACTCAAAAGAGTCCCGAGTTCAGGACTGGCTTAAACTGTGGTTCTGGAGTGGAGGAGGCTTTGACCTTTAGTGATTTATTTACACAAAAACATCTCTATCAACACAGACGTGGCCCCTTATCTTCCCTGTGAGAATCCAGCTCCAAAACACCTCTTTTAAATAAAAGCCTCTTTTATAAAGGCAGCACAAACACACAAGCAGTCAAACGTGCACTCTGGCATTTGCATGCCCTGGCATACACACTCGCACAAACTCAAGCTAACAAACACACACAAGCACACACTCACTGGAGCGGAAACTGAGCAAAGTCATTTGATATTTGTACATGGCAGAATTAAGATGAATTAATTAAACTAACCCGTTTGGGCTTACATTTAAATTCAAATCTTCCTCCAAGGGACATCTTCCTCAGGACTTTGGTAGTGTTTGCATTTTATTCAGGGCTAAAGATAAATTCAGGGCTAAAGATAAAATTGTTCCACATGTAAGCCCCAGTGAATATATTCAAGTTTGTAGAGAGGTCATTAAGTAATGTTCAGTGTCTCTGGGTCTGATGCAATACCCCAAGTGGAAACTTTTTTTTTTTGGCTTTTTTAAGGTTCTGTTGTTAGTTGAATGTTTGACCTTCAAATTATTTTGCTCAGATTACTGAATTTGGGCCTCTCATAGTCTTACCTCACATGACAACAGCAAATAAATCTTTTGCATTATTTCCTATTTAGAAATAATATAACCGACAACACGAGAACTACACTCTTAATGAGGACACATAGGAATTTTAAAAAAAACCCAACACATAATTCAGCTGTTTTGATCACAGGACATTGCTACAACTTGCTTCAAATAATGTCATTAAAAGTGAAACAATCGTGGTACAGTGCAACATGTTTTATGCTGTTTCTTTATGTCCTTGACTGCTGAGGTCAACATTTTTCACCTGAAACACATTACATGATGGATTGGTGGACGCCATTGACTGGACTGCAACAGTAATCAATGCACACTGACTGCCAAATAACCAACCAGCTCAATATAGATCTATGTAAAAGGTAACTAAACAAAGAGATGTGTAATTCTGCAAATATGAGGAAATTTAACAAGCCAGGTAATAATGCAAAGCATCACCATCATCAGAAATACAAAATACAACACTCAATCATATTAGACTCTTGTATAAAGGAAAACACCTTTACCCACATTTCACAATCTTATGGGAGGCTTTTATACTCTTCTATATACTTTTTAGAGGGTACAAATCGATTACTTCTCTGTAAAGTCAATATGTGTTTATTTAAAGAAAAGGTCAAGCTGTGTTTCTGTGGGTATAACACTTTCTCCCTCATCATTTCTTTTTCTCTCTTTTCCATTTGATATTTTGCTGAAATTGAATGTTTACATCATGAGAATGTATTTGCATGCAATAATTTGCCCTGAAGGTGGCAAATCTGATTAATCATATTAAGGTATCCTAATTGTCCTCTGTTTAGTTGCCGAATCGTCATTAAAGATTGTGCACCTAATTTAAAAGTTGAGTAAGAGATACGCCACAATGAAAAATTGAATACTGGTCATGCAAAGAACAATGTAATTGGATCAGGCAGATAAGTTGCAAAAATGATTAATTCATGACGATACGGCACATAATGAGATACAAAGAAAAAAATGTCTCACACTGATAAGTGCCTGCAAAAGTCTAATTACACAAACATAACAATCACGCTCAGAACATTAACTGTGTCTATGTGTCCGTCATCTCAAACTATTTGCCATCCGAGAATATGAATATTTAATCTTTGGAGATCTGACTTACAAAATATCAGATCAGGATCCCAGAAATTGGGTGGGTGTGCCCATTAAGATGGACACACATTATCATAGATGCAAGAGCCCCTGAACAGTTTAGAAGCAAAAATAATTCTCATGTGTCAGTGTGTCAGCTGTCACAACCTCGTTTCTAGAAATTACATTTTAATTACCTGGCCAGTCCTGTTTCCTGTAACGTAATTTGTTAACGTAAAAGCAATTACCCAATTATGTTATGTTGGAAAACATGATATAGGCACTATTTTTTCACAGCACAGGAAATGCAAATAAGCAGCACTGCATATAAACATTTATCTTGACACATCTAAAAGGCCTTACAGGGCAAATTTAACCATGAATAAAGTAATTGACTGATGGCGTTCCCCAACAGTATAATATCAAATAGTCCCGAGTCGTAACGTTTTGGGTTTCCTGTAAATAAGAACACAAAATCATCACTGAAAAACGTGTTCTTGATGACCGACTGTCATCAAGTAAGACATAACCTGAGCAGATCAAATTAACAGGCAGCACACTGAGGATTTCTCCTGCGTTGCTCACCCACCATGTGTGGAGCGGCCACAGGGGACAAAGTGAACAGCAATAAAAGAAGATGAGTGAGGGATTTGGATAAGTCACCCAGGATCACCCCATTATATGAGCTATTCCTTTTTAAACCCTCATCAGCATTGCAGGGATTTCCAGTGCGGCTTTACCACAGCTCAGGCAAGACTACAGTCTCCCAAGAGAAAAAAAAAAATCTTTTTTTTTAAACCGCTGTCACTTATCAGCACATGAAAATAAAGGCCTCCTCATTTACGAGATTTGATAAATTCCTTTGGCAACACCTCACATTATGGTGACATCTACAAAAACTTCCTATAGTAGATGGAATTCTTTTAATGCGCCATGTGTGCCGTGAGAGGTTTTTCAAGAAATGTGCAGGGGACTGTTTATCTGTGAAAGAAACTGAATAAGCAATCCTCAAATTGTGTCAAATGGCTTTCTGTGACAGCGTATCCAAGCTGAGAAATACAACCGAGAGGACGAAGGTCAAGTGTCTGTGTCACACAGCGTTGAGTGAGCAAGCTTTGAGGTCAGAGGGTGAAAAAGTTAGAGTAAAAGAAAAAAAAAAAACATCAACGGGAGGACTCAGAGAAAAGAACATAATGCTGCTTGAGTGCTCTGATGAGGCATGGAAATATACAGCACTGAAATCTGCAGAGATTTGCCCGTACTCCCCTTCCTCCTTTCTTCTATAAGCCAATACGATTTTCGAAACATGTGTCCATTAAAGTGAAAGTGGCCCCCTCCCCCACGCTCACCTCACCCCTTTCCCCTTCAGCTACAATGTGTTTTATTGATCACAAGGCTGTTACTTGGATTGCTGTTGTAGTTAGATGTCATTGCTTTGGTCAACCGGAGCAGCCTCGCAAACAACACGGGCGACTTCTGAGGCGGCGTGATAGCTGTGCACTCACACTTTTATTCTCCAGCTCGTCCACAATGCGACATTTGAGCAGGATGTGAGCAGAATGCAGCAGATATTTTTACTTTTAGCTCGATCAGTATCCAGTACCATTATTAATAGTAGTGTTATTCTGTACAGTAACATTAAAAATGGTATTAATCTGTGTCCGCTTGACAAAGGATGTCTTGGTGAAGAGGGTTTGCATTATAATGACTGTTCTATCTAAATATTTTAGGTCATCGCTTCAGAGAGAGGAGAGTTTATATCCAGACAAAAGTCCTTGCCATGTACTTGAGGTGAACTTAAGACATCTACCACAAAAGAAAAGGCAATTAAATATTGATTTGACTTCTTCGAGAGGAAATGGATGTGTTCAGCTGCAGTCAGCAGAACAAAACCCTCTGATAAATATTGCATGTTTCCTTTAATCAAGTCAAAAATAATGACGTAAAGCTGCATCAATGCAGGGGTGTCTTCAGATTTAATTTCCAGTAAATTACCTATGAACTGGTCCATTGCCAAGTCTGTAAGGTACAGTAGAAGCACCTCTCTGCTATCTTGAAATGTGCTTAATAGTTTGTGATGAAGGACTGATATTGACCAGTGCATGTTCTGGCAACTGGCCAGTGGCACATTGTCATTGACAACATGATTTGTAATGTCAAGTTTAATTCTACAGACACACACACACACAGACACACAAAATGGTCGTTGTCAGTATGCGTAAAGGTCAGACAACGGTAGAAGTGACCACTGTTGCTGCCAGATCTTATCTGTCGTGTCTAGCTGGCTAATAAAGCTAATATCAGCTTCACGAGTTCCCATTGACTTTTTAATGTGTCCAGCTGACTCATTTCAAAACAATGATCTGAGTGATGATGTGAATAGTACTAAAAACAACGAGGGGCAAATTCACAAAGACTGGATTGGCGACCATATACATTCAGTAATTCAAAGTTGCCTTCAGAGTTTTGAAAACTAATGCAGACTTGTTCAAGGTATCACAACCTTTGGGTGCTGTGTCAAGAACACGTGAGATAATTATGATAACATGATAATATAAAAAAAAATCTTATTTATAGCCACAGCTGGCATAATTAGGTCTGACAATCTGTGCTGCAATGACCATTGAAAAGTTTGGGTACAACACCACGTCTAAATGTTCTTCAGTTATCACCAACTCTCTAAAGATGCAAATATTATAAGTTTAACTGTATGTGGCTATTAGCAATAGTGTTTTTGAATGCTACTTCTAAGCATATAACTTAATTTCAATATGTGCAAATAGCATCAGAACTCTGTGGCCTGGAAGAAAGGTTAGAGGTGAATTTTGAATTACACGCTTTCTTTGTCTTTTACAATCACACAGGTTTAGCGTCCATGAAATCCCCACGCAAAAAGCGTTTTCACCCCTAGATGATGTATTGCAGTGTACAGTAGATGATTAGTATTGTTTGCCATATTTAAGGAGGAAGTTCTAGGGTGTGTTTGGCAAATGAAATGCTTCCTCAGGTAACACTGACTTCCCCAGATAAATAGAGCAGGGGAGACCTGAAATACCACACAGAGGATGTGGTAGTCATGGCCTCTTACAAAAGTCATCGATAACCCTATAAAGTAATGTGGTTAGTTAGCAACCTGTTTTCCTGGACACACTAACAACTGCAGCTCACATTAGAGCTGATAAACACACAGTTTAATCCATTCCTTACACCTTTACTCTCGCTCTTCCCACCCTCCAAGCTCTCTCTATAAAGGAGTATCTCTCTCAGTTCATCATTTGAAAGCTTTCAAAGCTCGACAGGCCCACTGTGCCTACAGTTGTTAAGCAATGATTGGACAATTGCTCTTCAGGGGAGGGATTTAGCGAATGTTTAATTGCATAATTTTACATTATTTTCTTGCAAGTATACATTTCAACCAGTGCTCCATAGTGCACTTTGTGATACCGATTCATTTGCCTGAATTGTGAGTGTATAAATTAGATTCAGATTTATTTCTCTCTAGGCCATTTAATCACTCCACTGTAAATCTATTATGAGCAGGGAAAAAAAAAAAAAAACATGCGGGGCAATTCAAGCACAGCAGGCTCAACCACAGACTTTCAGAGCAGGTGTGAAGATACAGTGGAGAGGGCTTATTAAGTCAGTGTCAGGTAAACAGACCGCAGTAGAGAGAGCAGGTAGCAGAGGTAGGTGTCATTCTGACAGGCAGCACAGAGAGGAACAGGAGTAACAGTGCTGGGATCAAGAAGCACCTGCTGCTCCCTTAAGAGCTCCTCAGTAGCATGGAAATGCAGAGGAAAAAAGAACAATAAACACTTTGCTATGCAGCGAACAAATAATTCTGGCTAGGCGTTCAGAGTAGGGAGCCTAATAATGGCACGAGATGTGTTTCCAATTCCGACTCTGCTGAGACTGTAATCACATTATGCATAACATTTTTGCGTCTGAATACAACTGGCCCTTTTACCTGCACAGTGGGACGTCGCCACGTGTGGGGCTCAGTTTGCAAATACCAATCCTGCTCTTCTTTCTCTCAACACGGGGTGCCACAAACAAAAACACACATCAAAACATTACCAATGTATGTATATTCATGTGCAGGTTCAGCTCTCTCGCAGCTGCAAATGGGGAGGGTGTGCATTATTGTCAAGGCCATTTCAGGAGGTCTTTTCACTTCATTATAATTATTTGACATCTTTAGGTACTAGTTACTTTACATTTAACGATTTTTGCTCTCAAATTTCTGATATGATGTTTTAGTATGTACTAAATTAAACAGATTTTCCTTAAAATTCCCTAATCATTTGAAAAAAAATTCAGCAGATTGATCCATAAATGGAATAATCACAAGTTACTGACTTAACACTTAAATGAAAATGAGTTCCACCTCAACCAACTACAAAAGTAAAATACTGCTATTGAATAAATTAATAATAATATAATCTGACATAATATATGAATCGCTGCCATTTTTTGACACCGAGTATCTTGTGTTCCTACTCAGGTAAGGCAAGTATTCTTGCAGTACAATAAAATTGCACTGAAAACATAACCAAAGTAAAGGACCTGAATACTTCCTGCACCACTGATGTTAGCCCTATATTAACTAAGAGGCCACACAGCAGTGATGCACTACTGCAAAGCTGAATGAGCTCGCACTTGAACGGAGGTCAGCGCTTAAATGATGACCGACGGAGGCAATCAGGCCCTTTTCTCCCTATTGTGTGACTTTCCCACAGCACTGTACGTGTTCATTATACACCCTGAGCACATCACTTTAGTGCGCTAATTCCTAACGATTCCTCTGCCTCACCACCCGCAACCACTTATTTCTAAACTCAGCTGGCACCACTACCCATGCATCACAGCTACTGCACAAATCAAAGGGGAATGACTACAGGACTCATGTGGAATCTCTAAATGTTACATTAGCACTTCTATCAACACTGCCTCTCAAAAGAGAGAAAGCAAGCGTGTAAGAAAAAAGTAAAGATAGTATAATAAAGACAGAAACCACACTTTTTAAAAAAGTGTGCTAAAGTTTATTTTAAATGCCCATGTAATACAATGACTCTTGCAAAGCATTTTTAGATGCTTTTCGATTGGCACGTCTTAGATCTATTAGTGTCACATCACTGCGGACACTGATTCCACTGACAAATAGCCCCAAATATACTTTTGAAACCTAAATGAGAGAACGGGTAGAATAAAGGCCATATATTCTATATATTCTTCTACGAAAGACTATAATTCAATCATTTTATTTCTTGGAATATGCAATATATCCTCAACAAGGCCTTGGATCATCAAAGCAGTTCAGTGCATCACATAATAATTTTGCTGCAGGGTAAGAGGACCAGTTCCAGATGAAAACCACCAACCCATCAATGGAACATAACAACCGCATTACAGAACAGTATTGCTAATCTTCTAATAATCTAATAGCAGATACAGTATGGTATAGTTTGTGGAGATTAAGTTTATAATGGCTAATTTTATATTTTAGCAGTTTTGAAGGAATATCAATATAGATCAAATCATATAGCCCTTTTTAAAAATCATATTGTATCAAAGGACAAAGGATATATATCATTGATGGGGTAATATTTTCCACAGAGAGAATAACTGGAAAAATTCATCATTACTCTCGCTCTCTTTCTCCCTCTCCCTCTCTGACCTGCTCACTGCACTCGATCGGCTATAAGCTGCACAAACAGCAGTAGAGAATGGAAAGTGACTAAAGTATATGAAAGCCTGGATAACAGGAGTGAAAACATGTTTGTTATTAATGGAATTAACAGAGTTTTACCTCAATATATTGTTTCGTAATGGAGTTTTGGAGCTGATGCGCCAAAGACATTCAATGAAATACCGAGTGTGATATGTCTGCTTTTATATAAGGCGTGCTCTGCAACCACAACATAATATAAATGTTTGATGCAGACCAGTTTTCTCAGCGAAACAAAATTTATGCTATAAGCTGCAAGTCAAAGCAAATACACTGTGCAGGAGTGGAAACATGGAGTGGGGTAGAAATCTATTATGAAATATCAAACAACACGAACACCCTTCTTTGTTATTAGCATGAGTTCAGTGAACACGGCGAGGAGACCCATAAGACAAAATGAGGGTCTGAAATGCACCAAGAACCTCCAGTTAATAGACTTTCATACGCCATGAATGATTGTCAGTGATAACGGAGAACGCCATTACACATGTCCCCTGTTCCCATTCTTCATCATGAAGAGCGGGGGGAAAGGGTA
>JAOXYL010000039.1:14611562-14631590 GCA_028564955.1 Terapon puta
CAGAGTTCAATGTGAGCTACTCTTGCAGCGTTCCATCGAAATATATAAGGAAATCTTGGTGAAGGTGTCTGACAACATTTCCCCTACATATCTAATCAGCTTTCAAAAATAGCTGAACCCTTGTCTCTATCCAAGCGTTTGAAAATAGAGACAGTTAAATGCGTGTCACCTTTGGCTTACTTACTTTTTTTCTAGTGTGTTAAAAAATGGCACTCAATTCTTCTTCTAGGCTTCTTTTGAACAGTGTTGGAAAATGTTACTTACACAAGTAAAGGGCATAGGGGAAGAGTTGGTTGCTATTTTTGATCCACTTGACAAAGTTCAGCCAGATCAGCATCCAAACACTGCAGCTGTGCATAATTACGGGCCACTTGCCCTGTCATGGTGTTAATCGTTTCCTGTCAGGCTATTTATCATTTAGAAGACATTTTTAAACTTAAAGTAAATTTACTTCAACGTACAAGTCAGATTAGAGAAAAAAAAAACTGGTATCTACTCATAGGATACTTCACATACAGTAGTTAAAGTAGCCAGCAAGATCATTTTAGACAGACAACTTATGTGGAAGAGATTATTATGTAAATGTAGAATATGTTCAGCATTTATGTTTGGCAAGTAGGCTCTGACCCTCTGTGCAATAGCGACAGCTGGTTTGTGACTAAATACTGAATTGCAGCTCAAAATGAGAAGTCTACTGCATGAATGTGTCTACTTATCTTTCCTGATAACAATCAATAAGGAGAGCGAATATCTAACAAAGGATTCTTTAACAACAAAGATATTTAGCCAACTTAGGTATCAGAAATCAGAATTTAGGGGTATGGAATTAGAGGTAGGACAAATAATATTTTTACAACAACAATAATAATGATATTGTGATGTATCTTATTAAGAATCAGCTGTATCACGGTATATTTTGTCACTAACTAGACTCAGTTTGCCTAAAATAAAAACCTGAGAAAGTGCCGGCATAGACATTGTATTATTTCTTTATGACTGCTGTCCATCCTCCGGCCATTTGACCCCGCACCCCCAGCTGAGGTTTGCGACTCTCAGCAGGATCGATAAAAAGGTGCAATGAGAGCTGCACTTTTTTGGTAGTTGCGAGATAGAGGCCCTACTGAGAGAAGCACAGATGGGGGAAGTGGTCGTCTAAATGGAAAGTAATGGACTTGCGATGGGAAGGAGCACATAAGACTTTTAAGGCTGTGACTTCAGCAGCCTCCACTCCCTTTCATCTGTGTCATCTTTGGTCTTTGTGACCTGAGCCCCAGGCCGATGCCTCTTCATCGTGTCTCACTTTTTGCATCCTTCCAAGAATATTTCTTTCATTTCAAGAGTTTTCTTTTCTCCATCTAAGTTCATTCCAACATGTAATATACTGTTAGCAAAAAAAGGAAGATGAATGTGTTCAAACAGGAAGATTAGATAATCGTATTGTTCACTTATTATAGCATTAATCCTATATAGTTTTTGTTTAATAAGTGTGCAGGATTTGGCAGGTACTTCAGTGTCCAGGTGCTGCAGAATAAGAAAATGGGAATCATACACGCAGCAGTGCAGTGTGGTAGAGTGTATGGTTGGGTTTTTGAAGGGCTGGTGGATGTGCCTTGACACAGTTGGTGGCAGGTTGATCTACACCCCAGAGAGGGCATGTCAGATTATTTTAGCATGCTGCGTTTTGCATGATTTTGCAAATGAATGAAGGCCTTCCATTTCCAGAGCCAGCACCAGCAACGAACATGCCAGATGACCCCATACATGCACCACACCATCAAAATTCTTATAGACTGAGTAGTTATGACTGAGCAAAAAGTAATGACTGAATCATTAGTGTTTCGATTGCAGTGCTATTATTTTTTTTTTTTTACGTTTCAACATCTTGTTTTGGTTTTCAGGACTGTGTGGGAGACAACTGTGAAACAGATCATTGAGTGGTCCTGGCTTTGGTGCTGAGACTAATTCTTCTGAATAAGGGAAAATATTGAACCTATTGTTTGACAATTCCTTCCACATAACTTACATTTATACAACAGCCATTTCTTCTTTATTTCAGTGACACCCTCAGGTGTTGCAACACTAAGAGCAATGGTTATTTGTCCATTTTCTTTGGTTTTAGTAGGTCTCTTAATTCCTCTGCTGAGGCATTCACACCGACAGAGTTTCTTTTATGGCTCTCTGAAAACAAGACTTCAGTCTCTGAACTGGTAAAAGTTTTTTTTTTTCTTTGAGGCCATGAATGAACATATTCTGACTAATTATACAGGACATGTAGCCTTATATGGCATTACTGGGGTTACTCATTAAGATTAAAGTTAAGATAAGAGCAAGAAAGTGTTTTGAGAACAGAGCCACAGAATCTAAGATGAGCTTTGAAAGTTGTATACAGCTGACAGCTGGTTCAAAGAGAGCAGCACATTACCTACTGGTTTGGTAATTCAAGCAGTAATCTTAGCTTTGGATATTAATATATTAAAATGTGAAAAATCAGTTTAAAAATAAAACAAATACAGGTCCCCTTTTGGGCAGTGTATAGTATATAAGCAGCTACATGAATAAGTAACTCTTTTTGCTTGTATGTTCGTGGATGCATATAAAAAGACACACAAAAAAGTACCAAACATTTGCTGTATGGTATGCATGCCTTATGTTTTACTGTCAAGTTCCAAGATTTTTTTTTATCATCCAATTACTGAAGAATTACAGTCACTCTTGAATGCACAGTGATTAAAAATAAAAATCCAGGGAGAAAAGCAAAGATGGGTGCCTTACCCCCTATTTGAACTTGAGTCTAAATCTTAAAAACATATGTTATCGTTTCAAACCTCGGCTCAAATTATCTGGTATACACATAAAGTAGTTCCCATTAGAAAACATCAGATTTTGGGCTGAAGAGCTTCCCGTTCTTCTGCTTCAATCATAATAAAGCATATGATAAAAGAATACCATTTCAAAGAGAAAGATAAACAATATTATAATATTCGTATTGATGAGACTGTTTAACATTTACAGGACTACAAATGTCGCAACACACGTCGTCTGTGCCAGACAGTGCCTGCAGCTATGCCTGTCTAACTCTTTCAAAACCCCTCATGCATTTACACGGGAACACATTGTAGAATTCATCAGCTGTTTTCATGATTGGGAAGCCCTTGAAGTTACAATGAGAGATTTATGAGATGTATTACAAAGTGTGGGTCTTGTCAGATGCTTTAATGTATTACTTGGCTTTTGATGCACTAAGAACTATGTACATATAATAAACAACTACTATCAACTTCCTATCATTCACTCGTGTGTCAACAGGACAGGATTGATCTTTACAATAAAACAAAAAAATTATGTAATCGTGTGATGAATTGATTTGAATATTCTGTCGTGCCTTTTTAACGGTAAACTCACAGAGGAAGTGTGGGGCTGTCAGATCCAAGAAATTCTACAAGAAGACTTTACCTGTATAATGTCCCCTGACACATATGCAGGCTGAGAGTAAATGAGAGTTCATCTCTAAATGTCACGGGGAATTGAAATGACAAATACAGTCTCCTCATGAATGAACTGAGGGAAAAGTATATTTTGACATCTTTTTTTGTATAATATATTAATATTTAAAACAACATAAAAGAGTAAATCTCTTTGTTGAACACGCACACTTCCTCTTTGTCAAAACCCACATTGCAACTCAGCTGCAGATTATTTAGTCTGAGATTGTGAGCGTCTTATGCTAGCAGAGGTGAAGATGCTTCAGAGGTCTGGTAACATCACGTGACCAAGCTATTAGTCTTCAGTTCCAACCAACCCTTTACTCAGTATCAGTCTTGACATTTTGTCATGTTGATCTGAGAATAAACATCAGGAGATCAGGAAAGTCATTGGGATTCTTCATACAGACACAATATGGCAATCCATCAGACATTTCACTATAAACCAAAAATGTCAGCCTCACAATGGTGTCGGTGGGATTCATCTATGAATGTCTTAACAGATGATGAATCTGCCATTACAGATATGGCAGATATAGTCGTGGTGGACTGACTCAGCGACCGACATTGCCACTCCTGCTTTAGAGTCGCCTGACTAGTCAGATTTGCAGGAACGCACACACACCTTGAACCAATCTCTTTTTTCCCCCTCTTTGTTTTTGTTACACAAACTGTGAAATAGCATAAAGAGTTAAAACATATGTCATCAAGGTTACCAATACCTGCTATGAAGTGGTGTCCCTTGAGTTTTGAAAGGCATTGTGTGCTTTCTCTTGCGTGACAGTTTTCACCTTTTTCCGCATTAACACAACAAAAGGAAGAAACAGTCTCCTTCTGATCATTAACCACTTGGATACAGTGTTCAGCGTCTGTGTGTGTGGGTGTGCGTACTGTATACGAGTGACTGAACAGTGGAGCAGCTCGCAGCCAAGAAGAGGAGCTGCAGCGTTGCTTCCTGGTAAGCTCCACTTTTGTTGGACTCTGAGAGAGCGTGCCTGGCTTAGGAGAGGGATCAGACTGTTGTGCAATTGATCTGCCTGGATATCCAAAGCTGCAACATCAACAGTAAAAAATAGTCCGAAGAGAACAGAGAGGTGAACTCCTTGACAGAAAACAAAAATCATACGATGTAAAATGTGGGAAGTGGATAGTCAGCTAACTCACACTTGAGGAAGCAGAAGATTAACGTTGACTATTGTAGGAGAAACTGACTAGCAAATAAAGATTGCTTAGAAAAGAAAAGGTTCAGATTTATTATTCACCGCCAAGTTGCCGTTGATCTTGCAGATCAAGGAGACACAAGAACTAAGATAACCCCACATGAACTTGTGAAAGTGAGGTTGTGTAGCATCAGCTATGACAGTAATTAAATGCAATGTGCATTTGTTTTGCAGCAAATGTTTAAAACTTTTATTTCAACAAGCTATCAGTGGATCTCAGATTTGGAGGCAAAGCTGGTGGAGGGGAAACAAATATTCTGTTGGACATTTCAAAACACAGATTATCACAACCGCAGAGTTATCTAGTGTGAAATTGCTGAGTGGTGTAGTGTGAACGATTCGGCAACTGAAAAGACCCTCACCATAAAAAAAATAAATAAATAAATAAAAAAATAAAACTCGCTTCCTTCTCTTATCCAGTCTGTGAAAATAAAATGTCTGTAGTTACTCTGGATGATAAAAGTGTTGAAGTTCTCGGAGATATCAAACAGCAGTGAAGTGCAACAGTAAACACAAATTTTAAAACCCAAGCCAACGTCTTTTTGACTTGTCGACAGCTGCTTCCTTTTCCCCCTTCATGAAAGGCCATCCACAGGACTCACCAGAATAAAAAAAAAAAAAAAGGTCTAAATCTTCCATCTCTCCATCTCTTGTAGGTGTCGTTTTAAAGCCAAAACAGGACCTTGTGCAGATAAAAATGTAATAGTTCAGAACTTGCTACATTGAAAGTTTCCTCCTGCAGCTGCATCACAATATTGGAATACAGTCATCTTTGCCAAATATTTTTCAGCTTGTTAGCTTCTTTTTGTACCTGTATTTAAAAAAAAAAATATATATATATATATACACACATCTCCAACATTGACAGCGATATCAGTGCACCTGACAAACAATGGAAGAGTAAACTAAATTTCACCATAATTTCCATACTTCCACCTCCCACTGTCTTCTTTCTCCTTTTTCTCCACAGTACTTTGAGTGTTCAATTTACTGCCTGTCTGCATTTGACAAAAAAGCCAGCATTGAACTGCAAAGATAAAGGGACAAATCTGATCTATTGTTGTGCCAGCAGAGTGTGTAAAACATTGGTACGCCTGAAGTGAAACACTCTCAGCTGCTACACTTTTATAAAGCCTTTTGAGTAAAGTGTCAATCGTTCACGAGGCCCTACATAGACACATCCATGTTGCCGGGACATTCGTGTCAAAGGAAATGTGTCACAGACTAACAGGTAGATGTGTTTCCTTCAGTCTACCCATGTTTTAACTGGAGTCATAGTTCTGACAGTCAAAGCTCTGGGGATACAGACATATTTTGTATAAACCATTTAAGTGTTTTCACCAATACAGCCTCACTTAAACAGGTGTCAAGAAACAAGAAAATGGAGCAGGGTTATATTTATCATTAACACAACCACAACAAGATTGTGCATCCAAGTTAATATTGCATGTACTGGTCGTATTTCATGTAAACCGTAGATTCACCCCTGACATTTGACAGAATCTAACACCTGGGGCATTGTGGTCAACAGCAGAATTTCAAAGACAAAAAGGTCAGAATGTCTAAATTAATTCACTTTACTTCCATCTACCAGTCCATGTCTGAAGTGCAGCGGCACCCACTTCAGTGAGATAACCTTTATCTAGTGTTACTGATTCAATGTCATACTAGATATTGTGTGTTTTACTTGAGATTGTGACTTTGGCTTCGGGCCAGGTCTAAAGTCATAAACCACCAACCTGTGTGGCAGAAGCAACATCAGTGGGCTGTCAGGGTGTAATTTTTGAAAACTACCCTCTGTGGAGTCATAGCCATTATAAATACTATTTTCTCTGCTGCAAAAACAGTTTTGTAAATGCTAAATCACATGCATCATTTAGATGGTCAAGATTGCCAAATGGAGGTATACTTCAATTTTGAGCTAATTTGTACCCATGGGGCGTCTATGGTCAAGTGTCCATCCAAATGTAATAAAACGTTTAACTTAATTTCCCAGGAA
Organism: Terapon puta; assembly: GCA_028564955.1. NCBI lineage: Eukaryota > Metazoa > Chordata > Actinopteri > Centrarchiformes > Terapontidae > Terapon > Terapon puta. The sequence continues at coordinate 14,618,264 of JAOXYL010000039.1, forward strand.
ATCTGTGAACGAAATGGCATTTAATGCACCATTCCATCTATTTCTGAGGCTTATAATAGGACCTTTTGGGGGACAGTTTGTTTCTGCCAATTCTCCAGTCCAGTGACATTAAACCACTGCAGAAGAGGGTGCAACAAGATAAAGTTGTCATAACTGGTGAATTCTAGCAACAAAGGGATGCGGACCAAAATGCATACAATGCTTGTGGAGTGGTGAAGTTCAATGATTAATTGCCACAATGAAGGCGTATACACAGGAGTGCTGGCAGGCAGCTGCAGTTACAGAGTCGAATTTCGGTTGTGGTAGCTTGAAAACAAAGGCACAAATCGTATGGCAATATCTGGTGACTGACTGTGGAAAATGGGCTTTTATATGTGCTGCAGGACTGATGAGAAAGTGAAGCTCATTTGGGGAGATGGACAGGGAAGCTCAGGTGACAGCAGGGCAGGAGGGAATGGCTGGATATTGGAGTGACACTGGAGGAAAAGTCAGAGGGCATCTAGAGAACAGGCTGGAAGTCTTGTTTGGACATTAAATAAATGTGATTTTCTGTTTCTTGTATCAGACAGTAGACTAATATTACAAATGTATGCTGCTCATGAAAACATGTAACGGGCCCAACATGAATTGATGTCTGGGCTCAGGACAGTTACACATAAACAGGGACTGGGAAGCACACTAACGAACACAGTTGCTTCATTTAAACACAAGCCAAGCACATGAAACATGGAATGCAAGGCTCAGCTTCATTTTGTTCTTCTTGCCAGTGGTTGCAAATGTGTGTGTGCGTGTGCCTGCAGTCGCGGCCAAGAGAAAGCCTATTTATCAGGCTGCTATTTATCAGGCTGCTAATCAACCTGATAACCTGCAGCTGTGCCTGCTGCCAGGCTGAGCCACCCTTCACTCTTCACCCGCAGCCGATGTTAAACCACAGCCCTCTGCCATACTCTCATCTTTCTCTCTCTCTGAGTTACATAGTAAATCCTTGAACAACCTTAAAGACTTTTAATGTACTACCCAACTGTGAAAGACAGACTTTTTGCAGATTATTGTCACAGAGAAGAGCTGTGTGCTCAGATTTCTGTCATTAATCATCTCAACCTACAGGATAACATTCAGATGTTTTGTAGAAAAGAACTGACTCCGGCTACGAACAGATATTTGAGAATCCTCAATTAATGGCTGATGATGTCAGCAGTCTGATGTGTGAAAATGTTCAGATATTTTGACATGTCATGGTAATTCAAAGGGGTCACTAACAACATCACGATGGCTCTGTTTTAGTCCCAGTTGCTTCATGAAAAGTGTGGCAATGAGTCCGCATGCACAACATCAGGACCCTGAAACTGAGGCAACTTCATTTGAATATTTACACCTGTGCCTTTCTCACTAAATGCCTCTCTGAACAAGACTCAATGGACCAATAAAATAAAAAAATGAAATAAAACAAATAAACTATGAAAAATATTTTAAACCCAGCATTGTTAACATTTACATAATTGATTAGCTTGCAGTATTCTTTCTCCCTTACTTTGTTGCCACTGTTGTTACCGCTACCTCCAGAACAGTTGAATAGTGAGACATTATTGGCTGGACCGTGTACCACACGATCCACTTGGCCCACAGTGTGCACCTCCTCGTGACCTTGAGTGCACGACACTGGCAAAACGGGGACCCACTCATAGAGAAACAGCCCCATAATGTTACTAGAGATCTAACACTCCACAGGGAACCTTTGAGCAGAGTCTGCACACCCACACAGCCCTGTGAAGAGGTCCAAATCAGCTGAAAGTGAAAAAACCTGTGGGATGCGCGCTGCTAAAGATCGTGGCTGACTCAAAGTACAGTGGAAAGCGCTTATAGTGATCACAGTTAGAGTGATACACCGCTCATACATCAGTCACTTCACTCAGCACAGAGTGTGTCTGAAGACTACAAGTTTGAAAAAAAAATGGAGACGCGGAGTTAGAAAGGAGGCTTCCTCGACATCTGTAGCCCAGTCGAAGATGACATCTTTGGTTCGGCTGTGTCAATTTTTTTTTTAATCCATTTTCTGTCAAAGCACTGTCACTTTTTGTATGCTTGTGTCTGAGTGTGTACATACACTCATGTTACATGTCTGATTATATTCGCTTCTACCCAGACTCAGAGCATATTTTACAATGGAATTGCAAAGAAAAACGCACTGAAAAGAAAATGCAGCAAAGAATAATAGACTTGAATTTCATTAGCGGCTTCAACAATGCACTGAACAATTTGATAGACACAAACACAATTAACCCTGTGCTATCCATACAGTTCACTTCATTACGGAGTAATTGAAAATCAGACCAAGAGAGGGTTTTTTTTCCACCCACTGCTTAATTAATCTCTATAGTTGAAGACTAGAAGCAAAAGTCATCAGGGAAAAGCAAATTAAGTCAGACAAAAATCCTCATTGAGTGATTTATTAGAGTTTTATTGTTCTATGAGTATGGCATGATGTGTCGAGTATTTCATGAGGGCACAAGCGATAAAGTGTCATTCAATATTCATAAAGCACTGTTGCATTGGTGAGTAAAGGGCTGTCGCATGTTGCAGGTCGCATGCATAGCCTTTCTATAAAACTTACTCAAAATGTCCATGAGAAGGACAATGTTTTATACAGCAGGTGTTATCAATTAATATTCAAGAAGTCTTTTTGCACACACATCCATCATTGTCCACATGCAGGCATTTTGCTGAAGCCCCTATGGATTCATTGTCCTTGTAAATACCCTTGGGTGCAGTCAAAAACAATATGGCAATCATCAATTCTGTATTAGCAATTTGATGCCAAGAAACATATTTGAGTGGCTGCATTCATAACGGGGCTATACACCATCTGGTTCCTTACATAGAGGATGCATCCAACCACAGACAAACAGTCAGTCCATCAACAGATTCACAGGGCTCACTGGCCAATATGATGATGCTACAGAGAACACGAAGCTACCAAAGCAAGTGGGAGTTGATAAAAGCAAAGTGAGCTGTTGCTGTTATCAATGAATAATGATAACTTCCTCTAACATCAACACCAAGACCCAAATAAAGAAGATTGCATGTCTCCAATATCTTAGCTCATCTGAAAGAAAGAGGTGATTGCATGACATTGTATAGCAATAGACCTAACGATACATCAAATATTAATTTACCCTAACTTAATGTAAATGATAATGGAAAAGCATAATGGAATACCTTAAAAGAAAGACTATGGTGCATGATTAATGTCTCTCAGAATAAAGTGCGTTCAGAAATGTTCACTCAGCTTGGCATAACATGAAAGTAATCATCATAACTTTTGTTGCTGAATTGTATTCATAAACTTTACAACAAAATCATCGACAAACGTGGTGTTACCTTCAAAGGTCAAAGACCAGTTTTGCTTAAGTAGAACACTTTTATCAGAAAAGCATTATCCAAATGGTGTATGCATTGATTTTTTTTTGCCTCAGAATAATGAAAAGTCTGGAAAAAACATTCATCATGGTTTATTGTATTGCAGCTCACATGTGCTGTGGGATTAAACAGGTCATTGCAATATGGAATATCTGTCAAATCTTAGTTCATGTTCATTTCATTACATTGCTGGCAATATATACAAGATAATTATGGTATGGACCGTATTGCCTTTTCAGGATGTAGGACAAAGTAATTAGCTTTAATAGCTAAGTAAGTAGGTTTTTTTCCTGTTTTGATTTTAATTTCAAAGAAATGTGTCTTTGTTCCGTCTTCGAAGAAAAGAGTCTTATTACTCAGGGCCTTTGTGACTGTGAGAAATGCTATTAGTGTTAATCCATTACAAAAATTATGTAAATACCTCTCAGGGTAGGTTGTGAAAAGAGTCGGATATAACCTCCATTGCTCTTGAGGGACCTCCACGGTTTGCCACTGCTCAACACCTTGTTCTTATTCTTTCACTCTGTGAATTTAATTATTTTGAGTAATATTTTGTAGTCCAGATTTATCAAATTTTCAGACAGACTAAAACACCAAAACAGAGAACTAATATTACAAACAGCAGCATTTTAATTTAACATTAACATACTGCAGTTGAGACAAGTCTTGGTTGGTGTTTTGTTTTCCTGTAACTTTGCAGTTAGTGATGGGTTTTAGCCCAGCAGCTAAAACGTCGACCCACTGCAACAACATCAGCGCAGGCATCCAATAGCTTTCTCCCCAATTGGCTCAAATAGACTTGAAATGGAGTCATTTAGCTCTCTTTGGCTGTCCAACCACATGCCTGTCTCCAGGAGATGGCTTGAAGGGATCTTTAAGTCTCCCATTCGGCATATAACTATAAAAAGTAGGATCCATCTTGCCGCAACTTAAAAAGAAGAAACGCACTGAAAAGGGAAGCCATAATCAGAAAACGGACAGATAGGGTAATCCATCCCGGTTGTCCAAACAAAAAAAGGTTAATAGCTTAAATGTTTGGAGCTCTTAACAGGAGAAAAACTGACCTGCCACAAACTGTCTGGGGCAGCCCACAGCCTAACTTAATTTCCTGGCCACTGATCAGGATGGGATTAGATCAACTTAACTTGATGTAGGTCAAGAGAATAGCAATCTGGAGCCAGCTGGGGGTCATGACGTTATTAGACCACACCTATAGGTGCAAGCCTGTATAGTTCTACTGTTTGGATCTTCTCATTCCATCCAATTCTTGTTTTGAATTAGATGGGAAACAGTGACATGTAATATGTTCTGTTTCTTCTCTGCCACCAGTGAGTCTGCAGAAATCTCCTCATATGGAGGCCGACTGTAGTGGTCACAATGACTTCACACGGATCACAGAGTGGTGGTTTAGGAGAGGAATGATGATGTTCTTTTTCTTCAGTCAGATATAGCAGCAAACTGTAAAAGAGGGATTTGGCTCTTAATGATTATTGGATCCTTCTTCATCTGCCGGCTTATTTTATATACTTTCATGATGAATTCCTTTTTAACAAAGGTCATACTGAATTTTCTAATTTTTTAGAACTTGCTGAATCATTCACAGAGAATACCATGTCATAGCACACTGTGCTCCCATGACTCGAAGTACAATACCGCACAGTAGAGTTTAGATAGGTCAAGGAATTCAGGGAACCAGGAAGTGAATGGACACAAACACCTAAACAAATCGCATCACCATCATACTCAAAGTTTCATGTGATAATATTTCTAAGAACATTCTCTGCAAATTGGTGGAAATGTCTATCTCCCAGTGAAGAATACTCACAAACTAAAAAAGTTCCATCCCCTGTAAGCAATATTGCTCCCCTCTATTTGATAGCATTGCATCTAATAGGATTATGCAAGAAGAGGCTGCATGTGATGGAGAGGAGGGGAGACTTCCATGATTTACAAGCCTGACAGGAACAATTAGGAGGGCACGCTCAGTGGGCTATTACTCAACACAGACTAAATGAAAAGCCTGCCTTTCATTTACATCAATGCAGCCATGAAGGGAGCAAGTGGAAGTGTAGCTGAAAAGAGATACCCTTTGTTTCCAACTAGGGAGCCTATTAAAAGCTAAAACAGCTGCTGCATTCACATTGTGCATGATGCGGTCAAGCATGTTTGGCACAGACCTGACCGCTGTCCCTTTTTCCTCATGTGCTATCCTGATGATTTACAGAGGAAACGCAGGAACATGGTGCAAATGTGGAATATATTCTGTGAGTTGCTCATTTGAATGTGTGTAATTGCCATGTGCTACGGAGCACTGCGTCTGTTGGGATGATCCATAACATGACACTGCAGAGGACTGCCATATTACTCACAGTAGCGTCTGTAATGAAGGGATGGCAAATGTGAATCTAAAGCAAAGGAATTAATAGTCTGAACTCGACTAAAAATACGATGAGATGGTGGGTATTCATCTTGAGTATTCATGCTCAACAGCTACATCATGATTATTAGTTCAAGACAATCCTCCAACCGTGCCCATTATCATCCTTTCTATACGACATATTCTGGCAGTGTTTACTTTCAAATGACTGAGTGCAGGTAGATAAAAGTCTACAAACAGGACAGCACAGCAAGAGGCAATTAGAGCAGCTGCAGTATTTCTAGGCTGGCCTAATGGGTCACGTGTGAATGCAGCAACAAGGGACTTCCAGCAGCTCCCGTCCCCACATCTGCTGAATAAATGAAGAGATCTCTCCAAAAAGCGCAACGTTCGTTGACAGCTGATCAGAGTAGTCGGAAAGGATGCGTGTATATGTTATGTGTGTGTGTGTCTGTGTGTCTGCTTGTTCAATGATAGGAAGGAAGGGCAGCATACTGATCACTGTGGCAACCTGTGTCTACAAAGTATGTACGAAGACCTAGGCATACTGATCAGAAGTCTGTGCACACATTCATTTTCGTCATACAGTAAGCAGAGGAGAGAGGAGAGGTTTAAGCAGGACTGTTTTTGTTTAATCTCACTCCCACCTGCTCCTGCAGGCTTTTGGACTATTACCGCCTGCTCCTGCAAAAGCACCATCCCATTCTGCCATGTCCCCACAGAGATTTTGATCATTGCCACCCTCAACAAAGTTTTCTGTTTAAAATATGTCTCCCATATCTCACAGGATAAGTAATATGTAGCCTTAATGGATTTTCTGATACAAAGAAATTATATATAACTTTAGTTACCTTGATGTTTATCAAATCACTTTTTAGAAGTGGTAACAAAAACACTTTAGATCATGCATCAATTCCTCATACCTCAACTGATTAAAACACGATCCTGTGATCATGTGAGGTTGCCTGGCAACCAGAAGATACTCCCATAAGTCTCCATGCACGGTGAAGGAATAGCTCAACATTTGTTTTTGCTCAGATTAAACATACAACATATAACATGTTAATTAGCTACATTAAAAGGTGTCAGTATGCAGATTTTTTAAATCAAATATCGCAGCTATTGGTACAAAATATTGACACTCATTGTGCTAAAAGCAGGTGAGCCAGCAAGTGAAAGTTTTTTTTTACTTTTTGAGAGAAATATCTCAACATCTGCTGGATGAAATGGCACAATATGTTCAGACATTCAGATTGTAGGAAGGTGTAATTTCAGCCAGAAGAGATGAATATATGAATGTATCAGACGAGAAGGGGGAGAGGAGGACAATGAAGGCAGAAACTTAAATTTCTGAATTAATTTGGGTGTTAATTTAATTGTATCAGTGCTCCTTTTACATCAAACCTCACTGAACATAGTACATCAAAATGATAAAAAACTTTAAAACGTTTAATCATTTTCAGTACCTACTGTTCATCAAGAAGCTCTTCTGCTCCTACAAGTGGGCCAAAGGCACTCGTTAATCTACAATCATTTCTTAGAGTGTCTTCAGTTAGGATGCCATAGGGAAACCTCTCTTCAACTTAAGAGGATTCATAAGATGGAGTTAAACTTAAATGCTTTTGGGAAACAAGGGCCAGATTTGTATCAAGGATGGATTTTCATATGATACTAATACTCAAATGAAAGCCAAACTAAACTCAAACACAACTTTAATTGAAACCGTATTTGGAGGCCTTTATTTATCCTGCTTTATCCCATTACACTCCACTAAGGGGAGGCATGAACATCAATGAACTAACTTTCCATTAAGCTCCATCACTTATGAAAAATGAACGACATCTGCTCTAAACAGGAAAGGAAATTACACCATTCATTTCTCTCAAGTTGTCTCGGTAAAAAGGTCACCCTGGTCCGGGATGTAACACTGTGATAGCTACTAAGTGAATATCACTTACCATTATCTGTAATGCAGACAAGCATTGTTAAAGGGGCCAGTTAAAAGGAACCACTGACATTTTCTGTGCAATACCTGACACAGGGCTAAGCTGAGCCGTTATCTCGTTGGCAGTTCTACATCATCTCTCGTTCCTCAAAGACCTCTTCGCTCAAAGTAACAAAGAATCAAATCCCCTGCGTGGCATTTAGACCAAGGTTTTTTGTTTGAGGCAGTGCATGCTATTAATAATTCATTAGGTGCTTTTGTTTTTTTGTTTGCTTTGAATTGTATATCTAAAACATCTGCGTGTCATCAGCGGCATTGTTTTGAACAACCAGGGTCCTCTAAGATCACAAACAGTATTTTGCTAAAAGAGAGCACGACCAGTCGGATGGAAACTAAACTATCTTGTATATGCGTGCAGCATCATAGCCATCTCTACAGATTAGAAACATATTTTTGACAGTTTAAAAAAGAGTGCCCTCGGGTGTCATGTATACAGTAGTTAGAACCGTTCATGTTATCTTCAACAAAGAAAACATCCATTTTTAATTCATGATATTTAAATTCTCAGATCGCCATGACTACGTTACTTCTGTAACTGTTATTGATTAAAGGGGGCACTAAAAAAGCATGGTCTGTAAACTGCCACATGCAATAAACTTTTCAAAATAAATCAGTTTTATCAGCTTGTTTCATCCACTAAACTGTGTATTTATGTCTTTCCTACATTCACATGTTACACATTCTCACCTCTCTGAGGCTAAAGTGACACTTAAAAACAATTTGACAGAAGATATGCTATAATTTTATAACCCACAATCTGCCTGCTCTTTGGATATATAACTTTCAGTAGAAAAGCCATCATTGCTGAAGTACAACTCTCTGCAACTCACACTCCCTTCCCTTTAACACTCAGGTAACATTAGTATGCAGACTGAAGCTCACATCTCTCAGGTTTATATCTCTGTTAGACCACCCGAAGCACCTTTTAGAAAGACTCTGATCTATGGTGTTAGTGCTTTACCAAATTGATTTCTCACCATTCAGGAAAACCTTTGAACAGTGTTTACTGTATCCCTTCTCTCACTGGACCTGTACTCTGTGACACACTATGTTATGTACAGTATATGAAGCCTAATTGTAAGTGCACCACCTTTTGTATGTATGGGCAGAAACAAGAGGCTAGTGCTGGGGTAAACACTACTTTTATGGTTACATAATTGGAAACCTCCTGCTTCTTATGCTGGAATAACCAATTTGCCGGCGACCTGTGTCACACAGCTATAATTACCTCCATCCCAATTAGAGACAGATCTTTAGCTCAGCCTACAGCCGGCAGTTTCCTTTGCCACGAATATTTCCTTTTGATTTCAGATATCTTTTCATCAGGATGGTGCCTTCCATCCAAATCATGGTCCCTGCTACACTCCAAAGAATTAACTTGGTGAGTGTTCTGCTGAGTCACAACAGCTGGTAGAGAAATGTGAACATGAATGTGTGTGTACATCTGTCTGGACTGCAGGATGTGTGAGGAAAGAGTGAGTTTTTTTATTTTTTTATTTATGCACATGTAGAGTTGATTTTTCTCTGTGACTCTGGCCTTTGTGACAAACACACCACATCCAGTAAAATATCCTGAACTACTTTGTCGTGTATATATAGTAGCACAAAGAAGTCAATTGGCATTTTCAACTGCATTGAAACATTCAATAGGCAGTATATGTCCAGTCTGTAAAGAGATCAGCAATGAGTGTTCAAGAGCACAGTGCGTAAACCCAGTGATGAGTAAGCACTTCCACTATTGCTCTTGACAGATCTGACAGCTTCTCTCCAGTAATACCGGGCTGCAGCTTCATCTCAAGGGTGTATGAATTGAGACAGATTATTTGGGGAGTGATTCAGAACTGTCATTATTAAGTCCTCAATGCAATCTGCTGCGATTTGATGCCGCCGCCTTGAATGGCGGTTCAGCGAGACAAAGTCTGAAAACTCTTCTAGCCAACGTACTCAAGCGAGCAGCATTTCCCAGAATAACCAGTGTTCCACGACATGTGGTACAGGACAGTGCGTTATGACTGAGGATACTGAAAGAATGCAGAAAAACGGAGGAACGAGCAAAAAAAGATGAAATGGCAAGTGAGTTATAAAGGTGGAGTAGGAAGTTGTTTCAACCCTTGAGCAGCTGATATATTCATGCATCACCGTGATTAGAATTTCTATTCTGCTACTGCAGTCCTAACTGCACAGTCCAATATGTGTTTGAGGGTCTGTGTCAGCATGTGAATCACTGTCTGCATATAATATGACATTAAATACAATCTGGGATGTAGCTGCAGACGTGCTTATGTGGTGCGTGTGGCTAATGCTCACCATGTCTTAATGGCTGACTGGCTACAGGTCATCACACATCATATTAAGTATCTAGTTGAAACAGACTGCCATATGGTGAGCTGAGCGTGATTATTATAACTGCAGTATCCTTTTTTTTTTTTTTTTACTTTATCCTCACAAATTGGAATATACAAGTGCCTTCATTCATTTGTGCAGTATTATTTCTGAGTACCAGCTGCTTGAAAGAATGTGGTGTGCCCACCCCCCCCATCCCGCAACACACACACACACACACACACACACACACACACACTCCATTGACTTTAGCTGTTTTCCATTTCACAGGAGACAATGGAGATGCTAAGAAAACTTTCCGAGCAGTGTAATTTGCCCCTAAAATAATTGGTGCTCAATGTCGGTGAGTAGCAGAACAGTAATGGCGATTTGTAACAAGAGCTTGGGGGAGCTTACAAAACAAAAAAATTCAAAATGCTTCACAGAATTCTTTCACATTTTATGGACAGGCAGCTGTAGACAATACAGTGTGGTTCATCAGACTGCAGGTCAACTGAGAAAGTAATCAAGAAAAGTGTTTCATATTTTCGTATTTTAGTATTTCACTTAAAACAAGTAAAGAGAAGTTGACAGCGATGTGACAATCTCCAAACAGTACAGATAAATGGCAGACATCAGATCAATTCAATCTTTTGCCACTGATGACAGATTATATATCAGAATTTATATACACTGAATATTACATATGCAGTAGGTAACAGTGCTCGGAGCACTGAATGGAAAATATCTACATGCTTGCATGCTCTTGAGTGACATACTAAATCTAATTTAAATACTCACCCACACTGATATGGTCTCCAAGGTTAAAGACTCTAAGAGTTATTTGGGAATCATGGCATATTGCTTTGCTGGGGTAATAAAGTATCATAAATCATGGCTCAAAGATGCAATGTCAAGGGTTAATCCCCTGATATTCCAGCAATACACAGCATAGACTCTATGTCTGGATCACTAAATGGCCAGTGGGGTTAGTTACCACTGTGATAGCATATGAGCTCGAATGGAAAATCTGATGAGTAACAGTGATTTAATTTGGATGAGCAGAGATGACATCTTCACGCATGAGGAAACTTCAAAGCCGCATTTGGTGAGTCACAAATGATGGCCCACTGACAGTGGTTTTCTGGAGTTCTTATATTAGCCAAGATATATCAAAGTCCTAACTACACATGTGCGATTAAGATTTGTTTCATCTACCCTTTTGAATATTGTTCGAAGCTCATCTCCTTTAGAGAGCAGCACACAGTGCGTATCTTTTTACTAATTCCACATAATATGTTCTGTTCTTCTGTGCTATTCCGAGAAACACATTTTTTTTTTTGATAAGATAAAACCACTGCAAAACGAATGCATATCTGAAAATATCTGATTAGTGGCAACAATATGGGCTGCCATGGAAACAAACATCTTCCAGTCTGAAGTAGTGCGTGTGAAGGGAAATGGGAACCAAGCACATCCAGCTTCACTGGGGCTCAGAGATCATTTCTCACTTTGAAGTGTGTTGTCGACCAGAGACTGCAGTTGGTGTTGACACAGACTGGGAGCAAACAAAATCTGGGCCATTATCTATTTTAATGATGGAAAAGGAGGTACAGTTATTGGTGGAGGGCTTTTTTTCCCCCAATATTGTGTGTGGAGGCGAGTGTTTTTAAATCCTTTCCAAGTGTTTTTAAATTGTTTGCCTCACTGAGCAACATGCCCAAATAAACTATCACATCCCTCATCAACTGGAAATGTTGGTCCATTATGTTTACAAGGAAAAGTAACAATTAAGAAATTAGATCTTCACATTTAATCAAAGAAAAACTCTTCAGTGATAAATTAAAATCTGTGTAAATCACTGCTTTTAGCCACACTTGACACGTGACTTATTTTGCATACTTCCACAGTTGCATTAGTGTGATACACTGACAATTATGGTGGCATATAGTGCATTATGAGTACCCGGATGGTGCACTAATATTGGTCAAAAGGTTCAGTGTGGAGTGTTGGACACTCCCCCTCCCTCAAAGCTTGCCATCTTGGCTATATTGGGGAAGAAACACCAGTCCACGAAGAAGCTGCAGCCATATCCTTTCGACGTATACAAAAGCATGTTCAGTCCTTTACAAAGACACTGCCAAATGTTGATCGTCATTTCCATCTAAACTATCTTTCAGTGAACAACAATCTTGTAATCTAGTATTTAAATCGGCTTTTACTGGTGTGCAAACATTAAAACTCACTCCAAGGCTGACTGTTACAAATAAGCTCGTCCTAAGTGAAAAAGAAAAAAAAGGGTTCCCCGCACTCTGTCTGTCGTTTGTTGATCCAACGAAAGCACGCTGCTCTGAGTCCCCAACGCCAGATTAGCTGTGTTTGAATGTGGTCTCAGGAGGACTGGGCACACAGTGCATATGCAAATAGATTTACAGACAACCAATTACACTGAAAACTCTTCAAACAAAACTAGGCCACAAAGGAGAGACCTGTCATTTCCAGATGGAGAAGGCAAAGAGAGCAAAGAGTCAAAGACACTGAGACTTACAGACACAGTGAGAGGAAGTTTTGATTATAATGTGTTGGAGTGGATTATAAATTCGATTATATTCTGACTGAGTGGTGTCACTGGTGTGGGTGAGAGAAACACTGAGACTACACTTCAAAACACCAGTATATTATGACTGAAATGTCATTGTGTTCATACACCATAATAAATAGTTACCCAGCAATCATCTGCAGCCAACAGGGAAATTATGTGTTATGTAACATTTCTATATTACATTGATTATTTGTTTCGTGTTTACGTGCCTGCGTTGTATAATGGAAATGAGTTAAACAGCATTAGCGTTGGCTTCTCTGTGGGAGTTTTTACAGATAGTTAAGCCAATTTTCCAGAGACATTAATAGTGATTAATGCTGCTGTGTTTTTAATGCTATTTGTTGGGATAAAACTGGAGTGGCAGATTGGTGAAAAGACTCCTAAAATAGAGCAGGAGTCAGTGCATTGAGAGCGGTTATCTCCTTAACAAGGACAATATCATTTCACATTATGGCAGTTTGGCGAATGACCACCATCTGTGTTCAACAAGGCGTGCAGTTCCTGTGTGTCCGTGTGTGTATGTATGTTATAGGAGTAGGAGGAGGATGATGTGTGTGTGTGTGTGTGTGTGTGTGTGTGTGTGTGTGTGTGTGTGTGTGTGTGT
>JAOXYL010000039.1:14641249-14654451 GCA_028564955.1 Terapon puta
GTGCTTTTTATTATCAGCCCTTGTCTGCAGTTATGTGTGTGTGTGTGTGTGTGTGTGTGTGTGTGTGTGTGTGTGTGCTTGTGTGTATGTGCATGTGCTTGTGCGAACACTCCTTAAGATGCTGGCAAAGGGCTCTCTTTGAAAAGGTGACGAAGAGAAAAACTAAATCACACGCTAATACACACATAATCACTCTCCTGCTCACATCACGTGCATCAGAAGGTGCACACACAGATACACACACACACGTGCTTCCACTTGCCAGAACATTGCATATGCATACATATGTATATATATAGTGGTATATACACAGTATATATAGCCTCTATAGTGCAATCACAGTCACATGGAACAACAGTTTTGCCATAAATAGAAAGGATATATTCCTTTCATGTTTTACTAAGTTGTTCGTTCTTTTGTAACTACATTTTACACTTTAGTAATTTCATCCCTGGAACTCTACAAGCACTGCAGATGTAGATCAGAAATTAACATTAATCTAATCTACCCACGCTTTTCCTTTTACAAATCTCATGGGAGTAGTGAAATTGACAGTAAGGAAATGTCTGTTCAGTATAAATTTCCCCACTAGAACAATCACATTGATGGATTTACAATGTCTCTGAATGATAAAACATGATTACTTTCAGTGAGGCTGCGACACCATGAATAGCTTGCTTTTGTGTGGTAATAAATGATTCATTGGAGTTTATTTATCGCGTGGTGTCTTGTCATATGAAAATGATTAACCAGCTCTTTCTGATGTTTCCTTTCAACCATATCAGACATCAACTCATTTCCTTGTGCTGCTTGATATATTTTCATGCGCGAGCTATGAAATGTGTTTCATCACAGATGACACAGAAAAGGCAATATTTTTCTTGATCGTATGGAGGTTCATTTGAAATTCTGCATGGGGAGTGACTATTAACAAACAGCACTTGTTGTATTCTAAAAAGTAATATTCAGCTCCTTTATGTGATCAAAGCAGTTTGTGATTACATTTATATATTACATAATCAATATAAAGCAAGCTATGGAAACATAAAAATGAAGCAAAGGCTTCGTAATGATGACACTGAAAGTGCTTTAAATTATTTTGATTATATTATAAATGTATGTTAATGATTAGTGTATAATTAGTATGGCAGTACTCAAATGGGATACATCTATTTTAGCACATCACAGTGTCACATTTACACACACAGGAAGTTACAACCTCATGTACTTCATCTATCAGTGATTTTTTTAAACAATTATTATCTGAACACTTCAAAGCCGTTATTTCAAATCATATACTTAAACATCTGGGACAAAATGTGATTTAGACTTTTTGGAGACTTTAGTACTCCTGCTCTCAACAGAAAACTGTCTAATTTCTAAATATGTTCAAGGGATTTCAAGCCACTCATGAAGTTTTTAAGCATGTGGTGGTGGGTTTCAAATGTCTTCATGGCCTGTTTGTTTTTCAAACCTTTAATATGAAGCTGTAACAAACAGTAATCTGAAAAAAAAAATTAAGGTAATTTCTGTCAGCCAACTCACATGAACAGATTGATTATGTGATCGCAGAGAATATTCAGAGTTTATATTTGACGTCTGACCTTGTCACTCTGCTCAGCACAGCAGAGATTGGGGAGTGATGGTAATAAATTTCCCCCCAGGGACTTAGAGCCTACAGGTGGATACCGGTGGAGGAGCCAAACCCCGGCTATTATGTAGAGTCTACTCTGTGTGGGCCACAGCTGCTGTGTGGTCATTTCCTCTGCTTGGGGCCTCAGACCACAAGGGGGATATATTATGGTAAACAGCTTCAACTCGCAGGGCAAAGCACCAACTGCCCCACAGCCATTCCTTAACGAACAAACTCCAACTTTTGCAGGGAAAACACTGAAATGCAGAAGCCTCCTGAACTATATCTTATGAAACGATGTGTGGCATTGATAAGGAGATGGCCATAAGTGGGTGGATATAAAGGAAGATTAAGGTTGGCAATGAGTGAGTGTGCTAGTGGAGAGCACAGAACAGGAGCTCAGCAGTTCAGATGTAATTATGATATGAAGAACAGTAAACCGAGCTGTCGCATAAACCCATTTGTTTGAGTTGGAATGTTTCCCTAATGTATGGCTGGATATGATCTATGTGGACAAAATGTAAATGTGACTCCCCTATGTGCTACAAAAGAGACTTTTCCATGAGAGCCAAGTGAGTAGGCTGTGTGCAAGACAGCAGTCGTGTTTAAATCAGTCAAGCTAATGTACATTATTACCGTCGAAGAGACATTGAAGTTTGCAGTGATCTAATAGCAAACCCCAAAAAAGGACATCAGACTATTGGAGATCAGCAACACTAATTTGCCATAGTGAATTTGTAAAGCGAAATCCAAAAGAAAAAAGACATTTAGGATGATTGGTAGGATTTATGCACCCATGTTCACAGTCAAACATCAGCTGGCTAATGGTTACTCCTAATCACGAACCCATGATTTTATAATTTACTTAACTTCCTGTGGGTTTACACTGCCAACAAATGTAATGAATGGGGAAACATGCAATGAACTATGAGTTAGGGAGCTGAAAACTCTGGATCTTTCCACCTGTATGTGAAGCAGCTTTGCTAGTATTTTGAAAGGCTGCTCATGTGTCCATCTTCACGCGAGGCAACAAGAGTTGTCGCATTCACGGCAACGAGCATTATCAGTGTTTCTCTAGTGAAATATAACCAAACGTTTGAGTGTGAATTTCACCATCATCACCAAGAGCAGGATTTGTGTGTGTTTGTGTTTGTGTGTGTGTGTGTGTGTGTGTGTGTGTGTGTGTTTGTGCGTGCGCATGAGAAAGAAAAGCAGAGAGGCCTGACCCTGCCCCTCTCATGTACAACAGGCTTTAAGAGACAGATCTCTCCTCTGGGTTGTGAATTGGAAAAATGCTAATGAAATCTGCAAATTATTGCAAATTAGAAACAGAGCTGGTGAGATAAATGGTGAGAGATAACGTTTATGTAGCCGAACTAAATAGGAAATCTATTTTTGCAATTTATCCAGTACTGAAAGGTGAACCAGTAATGCCCGAGCTTATCAATACTACAGTCTAATAATTTAGCCCTGGGACCCGCTTAGTACTGCCTTTCGGTATACATATCTAGTTACAGCATATTTAACAGCCAGCAGCTATGGCAATCATGTGTTTTAATAATATTGCAAACATTGACTGAAGAGAGCAATAACATCAAGTCACATGTTCGCATCATATTGTAAACTCATATATTAATGAGGTAAAGCAGTAATCTGGTATCTCAATAGTGGTAAAACCACGAATTGACAGAAAAACTGTGAATTTTGTATTTGTAACTCACAACTGATAGAACGAACAGTGAGTTTCTGAATCATGAAAGCAGTAACAAGAAGTTCAAACACAGTTATTATTCCAAATAGGTATCCTGAAGCAGATCATCAGATTTTTGACGGGGGACCGTGCTTGAAAAACTACTGCGTATGAATAGTAGCTGCAAGCATTGGCAGAGTTAGCAACGGACTGTGCAGCAAAAGCACGAGCAGAACATAAAAGTGGACAAAGCGTAGACTTACAATGTGGGGGGAGCTATTTCGGGAGCCCCTTGTTCTAGAAGTAAGAAAGTTCCATTCATTTCCACCGTAAACAATGGCTGGTGACTCACAGTTGGAGCATTATTCACAGATTGAATGGACAAGATACTCTCCAGGGGGCATCATCGTTACAAAACATGAATAGTTGTGTCAGGAAATTTGGTTCTTTGATAAAAAAAAAAAAAAGCAAAAAACGTAAGGTGAGACGTTAGCCAATTTTGCATGCATTTCTACAAGAAACATCCAGTTACAGAGTTTAAATGTCAGTTTTGCGCACCTCTAATGGCAGGTGGAACCTAAAGATTATTTACATCTTAAATGAATTCTGTTTCAAATTCTGGGTTAATTTGAGCAACTTTTTATGTTTCTGATGTTTTATTGATAACTTCTTTATTCTTATTTTCTGTATTGATAACTTTGCTGCTCTGATTTACTATCCTGACTTTTGTTTTTCTCTTTAAGATACAGTGGTTGTCGCTCATGGCTTATGTTGTAATATTTAGCGCAGTCAGCCATGGTAATCAGATGGATGAAATGTGATCTAGCAGAAAAAAAACGGTGGACAGTAACATAAAGATATGGGATAGCTACATTCTGGAAAGTCCTCTGTTTTTATGTTACACCACACTGAGGATGTAGTTAAAAGAGACATTTAAAATGGGAATACAGAACAGAGAAAAACACATCCAGAACATCCCAATCAATAATTTGTGTGACAAGATAAAAGTGTTTTCACATACATAATTAGAGAGTGGGACTTCAATGTTCACATTCCACTATTTTTATTGATAAAAGATGTGCTTGCATTGAAAAATGTGCTTTTTTCGAGGCTTGTAATGTTGGACGAAAGACTGATGTTATCTGCTTGTGACTGGAGTGATCACAGATCAGTTTTTATCCTACGAAACAATCAAGTAACACACAGTCTCTGATTTTTTTTTTCTCTCTTACCTTTCTCAGGAAATATGGTGAGCAAAGAGGACACCAAATGCATTGTTCTCTCAAATTCAGATGAATCAGATTCAGAGACAGGGCCATCACACAGTCTTGATGCACAGTCTGGACCAGAGTCAGGCAAGCAGCAGGTGAAGAAGAGAAACAAGGCCTTACAAGTGCGTTTTAAGGATATCTGTGATGCTCAGAATGAGCATAGAGGGAGACGCTCCAGATCCATTTCTTGCAAAGTGACACACAGGAAGTATATGACCATGCCAGCCAGACGCTCAATTCCGAATGTGACCAAGAGTACTGGTGTGCAGACCTCACCGGACCTTACTAAAAGATACAAGACTTTCCCCTTTGAGAGGAAAAAAGGACATACGTTCAAACATACTGCTTTGGTGGAAGATTACAGAGGACAAAACAATGGTTTTTTGAGTGATATAAAGACAGGAGAGGATGGACAGACTGTTGGGGAGTCCTCTAAGTACAAGGGTAAGATTGTGGGGCAGACAAAAGCATTGCTTCACCATACTGATGACAGCAGCGACGCAGAGGATTTGCTTTCCAGTGCCAACTGTGTGGATGGACCCTCTTGTCCAGACTCTTCACATTATTCGGAAGAGTGTCATTCACGCAGCCCTCCATCCAAAAGAGAACCAGAGTACCAGGTTTGTGGGACGAGAACCAAACACAAAGGATTACCCAAAGAAGACATGGACGCTGGCACCTCCTCAAAGCGCCAGCTGGCTAACTCAGAGTTTTCACAGGACAAGTCAAAGGGCACAGGCCCTGTTGCGTGGAACTCTTTGACACAGGTGGAGTCCTTAGGAAGCCCGTCTGTGAGCTGTAAACGGAAAAAGGGTACACAGATAAGTGAACAGCAGTCACAGACACTTCCCCATAGTGCCAAATGTTCTGTGCAGTCACAAGGGCAGTGTCGGACAAGGCATGTGTCAGCCTCCTCTAAACTCCAGCAAACAGTTGGGGGGGACGAGGGCTTTCCTCCACGAGACACAGGAGCCCCAGGCATGGGGAGCAGCCAGCAGATAATGCCCTTATCTGGAGACAAGGATATCAAAGCACAGCTGCAGGCCATGGAGAGCCTCATCAGCTCGAGCCAGGAAACCATCAAGGTCCTGCTTGGAGTTATTCAGGAGCTGGAAAAAGGTGAAGCACAGAGAGAGGGGTGAGTAGAGTGAGATTTACAGTGCAATCAGACATATATTACACACTGTACATTTACATTCATTTCACAATGTGTGGTCAGGGAGAAAAAATCTTTTCAGTTTATCACATCTTGAGTCACATTTTTGCAGTTTTTGCCATCATTTATATTAGATATGACTGTCAGCAAAGTAATTGGTAAGATGTGGGAACAGGGCAACATCAGTACAACAGAGTTTGATGCCAAGAAATACATGCAGACAGTGAAACTGGTTGTAAACAAGCTAACTGTTCAGCCAGATTATTTCATCCATTTTATTTGCAGTTAACATGAAAAGGGAGGCAACTGGGGACTTGGTACTCATCCCTTATTGCATGACAAAATCTTAGTAACAAATTTCAGCAAGCATGCTGGGTTACAATTGAAACGGGAAGTCTGGGAACTGTGATGGATGTTTGCAATGGGCTGTGTTTGCCTTTGGTTTCTTTTCAAGATAAATTACAATGATGGCCTAAAATACCAGAATTAAACCCAAGTCTTAAAAGACGGGAATCGTCTTTTAACAGGAATAAGATTCTGCATCCAGGTTAGTGACTCTGTGAGGCTGTACTGAGGCAAAGCATTGCTTTGGTATAATGCTATAATGTTTTGTAGTCTAAGTTTAACACGTTAACATGCTGCCATTTGGTAATTGTCACCAAAAATAAAATATAGATGAGGCAGACAAAAAAGACATTAGCTCTGCAGGTAGTTGAATAGAAACTAAATTATTATCAAACAGACACTTTGACCTCATTATGCAGCCAGATGAAAGTTCAGGGGATCTGGCTGAGATGTAGCTTACCTCTAGACAGGAAAAGACAGGTTCACCAGAGAGGCGTAATCCTCTGGAAACCTTGGCTCTGTACAAACTTTGGTTTCAATCCACCAGATAGATTCTGCAATATTTCAGTGAATACGTGGTAACTCTGCTGCTGGTGGCATAGAGTGAAATTCAGAAGCTCACCAAGCCTCTGGCAGGGCCAGAGATTGTATTAGTGGTGTTATATGATCTTAAACCATCAAGGTCTAATGGGGCATTTCATAGACACAATACAACATATGTTGGCAGTCTTGTCTTTTTAACACAAGACCAAAGGTGCCTCCAGTAATTCTTTGTGTGTCATTTTTCACTAGAGACATACCTGTAAAGGATAAAATGCATAACCAGGCGTTATAAAGTTCTAATGCCATGTCTGCAGCCACACATTTACAGCAGTGCAACTGTAAGAATCAATGTACTCTATCTCTAAAACCCTTAGCAACACAAATCGAATTGTATTTAAGTCGTATCCATATCCAGTATAGAACAAGGCACCCTAGTGTGGCTCTGTGGAACTTGGTTTTAAAGGGCCAATTAGTGCAGCCTCATAACACTTTGCCTTTCATCTCCACAAAACTGTGCCTGCTGTATTGCCTCTGCTGCGTTGTGTTCCATCAGCGTTATTAGAGAGATGCAGTCACAGGAAGCAGAGCCTGCTTTCTATTGTCCCTTTACCAAATATGCTCTCCTTTTTTGCATGGCTGGAAAGTCAGATAGCCTTCTTTAAAGCTATACTTTGAGATGTACCAAAAAGCAACTAAAAGCCTGCTCTCAATGGGAATAAATTCATGAAGTGCAGTGATTTTTAAGCAGTTGCATTCAGCATACATGAGGTGACAAAATTATAAAGCAAGCTATTTGTCCAGCAATGGCATAGGCACAATATTTGTAAGACAGGGATTTATTTATAGTTCCACTATTATTCAAGTTCAACTTCACTATCTACAATGGAAATAACATACTTGAAAATCATACTTCTCCATTTTTAGGGGGTTTACTTGCTGACATGACAAATATTTCCTATAAAAGTCCAGCTGCAACGATGCCCCTGTCATCTGTTTCACATCTCTTATTACACCTCATTTTAACAGTAGATCAGTGACACATGATGATGCTTGATGTTTGTCATCATATCCTGTTGTAAATTATTATTAGTTTTTTTTTTTTATTATTATTTTTTTATCAGTCACAATGTAATTGAAGAAATCTTAAAATCCTTCAAATGCTTTTGTGCATTATATCCGAATTACAGGTTTTCACATCAAAGTGGCTGTAAATGAGGAGACAAACAACATTTTTAGTGACATACAGAACATTTTTTATCATTTGCATGAAATCATAGTTTGTTATAACAACACACCTGAGCTTAATATGTTTTCTATGTGCAATATGTGTCAAAAATTAGATACACATACACAATTATACACAAATATGAAAGTCATCTTATATATATTTTGCTTATATTTTTTTTCAATGAGAATATATGTAAATGTCCATCTGTGTGTGTGTGTGTGTGTGTGTGTGTGTGTGTGTGTGTATACATATGATTTATATAACACAGGATGACATACAGTATCAATGCCACGTGAGACAGTGTGCCCTGATCTGACTGTAGCTTCTGTACACAGGTTGTCAGTAAAACACTAAATACTATGCAGCTCCCAGACAGGCAGAGCAGCAGGCACGTAGGCAGGGGGTGTGGACAGTGAAACCAGAATGACGAGGGCAGGACATATCCCAGGACAGCTGACGTGGGCAAACAACACAGCAGTGAATCTGTGCCAACAAACAGTTAGCTTAGAGAACGACTTTCAGAGGTGGTTTCAGAGTGGTTTCTTTTTTTTCCCCCCGATGAAGTATCTATGAAAGCAGCCTCTGTGACATTATGTGCTTTTATACAGTGCCACTATATTAGGTTGTGAACATTTTACCCTGAATGGGAAAAAGAAATGTTTTGTGCCGAATGCATACAGTGATTATAAATTTAGGTTAATACGCTTTGATTATTAGAGTGGAGCTCTTTAAATTACAAGGA
The DNA here is from genome assembly GCA_028564955.1 of Terapon puta. Lineage (NCBI taxonomy): Eukaryota > Metazoa > Chordata > Actinopteri > Centrarchiformes > Terapontidae > Terapon > Terapon puta. The sequence goes on from JAOXYL010000039.1 coordinate 14,649,858, forward strand.
TGCACATGAAAAGCCAGGCAGTAGCACAGCACTAGTGTAGGCCTTGTCTGCGCAGTGAGTTACCGTCCTTGCTCACAGCTGTTCAAAGAGACTTCATTTGAGAACAGGGCAGGACGGATGAACTTGTTGACCTTGAGCTCCCATCAGCATTTTCGATCCACACGGAGGCTGTTCTGTCCCCCCCCCACCCCCAATGAGGTCACCTCTCATGTCATGGTGAACAGTGGAGGTCCAACCCCTCCACATGTCATCCAGCAGGGTGAAGGGCTACCGCGACAGCAAGCAATTACATGTGCAGCTATAACACAGCCCCTCCTATCATGCCTGTACCGCTGCAGCTTGCCAATGCATGCGGTGACATGTATCGTGAATAACAATATGCACACCTGCATGCTTATGTAAATTCAAATGAGGAAATATGAATGAAAACCTGCAGACACTGGTGACAAGGACTAGCACAGTCAACAAAATTCACCGTATATTTAATGTGACTCCTTTGACATACGCATGAGCTCCCATCTTATCTGAGGAATGGCTTAAGTTGGGGCTTTGCTGAAGCCTTTTAAACATTAATAATTGCAACTCTTATGACAATAGACCCTTGGGGCTATATGCCTATGCTATAAACAGAGTAGTTACAATTCGTCTTGTAGTTGATTGTTTTTTTCTGAATCCTTGATGCTCATTATGGGTGTAGCAAATTGAGTTGGATGAGAAATAAAAAAGATGTATGGCATAGGGCAGAATGTAAAAGCATTGATTTTTCATTACACATGATTCATGCAGCATTTCACTGCTGCTTCCTTCCTATTTTCTATAGAATAGAGACACAGAAAATATTTTGAAACTGTGTTGTTGCAAAGTGAGATAATCCTATTAGGTAAAATCACCAAGTCTACACACTCTATTAACCAAATCTGAGAGAAGTGCAGGAGCAGGATCCTGCATTTTCAACAGTTAGGAACACACGACACAAGCGGAAAAAAACTAAGCTGAACAAATTTGGCTGAAAGCTGATGCCCACCGGTGTTCAAATCTGAAGCAAAAGCCTGCCACCAAGGATCACATATATCTTTTCATCTCTCTGTTCACAGGCTCTCCTACCGAACAGGACAAGACACAGCAAATTGTGACACTTGTCGAAACAGCGCATGCATCATTTACAGGTGAGCCCCTCTCACTGCCAGTGTGTCATTAATGCTGCATTGTTTTCTGTATGATAATTTAGTTTGACGTGAAAGGAATACTTACAAGAGCGGAAAAAAGAGATTTGAATGATTTTTTTTTTTAAAGAAAGAAAAAGGAAGCATTTTATGCGTAAATGTAAACCAAAAGAGAACAATCATAAAATAAATCAGGGAAATAAATCAAAGAAGTAAATGGGCAGCAACTGGTAGCAGTGTACACAGTATACTGGTTATTGCACCATAGCATGTTTTTCTGCAATGGATGATGAAATAAATCAGACTTCCAATATAATCTGTAAAAATTTCTGGGGGCAGCATGGTTTTACTATCATGAACAAGTAATCATATACAGCAGTGGGAAGTGAAAGGGATAAGGATAGGAAGTACACTCTTACAGTCTACAATACTTATCACAGAGTACACCTAGAGTTTTATGACATCCCATAATTCATAACCAAGGCACAAGGGTGGATTAACTCTAATCAGTATGATGCTGATTTCTTTTTTTTATTTTTGTCATTTTCAAAGCACACAATGGTTTTCTGTGGTTTAAGTGGGCTGATACACTCTGAGCTGAAAAATGTCCCAGAGGCAGGTGGGAAATCCACTCAAGCTTTAACCTTGTGTCATTTGTCATTTCATTCCAAAAGCCTCTACCACTGAACCCCCATGTTACCTCATTCTCTAAAACAGGAAGCAGACAGCTGTTTGGGAAACACTCTTAAGCCTAGAATATACACTTTGTACTGTACAGTGGGACTTCTCTGTTCTTTTTCTCATGAGTGAAAGCAGCTTAAAAAAACACAAAATCACACATTAGAGATGTATCTTCTGTTTTATGCTTCCCCTTTCTGGGCACATACCTGTGGATGTATTCTACTGACAGGAAAAGATAAAATGTCCTATATTGGTCATGTTTTTCAGGATTTTAGGTTTATATAACATTTTCAAGATGCCTCCTTTCTCTTCTCCCTTGACAAGTGCATTGTGTCAAGCTGACCCAGATTGTGGTGTAAGACCATTGTGGAACTTGAAAGCAGGATCTCCACTTCATATCAGACATAAAAGGATGAGAAATCCTTGGGCCTCACGCAAGAACCCATTGTAAAAACAGAATTCATCCGGAATCCCACGTACAAGTGTCACATTCACCAATTTACACATATTTTGAATGATCTCCTGGGCACAAACAAAATTTGCAAGAAGTTGTAACAGTCAAGTAGAATTCATTTTTAGTTTAAACCTGTTGGTGAAATCGACTACAGCAAACAAGAAAATCATTAAAAAAAGATCATTCCTATACTCCATGACCTGCCTCGGGACCTAATGAAAAAATTCCTGTCCAGGGAAACTTCCTCTGAAAATGAAATGTATTATTTCATGCATCTGTCATGTCCCCTTGACCACCTCCGCATCTAAGTAATAGTCTTCTTTGCTCTAGCAAGACATTTTTTTGGCATCTAAATTTATGTCAGACCATTATTTATTTCTGTCAGCGTAGGTCTGCTTAGATGACAATGCTATGATGTCTGTAGTAATATTTTCAGAATTTTTTTCTAATCGTATTTCTGACACATTCTGCAAAATGTGTTTTTTTTTTTCACCATTTGATGTTTGACAGGAGGACTCAAAGCTAAACCTTAAGACATGTATGAACAAAACTCTGGAAAGAAATTTATATTTACGTATGTGAATGTTTTGCGTGAGGCCCATTGATCACTAATCAAGATCTACTGGATGTGAACACCTCAAGTGACCCAGACATGAGTGCTAGTTTGCCTGAGTAGTAAGACTAAAGACTATTTCATGTTCTACTTCTTGCAAAAATAGAAACAACAGATTCTCCTCCATCGATATCTCTCCAAAAACACAAGATAACAAGGATACAGTGCAACAGAGCGACAGTCTCACTCCTCCACAATGGAGAGGAGTTGTGGACTGTAGTCAATAAAACTAGAGAACAGATTTAAGCCTCACCAGAATGGGCGTTAGTTACCATAAAAAAAGATTCAAAAAGCATTGACAGTAAGGCAAAAGAGAACTCAATACTCCTTAGCAGGGAAGGGCTAAAAACCTGTGCACTCTTTGGAGGAGCAAGACAAACATACCAGATATCAGCAATACCAAATTATTAGATCTGCTGTCAGAAACATTGACAGATGTCAGCTGTAAGAATTTCAAAATGCTTTCTCATCTGACTAAAATCATTTAAATTTTGGATGCATGTGGGACTGTATGATGTTATTAAGCCACATGAATGTCACCTGTAGGTGCTTAAACAAGCTTCTGAAGATGCTGGTGTAAACAAGGTCAAGGTTGGTGATGAGAGATGAATGGCCCATCCTTTCAGACAAATTGTTATCGTCTTCCTCCTTATTGCTCCAACTTGGACACATCTTGTCAAGCTCTCCGGACCAAAACTGATTATTATCTTCAGGGTCATGGTTTCCCCTACATCAGTCGTCCAAATGCTTTATTTCCTCTTATTTTCTGTCTTAGTCTCTAGGACTTCACTGAGCCAGAAAATTGTAGAGGACAGAAATGAGACGACTCTCCCTTAAAGCAGTAAACAGCATCAGAATAGATTTGTATGCTTGAAAAACATCTATTCTGGTACTTTTTGGTGTCACTGTCACATTTGGTACAGTTTAGCCTATTGCTATGGCACATTTATTGACTCATTAAGTCTACAGAAAACTACTTTGTCTCTCTTGGGGAGTTCAATAAGAGTATTTATTTATCGTGGTGTGCCTCATGGTTTAATTGTAGGCCCATTCTTTTCTTTCTACTTCTTTTATTTAGTATGTGCTGTGTCTCTGGTTGGCTCTGTCCACTAACATGGTATCAGTTTCCACTGCTATGCAGATGACACAGTGATATATCTTATCAGACAGAGCCTGAACCAATCTTATTATCATATCAGAAGTTATTTATTGGATGGTGCAAAATTCTCTTCAGCTCAGTAAGGATAAAAAAATTGATTGTGGTTTGGACACAGGCAAAAAAAAATCACATTATTTAGAATCTACATCTCTAGTTAAGTATTTAGGTGTGTTCTTTGTAATGTAAGTTAAAATTTGGAACACCACAAAAATGTTGTTTTTGTAAAAGGAAATATATTATTTCATTTACACTTTCCTTATTCACTATTACTGCAATGCACTGTTTACATGCATTTCTAAAAAAAAATTCTGTTTAATTTTGTTTGAATTATTTTTTTCCCTTCAGAGAATAAAGATAAGTAGGCACTGGGATCATCTGACACTGTAAAGATTATGTTATATTTGACAAACTAATGATCATGTACACATGCAGTTACAAAAATGATCTCCATTGTAACCAAAGTTTGTCCTATCAACATATTACTGAGCTTAATGAACCACACCTGAAAAATAGTGTAATGTATC
>JAOXYL010000039.1:14662658-14676924 GCA_028564955.1 Terapon puta
ATACAGGAGAGGTTTTCCTTTGTTGAGAAACATTGAGGATATCGCTTCCAAAGCCAACAGCCCCTCCCAGTTCGCAGCTGTATGTGACAGCAGACAACTATACCAGTACTGGGTGTAGCTATAGCCAGAGCCGCTCTCACCCCAATGTCAAACAGTCTATATTTGATGTCTTTTGTGCTTTAGCGAAGCCGAGTTGGACCATGACCACGGCTCAGCAGTGGTGCAGTTGAGCGCCGTCTTCTCTTTTCTTATGTGAGTAGTCCTCAAATGCAAGAAGTGACCCAACCTTCAAGTAAAGACCGGGAAGCATGTGAGGGTTCCAGTCCATCAAACTGAGTGACCTGATCCCACATCCGTGCCTCTCCCCTGATTACCCCTACTGTGTCTGTCTCTTTCATTCTCCCCAGCATCTCTTCATTTTTTATTTTACCAGTGTCCTCTGTAATTTCATTCAACATTTCCTTCCTCCATTTGTTGGTTCTCTCTACATTTATCTGCCTCCTCTGCCACCTACTTCCCACTCTGGAGCCTGTAGGAGTTCCCATTTTCAGTTTCTGTTTACAGAAGCCAAATTCATTTGTTGATGATCAAATGCAGTTTTTAAAAAAATCTTTTCTCTTATATTTGGCATTATTCGCATCAATATATGTTTTTGTATGTTTTTCCCTACCATAAATCGTCAAAAGTCAAGTAAAAAACAACAAGATATGGCATCATAGTGGTAATTTTACTTGTAATTACTGTAACTTAATAATTTTATCTCACAAATAATCTTAACATTCAAGGGTATTAGATTCATAGGGGTTTTGCAAATTATACATGACATTACAAATGAAAGCAGAATAAATTAGATGCAACACTAAACATAAACAGTTTTCTGTAGCATAGTTTATAAAAGTTTGTACAATCATATCACATGGATATATAAAGAATTAGGTCATTTTATTTAACATAGAAACAGAAAAAAAAGGGAAAAAAAACATTGCCTTGACTATATATTTATATTTTGCATAACTTTATTGAGAGAAATGGGCTTCTAAATTATGTTAGTGGTTATTGTCAAGTAAAAACATTCAGGAAAGAGCTCCTCTAATTTAATCCCAGACTGAAAGGCAATGTGTCACAGCCCTCTTGGATTCAGTAGGGAGTCTGTTTGACTACATTCAACAGCGATGCTACAGTGTACTGACCACACCCTTCAGTACGCCTTTACATCACAGCAGCAAAATGGGAAGTAAAACCACTGGAAGTCAGCACAATCAACATTTTCAGTTGCTGTTATATTACACCTCCCTGAGTGTTTGATTAATAAAGGGCACCATAAATGTTTAGCTGGCACTACAGCACAGTAAGTTGCATAGCTGACCTCTCTAAAATCTGTGCTTTCTGAGTGGCGTTACGAACACTCTTGAGAAAAACCATTAGGCTCGATCCGCCAGTCCCTGTGGTGTTCAACGCGGTGCCCACGCCTCTAAGCGGGCAGCCCATGGCACGGGCGTGATTACCCGGCACAAGCACGTACTTGGTCACAGTGTTGAGGTGGTAGTTTCGTAAATCCACCAGTGCCGACACACAGGAGTTGTAAGCCTGGCAGAGATCAGAGCTGGACTGGGACGCGATAACATCTCGCAGGGATGGACAAACAGACAGAGTTTCTATCAGGTGACGGTGGGCAGGAGGCATGTAATCCCTCATGCGTGTCAGGAAGGCTCCTAAATAGGGCGAATCAATGAAGAGAACAGGAGAGGGAGAGACTAACATTTCCCGGAAAAAGATTTTCTGCAAGAGCAATCTGTAGCCTGCACAAATGGCTATTTACTTATGAGAAACATCTAAGAGGGTCAAAGGTGGAAGGAAATGCATCTTTACCTGCCTCATCCTCATGCTGGATGCACAGCAAAGCATCAAAGCACTGAATGGCCGAACTCTGGGCTGCACTTCCTCCCGATAACAAAATTGGCTCGTTGCTCACACCTTCATACAGCAGCCCCCTCGGAAGCATCGGGTTGTCTCGCCACCTAAAACAGTTCAAACCACATGCATCTACAATAAACCAATTTGAAACACATGGCACCAGGTAAACAGTGTAGCATCAGAGATTGGTGCAACAGGAGGGAAGAAGAAAAGGGAAATTTGATGCTTTGTGGTGAGAATATTAAAAGCATTAATGTATGACTTCAGTATGCAGGATATTGTAATCCTGAAACTCACCCTGAGACAAAAATTCTCAGTGTGCCATGAAACGCAGTTGGATCCACATGATCTAGAAAGACCACAAATTAATAATTACCATGAATTTTTCCTGCCTTCATAAAAAGCCCAGTGTGTAAATTGATTAAATTCAGACTGGACTAGGTGCAATTCAACCTTACTGTGCATGAGTTTGAAAGTTTCCTTCATCTTCTTCAAAGACTGAGTTACTTTGACGAGGCCTTGCTGTATGCCCACGAGGTCTAAGATTTTCATAGCATGCATTACCTCTAGAGCCCCCTGGTTAGAGTTGAGATTTCAAAATACATTATTAGAAAAAACAAATACACACAGTAAGTGGTTGGGACAATAAAATAGCACAGACAGCATAACACTGTGGTTAAGAATGAGTTAACATGAAATAGAGGAAGTAATCGGAGTAACAGCAGCCAATACTGACCGTTATGCCTGAACTAGCAGCCATCTCGACCAACAATGAGACTATGAAAAATCCCCTGCAACTCTCACCACCAGGAAAGGAAAATATCAAATCCAGGTTCCTATTTTTGAAAGTGACGTTTTGAAAACATATGAGCTAAACATCATGAGACAGGAAATCATATGAAACTGCGATTGAGTAATTCAAAACAGTGAATATGTTTTTATTTTCCTTTCACTTACCCAATTTCCATTTCCCTAAAATACAAGTGAAAGAAAATAGTTTCCAGTCAATAATGAAATACCAGGTTCTTTCTATAGATTTCCCATTTTTTAGACAGTTTTATTGTAATGCTACTATTACAATAGTAGGATGGTCTGTGGACATGAAGATAAGACATTAAGCAAGGCAAATTAACAACATTACTCACCCTGTGGGGTCTCTTAATTTCCAGTTGGCTAAAACTGAATCTGCATAGGTCAGGATGGGTGGAAGGCCGAGCCTGCGGGACACAAGCCAATAGGGCCAGGCCAGGGCTTTTGGGAGAATCTGTCGAAGAGCCAGAATGATAAGATTTCAATCCAGTAGTGCTACCTTACTGAGACTGCTGAGGTTTTTAATCACAACTTTGGTTGGGACAACTACTAGATTACCCTGAAACTGTCGTGCCCAAGCTCCCTGGACATTTCCTCATTTGTTCTTGGAAACATCTCAGCATCTTTTTTTTTTATTACACCACCATGACTACTGGATGGACTGCCATGAAATGTGGTTCATGCATGCGTTTGACATTCATGCTCCTCTCAGGATGGACTGCCTTTGCTGTATTTTCATCTAATGCCATCAAAATGTCAGCTTTCTGAACACTTAAGCTAATGACCAAATATTTGAAAAACAAATGACATTGCCATCGGCCTCAGTTGTATTTTATGCTAACAAGTATCAGCATGCTTAAAGCTAAACTAAGATGGTGAACTTGGTAAACACATTCTGCTCTCTCAACATCAGCAGGTCAGCATGTTGACATGTTAGCATTTAGTCCAGCTTCACAGAGTCTCTAGAGAGCTGTAGGCTGTTAATCTTGTGCGTCCATATATGTCACCTTGGCAGTACACCAGTGACTGAAATAAAATATTTTTTTACCATCCTTCATTCTGATGTTGTGTTTTACCTGGGCAGGTGCATGTTGTCCTTCCTGCCATACATATCCCATGCTGATGAATCCCAGCGCCAGGTGAGCCAGCCTGAGCTCCCGATGGTCACTCAAGAGATCAGGACTTAAGACTGGCATCTGGATCATGATCACATTTTCAGTTTTTATATTTCCGTCCACATTTACTCTTGATTTCACTTAGTATTTTGAATCGGGAAGGCTTTGTTCAGTCTCACCTTATGAACCAGATCCCGTAGTTTACGTGACTCTATCAGATGTGTGAGATTGCGTGCCAGGTCCAACCACACCCGGTAATAGTCTGGAAGGCTAGTCTAGACGATAATAAGAATAAAATGACTTGCTCATTGATTTTTGATTGTTTTCTTGCATGGGGGATTTTCATGTAGAGTGTAATCAGTAACATCATCAACTCATGTTTTCCATGGTGCCTGACCCGCATGTCAGGGAATGACTGGAGCTATCAATCAGAGACAGAAAGCAATTTAAAAGAGGAGGCAGTAGAAAACTGAGAAAATTAGCCAAGCAGAAAACGGGGAATGCCCAGGTGGGAAATTTCTGTGTAAACAGACGAGTAGGCTGACGAAATGCCAAAATTTAATTCAATTCGTCAAAGCTGATATATATGTTTCGCGACATTACTTTACTAAATGTTTCTATTGCATAAAGGGTCAAATTTGAGCCATATTTACCATTTTATTTCTTCCTAAAAGATATTGTGCACTAAGGATATCCAAATTTGGCAATTTATTTATTTATTTTAGTGAACTGTCACATGTACAGTGCTGGATATGGAGCAGGCCCAGTCACGCGAGTGGTTCAATAGAAACCTGAAGAGACAGGCCTACACCAGATCAATAACACCCTATAACATTACTTAAAAACAAGCATAATCATCTGTTTCAGCCCAGAGGGACCACGTGCACTGCTGACCAAATACAAAGGCAACAGATAAAGAGAAAGATAGTCCTCAGTGGTAAACATAATGGCTCTCACTCTTCAATATGAGCAGTATTGTTACTGTCATGACAACTTGTAGCCTTGTTTTAGATCTTTTGTTGAAATGAAATGGACTACTCAGGCAGGGAATGTTTGAGTGCAGAAAGAGAGGATGATAATGAAACTTACCAGTGGCTCTTCAAGGAGAAATCCAAGCTCCTCAGAAATATCAAACGCATCAAAGTCTGCCTGCAGTGTTTCCCTGCTATTAGCCTCCATATGCTCTGCCTCGTACACCACTGCAGTAGTTTGGCTGCGAGAGGAGAATCACCCTCTGCGTCTGATACACTGATATCAGCTGTTAAACTAGCTGTGAGTCTGCTTTTACTACCTTTGCCACATCCCTTTTTTTTTGCATGCTCGCAACAGCAAAGAGCCAATCAGATTCCTTGTGCTGTAATGGCAGGAGTTCACAGAGCACAGCTGAAATTCCCTGTTATTCACGCTATGCAGTATAGAAAGTATCTTCCCATTTGTGGGAGATGTTAAAGGAAACTGAAAGCAATTGCTGCTGCCAAGTAACATAATATATTAAGATTGTACATACACACTGAATTAATTAAATGAATCAATGAAATACCATGTTTCTATCATTCAGTCTTTGCAATAGTGATGAATTCATTTGAATAGTTTATTAAAACACATTTCATAAGATTTAGTAATACACAAAAGTGCTGTCTGTTCCAAAGTAAATTTACTGTAATGAATTATTTAAAAAAAAAAAAACTGGTTATGTTGATTCCTCATTTTTTCTTACTTTGTGTGTAACATCAACGAGAACAGTCTTTGTAGGAGGAGGTTGTAAATTTTCTTTGTGTCCCACCATGCCTTCTACCCATGGACAGGTCCTACATTTTCACGTTGCAGAAATGCAAGAAGTCATCATCACTGGGGTTCTGAAAGCCCACAATAAGGTGGAGAGCTTTAGTCAAGGGACCAGACTGAGACTACATTTTTCAAACTTAACCCAAATACCGTTCTTCGAGCTCATTAACTGAGGATGGAGCGCTTCCAAAAATCAAACCCTAATGTATTCTGTTTTTTCTGTGTGTCGCTCGAGTGGTTGACAACTGACATGATGAGGGTGTTAGTTGGAAGAAGGTGTCTCAGACGTTGTCACATCTTATCCACAGCAAAACATCCAAAACTGTGACGTGAGTGCAAATGGATGGTGTCAACAATAAAACTGGGACAACAAAACAGTTAAAAAATTTTCCACAGATTAATATGTCCTCCAGGCAAGATCATGTGAGGTGAGCAAAAATCCAGTGATATTATTTATTAATGGTTCAAGCAGCCAAAAGTGCAGGAATGCTTCAAGTCAGGTCTGCATCCTTTTATATTTATTTGTTTCCTGCATTATTTTTAGGACAAAGGAACTACTGAGAAGAATTTTGTTATTTTTCTTTAACACACAATATTATGTTTCAGCATTCATTAAAATTCTGTGGAATTATCTTTGATATTTTAGAGGCACAAATGTCATCTTTAAACATTTTGATTGCAGAGATATTCATATTATTGGCACTGTACACTGTACACTGTTGATCCTACATGCTAAAGCTGTGGCTTCTTCAGTCTGCATGCTGAAGTGGCCTTGAGCAAACCCCTGTTCTCAGTTAAGGAGATAAATGTACATACAGTTGAAAACTATGTATTAGTACTCTTCATAGTGGGTATAGTTTAATGAATATTAAATTTGATTTAAGTTCACTAAAGTTATCTTTTTTTTATTATTTATTATGTGTTGACAAGATTTCAGGAAGTAACTAGACCTGATCAACACCTCTTGGGCTTTCTTTTATGTTTGCATGTAGATAAAACATGCGAGATACAATAATTTTATTATTTTTAATTAACATGGTGCTGGAAACATCCATTAGTATCATAAAGGACCATTTAGAATTGTTTCCAAGTAGTTTTGCTTGTCCCACAGCATCATAATCACATTCCTTCGCACTACAGCTCATATGAGAAAGAACACTACAGTAAGTAACTTTTTATGTACTGCCACAAATTTACTACAGCATGAAATTAAACAATTGAATTGTGATCTCCAGTCACATTTGTTTGGAATTTTATAATCAACACAACAGTCTCATTTTGCTTCCTCACTTGCATATTTCATGCTTTCTCTGTTGGTAATGCCTGTATTATATGGACTCAAATGCATCTGCAGCAGCTCTGCAGTTGAGTCCCAGCAGGGTACATTAAAATGCCAAGTGAAATTTGCAATGTTGACCAAGGCTGTGTACCAAATGTGAACCTTTGAGAAGGGTGTGCCCGTTTCATTGCGTTAAACATCATTGCAAACAAAGTGAAACATCCCATCAAGAGAAAAAACATTCAAAAGTCTTCATTAGTGCAACATCCTCTTTTACTCTGACAGAAAAAGTGTTTCCCTACAAAAATATTTTATTGTGTGTGTTTCTGGTTATATTGATCATTTGGTTTTTAATCAGAACATATCAAGTAAAACATAAAAACGTTTATCATATTCCTGATATTTTTATTTGTGTCCGAAGTTTGATGATTTTTCAAAAAAAGATGCCCTGAATATCTATCTCTATCTCGAAGATAATATCTATAGTATGAATACAAAGCAGATCCTACATAAAATTACATTATAATCTATCATGCATTATGTATGAGTTGAAACTCATGTAAAAATACTGCTGGATTGTTTTTTTCCAATGGATAAAATGGTGTCATATAGAGGCCGCTTTGTCCTCGGTCATCTGGAGGTGCTGGATTATTTTTCTGGGATTTGAGCAGGTCGGGAGTTTAGAGCCATATCTGAGCTTCTTTGTCAAACAGCTGCATCACAGTAACATTAGCGGAGCTCTGGCGTGCCCCCACCTATCAAGCAGGCGCTCAGCCGCACATTGTCAGCATGCTTTACTGCCGCCACCAGCAATCTTTCAAAAACATTTAACCCTCCAAAGTGGCAAGAGAAACAGGGCAGGAGGGATGGAAACTGTGGTGCTCAAATGAATTTCGAGACCACTTACCAAGTCATAAGACACAGGGGACGCAAAGGGACAGTAAATTTACTCTGCAAGGGGAGAAGTGGATAAATTGGTAAAAGGGACTTGAAGTCAGGACAGCATCAGAGCAGTGTTTAACTACACAACAAGAAAGGGTGATATCAAGAACAGCAGTGTTTGAATTATGTGGATTTGTACACTGTTTTAGTCACAAATCCTTCATTTTATTTCTTGTTAACTGTCATCCACTCTCTATCTTGTGTTCTCTCTGCTACAACATCCACATTTTCTGGATCTATCTAATGATGGAGAGAGAAACACTTAGAGAAATGCCCTTCCTCTATGGGTTCCTTTAAGTATGGTGTAATGTGTGTATGTATAAGAATGAGAAAGGTAATGTAAAGTATTTAATATCCTTGTCATTTTCAAGGAAATCCCACACATACATACTTAGCCTTAATGGAATTAGACTTACTCACTGTCTTCATGTACAATATATGGGCATCTAATCCATCCTGTCATGCTATTTATGTAATATGTTGACAATATTTTTTGAGAAATCAAGTTGCTAATGAAGAACACTTTTGCAGTCGACATCATCAAACAAGCAAGTTTAGTGCAAATGAGATGTGCAAAATCTAAACCTCTCCTCGACAGGAAAACCCAAGCATTTGTCTGATTAAAATGTGCATTTCCTCTCTTTGAAATGGTGTCAAATTTACGATTAATTGTAATATTCAGACCCAATCCCCTGCTTTTAATTAACAAGTAAGTCTAAAAGGTGTTTGGCTTTGTCACCCCATGTGGTGAGCTCTGCAAATTGCCTTATTTGTAATTCATTCAAAGTAATTCCCCATGCGCAGTCATCCTGGCTGCAGGCAAAAGCTAAGCAATGAAACTAAGGTTAAGGACTTGTCTAAATGTTCTCTATGAAATGTGTCAAATGATGCACCAAGTGTCAGACATAAGCCTGTTTAAGTCTGACAGTCCTATCCTCAGGGGAACCTTTTTTTTCTAATGTTGCCTAATTCCAGTTTTTATTTACCCGTAGTTGGAATAATAACAAACTAAATTTCACTCCCACACACTGCTTCACTTGGCTTTAACCATATTATGTGAAAGTGGGTAGTGCCTAAGAAAGGGTTGCACCATATATACATTGCACTGGGGCTTATTAACAAAAACCCGATTAATGCTTTTTGGACATAAACAGGTTTTCTTGTTACCCACCAAACTCCAAAGCTGCTGTAATAATTGGCTAAGTTTTTAAGTTCTTTGTATTTTGAGAAAGCCTATGAGAACATCACAACCTGAGATTTAGAGCTCAACCTTTCTGCCATGCAGAGGAACATTTAATTGGGGCTAAACTGGGTCAAATTAGGCTTTTGTTCATATAGACTATTAAAGTTAAGATGACAAAAAAATTTCACTGTACGTGGAGTGTGCTGTAATAGCAATAATGAGCCAATTCAGTCACATGACTTTGTATGGCAGTATTTTTAGATATACATTTTATATCTGAGTTGCAATTTTGTATAATTTTCTTCTAAAATGATCACTAATGTAAATGTGACATAAAACATAAAACTTGTGTGAATAACTATGAATAATGTGAAATGTCACATGGAGTACAATTTAAATGAGTCTTTCTACATTATTATAAAACCATTTGAAATTCTCAGCTATTTTTGAAACAGTGTGTCCTTGACTTCAGACGGAGGTTGACAAAATCAAGCTTTTCATTTTGAGCCAGTCAGGAGGGAGCGACTTAGTTAAGTCCGTCATTTAAGTTTTTGTTTCTCTGTTGTTTTTTTAACGCATTCTCACATGTGCACTGATGACTTCATAAAAGACTAATGCTGTATGTCAGAGTCACAAGACCAACAGCAAGACGATTGGTTCATCACACGCTCACTCTTACGTTTTTAGTTTCAGAGAGGCCAGAAAAAGTCACCATCCTTCTCACTCTTTAGAAGACAAGTATCCCTTGCAATGGAAATTGGGCCTTATCATTTAATACTTATTATGCAATAGTCCTTACGCTTTATAATCATACATTATATATAATAGTCTATTCCTTTCTAATACTGTGATTTACTTTTTGTCATATGTTAAATTGACCTTTGACCGACAGACACTTCTCCCTTACTGTAGAAGAGGGGCCTCTGACTGGTAGCCACCAAATTTCCAAGGATGTGCTATCACAGAGTGGCTCCAACTGGTCTTAGATTTTGATTATGATGTTCTGATTAAATGTTTGTCACATTCCTCGACGACAAAAAGACTGTGACCCAAGTTGACGTGACCTCTGATTCCCTTCCCTTCCCCCCCTTTCCTCCCCAATCTTCCTTTTGTTTGTATCTCATTATATATATCTGTGCTTCTTATGTTATTGCTTGCGAGCCTTCATCCAACTGAGCACAGACTCGGTTGTCTGTAACTTCTTATATTAAAAATATAAAACACATTCTGGTCAGATCAATTCTCTTTATTTCTACTACGGACGAAAAGATATTTTCCACAACACCCTTTAACCACAGCCACATCCAGCAAATGGTCAGAAGTTGAATATGTGTTTTTGAGTTAATAAATGAAACTCTGAAGCTGTTTTCAGTTAGGCACTGTATCAATAATGTATAGTTTTTTTAAATATACTCTTTAGAATGCTTTAAAGCTCTGGGCCAGGCATTCATTAAACATTAACTATGTTTTTTCCATTATTTAATACATAAAATGAGGCTTACATTATTTTTGTTGTAGGGCCTTTAAAATGACATTAATATGCACATTGTATCTTTCCATCTCCGTCGTAAAAGCTATGACTCTGTTGAACAATGAGAGGTCTGATAAATGATGACAACCAATTTATCAGTCTCCTCTTTAATCCACTGTACCCACTACATCTCCCGAAGATGTCACATAAGACAAGTACAGAATCCATTCTGCTCCTGGTCATGCCTCTAACATATGAGACATGTCAGCAGAGCCAGAAAACAAAGACTAAATGTTTTGGATCCAAAACATAACCATTTGTGGCTCTTTGCGATTCCAGTCTCCACAGCTCGTCACTTAAGAATGTACACACATACACACACACACACGCATACACACACAAACACACACACACACACAGGCATGCATATACGTACACAGCCACCTCTAAAACCACCCTCTCTGTTGCTTTGAACATCCACTCACTGCAGCCTCCCAGACGAACGCAGCCGAGGGGGGGTCATTAGTCAGGGCTAGAGGATGAGTTGGTAGGGATGTGAGGTATCCATTCTGCACTACAGCAGGATGCCCTTCTGTATTAGCACAAGACTGATGCTGCGATAGACTGGGAGTCCCGGAGCTGAGGGCACCAGTGGAAGCAGCCAGTCAGTCACAGTATGAAGTGTGAGACTGCTTCTATAACAAGTAAGTGTGTGTGAGTAACCACTGAGTGATCATTGAAATGGCCCGGTTTAGTGAGGCGGTTAAAAACAGCCGGCGCAGTTTCAGCATTTATAGAGGACGAGTGCACAGCCATAATACCAATAGAAAATGAATACTGAGATTTCTAAGTAAATAACTGAACAAGCAAACAGATAAGCAACAGAGAGGTTAAAGTTCCCATTCTTTGACCTAATTTTACACATAAGCTTAAGGGTTTGTATGTATGTTTCAGCTGGACTGCATACTGTTACTTCTTTCACCCTTGAATTCTAATAACTTAATGAAAAGTCTTAGCCAACAAATAATTCTGAGAACCGAAAGGTAAAAGCAAATGAAAGCAAAAAAGTACAAAACACAGGGGCACAGAGGTGTGCACATTTGAAGCTTTACTCACATCGCAGTGTGTTTAAAAAAGACATTTAGAGGAGAAAAGAGTCAAATGTGGAATTACATCGCAATGCAGAAAAGTACAAAAACATGTTTAATTAGGATGCTATCATTCAAGTTAAAATGTTCTTTCAAACAAAAGAGGTAAAAGAGAATAAAAAGAATGGCACAAAGAATAAATAAATAAATGAGAAGATGAAGAGGTTGCTCTCTACTCTGGTGGCCGCTCTCTGGCTCTTAGCCTCAACCTTAGAACCACTAACAAGGACCCATCGGAGGACCTCACACTGCACTCAGGCTCATTTGGAGGAACATAGTCAGCATATAATCCCATGCAAGCCTTAAAATGATCATTTAAATCCTCATAACCTTCACTAAAGCACAATGCAGAGGCTGACTTTAGGGCCTGGGCGCTCTCCTATTAGACCTCAAAGCACAGGTCACATTATTGCAGGTAAAACTAGATGTCCCGAATCACCACACATTTTAAATGGATAATCAGCATTGTATTGCTGGGGGGTGGGGGCACTGAGGCAAGTGCTGGTGAAAAGGTTAAGTGCGTTTGTTTGTATACTACACTCGACAGCGCCATTAGCAATGCCTGTGCATTATCTTCAAGAATGCTTATGCTGCGAAAGCCGTAAGATGTTGACCTTTGCATTATCGGGGTGGAACCTTTAACATAGTACCACTTGACTATGACACTATGGATAGGCAGGATATGCACTGGGCTCAAACTGTATTTCTACAATAAGAGGCAGAGACAAAGTCAATGAACTTTGCTGGTTGTTAATGTTATTAAGAAGAGTATTACTATGAAAGAAAGGTAAGGATATTAATACTCCCCCATACATGTCACATACATGTCCCATATTCAAAAACAAACTTATCAACTAAACTGAAAAAGTTCAGCTGCACTTTCAAACACTAATGTGAAAAATATAACAATATGCCATAAGGTTTTTGCAATAAAGATGGTATGTTGTGTTGGCATAAAGACAAAATGACACACACATCACATACAAGCAAATGAGATATACTGAGGAGTCAGACCATTTAATGTCTCATAAGTAATGAAAAATTAATTCTAAAATGCTTTGGGAACCAGTTTATAGTAAAGCCAGGCTGATGTGTTCAAACCTGTTTACTCTTATTAAAAGCCTGGCAGCTGAGTTTTACTGGTTTACTTCCTATCTCCAACCAGAGTTTATTCCATTTAAGCAGGTAAAAAGGGCCATTAGAATAATCCATGTAGAATGAAAAAGATCACATAAAATAGTTTTTGTATCTTAAAAGTGTAAGACGGGTGGAATTATGGCAATATTACTTTTAGATACCCATATTCATATGGGTTTTGTAATATGCTGCTTGAACCTTAAATTATACTCAGACAAGATACAGAGATTTCTAGCAACAGGCATAATGTATTCAGACATCTATCCAGTAGAAGACAGTATTTCAGTGTTTCTGCTCTTGGAACCAGTTACAAGGATCTCTGTTTGGTTGGGTTTAAGTGAAGAAAAGGCTAAAACATCCTATTTCTTATATCTAATAAGAACTGCTGTAAAGAACTCTTAACAGGGACATATAACTGTGTCGTCAGCATAACAGTGAAGAAAAGTCCATGTCGATGAATAAAATTAAACTGTAGCTTTTAAAAAGAGAATAAAATTGGCCCCATCGTTGACCCTTGAGATAGCCCACAGCTGGCAGCTGCAAATGAATCATGTATTTATTAATGAACACATATTTTTTCTGTCTGAAAATCATTAGGATGGGCAGTCTCTGTGCTGTGATGCTGATAGAGATCAGACTAGACAGTTTCAAAAAGGTTGTTTTCTTCTCTAGGAGTGAGGAGTTGTTTGGCCGACAGTTTTTTTTTCCAGTTTTTGAGAGATCGAATGCAAGAACCATATGTTCAAGGCTTGGCTTTTTTAGGAGTGGTTGAACAGGAGTAGTTTTGAATTATAGTCTGGAATGCAGCCCAGAATAGAGAGCTGTTAAAAATTAGGAGCAACCAGGACCCAATTGTTTCAATTACATCAGTTGGAAGCTTTTTTGGCATTATATCTTGTGGACAAGATGTCCTCCTAAAGTTTTTTTAAATAAACCTTAAAGCAGAAAAATGGAACTTCAATAAAAATAATTTCATATTGCTAAAACTGTCACTAAGTCCTGGTTGTAGTACATGACACAGGTCACAAAATTATCATCTCTGCTTCCACCTGCTGCCTCTAAGACCAATTGTCAGAAACCACTGAGCCCAAATTAAAACAACGAGCTGTATCATGGGTATCTCATGGACTAGAGATAATAAATGCCTGTCCTTTGAAATGCTGCAGACAGCCACTTTTTATGATAGGTCAATCCTAGTCATGCCTTTTTAAAAAACAAATGAAATATTCCCGCAAAAACCACTCAAATATCCATGAGGACCTTCCAGTGTATGCCACATTACATTCATGCAAGCACCTTTTGTTCTTATATAAGCTTAAACGATTTACTGAGCACACAACCAGCATCAAGTCACCTTTTTCAATGCAAATATAAATGGGCAGAAAAATACAAACATCTCCGGTCATCCTTGACAGAGGGTCTAAGGACAACGGATGTTACTGGCTGTACCGATTGTAAAAACCCTTGAGGCAGACTGGGATC
>JAOXYL010000039.1:14688368-14700727 GCA_028564955.1 Terapon puta
ACAGCCCTATTTTGATGACACAAACTATTTTTGCCAGTATACACATAAATGATTGTCATGCACATGCAAACTCAAATACACAAACAGTCCACTGATTACTACTCATGGGATAATGTTTGTACGTCGAGTCTACTCTGTCAAACAGTAGCCCTCTGAGGGGATTCTCATTCAGGGATGACAGCATAATTACCAAGCTTCTGTGATACTGCAGGTTTGTGTGACAGCCACACATTTAAAGCCATTGAAATCCCACTTGTTTTGCAATAACTTGTTAAATTCTGTCATCTTACTGTAACATTTTGCAAGAACAATGAAATTACAGAGTCTTGGTGGGGTGTTAACATTTTACTGGGAAATTAGAAGGTTTGTTTCCAATTCCTGGCCCTGAGAACTCAAGAATTTAGAAGTATATAGTAGGTAAAATAGTGTAATAAGTGCATGTATATCACTGTGTATAACACTCTAGTCACTGCGACTCTAACATTACTCTTGTTTTAGGTAATTTAAACCTCATGTGAGCGATTTACAATCATCCACATGTACACACATGCCTGAAAAAATATTCCTACGTAGTCTTATTAAAACATCTGTTCTCCATTTAAATGCACATATCGTTGCAAAAGTTTATCTGATCAAAAATGAGAGTTGTGGCTGTATCTTGTTTTTGGACACTTTATTTGAGCAGGTGTGCTAACCTCCTCATGACACACAGCCATGCCACTCTGCTGCCTCTGTTTATTCCAGCATAATTGTTAAATCAGGCAAACTATCGTGAAATCAAGTTCATCAAAATCCAGCTGCCTCCTCTTCAGATTTCATCAGATAATCAACACAAAAGTGTGAGTTGACTCGCTCATCTTTTTCTGTTATTTTGGGTGTATCAACATCTTAGGGCAAAATTAATGAAAAGAAATTTGACACAAATTTCTGGTTGTACCAAAGTGTCATACTACTATTATTTAATCAGTTCTAGATGTACCAGTCAGGGCAACTTGCACAGAAAACAGATGTGAGATTCTATACCAGAGATCCAGATTAATGGTTAAAGGATGGTAATGATTAAGGAAGAACAATTGAAACTGTACACAGAACTGTACTGTACCTTTATTTGTACCTTGGTTTTGCAAAACAAACATGAGAACCTTAGTAGTACTTAGAAGAACTGCATTTCACCTAACTGATTACTATTGTCCCACCACCGCTACTACAGGTTTCACCAAGGTAGAGAGGAATCCATCAGTCAAATGGAAATGCTATTCTGTTAATGCTTTCTTTTGCCTCTCTTTTTGGAATTTCTCCCCTTTTAAACAAATAGAAAGCAGAAGAAACCTTTTCTTTGTACTGTTTTTAATGACAAATATAACTACTTCCCTGGGATGGATGAATTTAGTTTTGAATTTTCAATTGGTTTGGATAATGTCCAAAACAAATGGATCATTTCTTTCTCCTTCTGCTCAAGATTCCAATGTGTTCATTATGTTTATAAAATGTTCCTGTATTTAACTGGTGCACAGAAATGTGGCAAAGTTTAAGGGGAAGTCCTACTTCAAAATGCTGCCGTGAAATCTTCATAAATATGGACTCACTGATTGCAGACTACAAATCTATAACTTTGCACTTAACATTCCAGTGCAACTGCTATCATCTGAACATGGAGGCCTCAGTGGCAAAACTAACTATGGTGTTTTTTCTTTCTGACAAGTGCCTCAAGAGAGCTTCAGTACGGTATACCTTAGGTGTTTGCTGTTCTCCTTTAGAGTAAGAGAGAAGCGAAATCACTTAGATTCCCTCTAATGAACATAGCATAGCTTTAGAGCACACTATTGATTGTACAAATCCCCATGACACTTGAAACAGTGGCAATCAAACTAAAAGTGACATTGCTGAAAGACTTAGGGTGGACATACTGTACAACATGAGAATTTTAATAGGATTAGCTCAGGGTAGGCTCCCCTACACATATCCTCAGGCACAGGGAGAAATGCAGAGTTTTTCTCCCTTACTTTCTCTGTTAATTTTTTAGTGAAATGGCAGCTCTCGTGTTTATTTCAAGAGATCTTGTAGTCAAATTTGAAAGGAGTTTAAAAGGTTGAGGATGGGAACAGATACAAGAATGACTTTAAAAAGCTTGCAGCATCCACAATGGCCCTGTGGATTTCTTCAGAGAACAAAATGATGGATTACTAAGAGAACCTACAAAGCAAGACCTGTTGAGTAAGTCACTTTTTGCTGAAATCAAATACTTCTTTATGAATCCAAATGGGCCAACACTGAACTGAATAAGGTACAACATAGCGATGTCACACTCTAAACTCTGCATTACTATGATATGATTACTATATATACCTATTTTTACATTTATGTAGAAGTATACCCGTGTATGCCCCCAGTCAACAGCTAAGAATATTAATAATTGATCATCATCCCCAGGCAGTATTTATATCAGTATAACCTCTGGGTCATGAGTAGTGACAAGAGTGAAACATACCTCTATGTTTTTACTGTTTTAGTTGAGTAACTGGGTGATCCATCATCGAGAAAGCGTAAACTTAGTGTTGATTCTGAGTGCTAGCCTACTTTGGCTGGGTTTCATAAAGGGGGGGAAACATTAAGTTGAATATTCAGCACTTTCCCCATTGTACCACATCGAGACATTTATTTATAGTTTTGCCTTTACTCTCTTTCTCTCTCTCGCTCGCTGTTCTTTTGTCCACGTCCAGGTCTGCTTATTCCGAGAAGATATATGTGTCTTTTCCAAGAAGCTTTGGGAAAACATCTTTGGAAAGTATCGGTTTGAGTAAGCACTGGAAAGGGTAAGAGCAGGAGCAAACAGCCTCGTTTTTATTTTATCTATCTCTACCTATATATTTTTGTCTTTGCTGCGTCAGTAAGGCAACCGCAGGAGCTGTTGAGAGAACTCTGACTCCATTAATAACTTGTGCAGTGGGGACCCATTATGCAAGTCCTGAAACCTGAGAGCCAGTCACCTGTTCTGCTACCTGAGCCTGGGCTCTGGGGACGGAGGAGGAGAGAAGAAGCGTAGACAGGCTGCCTGCCTGGAGGACCCGGCTCATATGGATAAGGCCTCAGGTACTGCTGGAAGCTCCAGAGATCGCTGTTGGGTGTTTTTTTTTTTTTTTTTTTTAACCATCATAACGAAATCACTGTGTAGGGAATGAATGAACTGAGAAAAATATCAAGATCCAGTGAAGTGTGTCTACCAGAGCCGCTGTCACCACTAAAGTCCCACCAAGGACACAGCCTTTCGTCGGAAGAGCATTTTCAGCTCTCCGGCAGCCAGCATGAGCTCACAGGGTCATTTGTATAAACATATTGAATCAGTTGATGAGTTTGCTCCTTGATCCCCTGTCAGCTGAGAGGAGTTTACTCCGGGGCTTGAGAAAAGACCACAGAGCCCCTCTAGGCTGTTTGGTGACTGCACGGACGTGTTGTACTCCTGGCTGGTTGTGAGAGTTTGCACTGAGGCCTCTGTTGAAAGGAGTCTCAAAGAGAGGAGCTACAGTTGATGCCTGAGCCTTGACACTCAGGCTTTATCAGGTAAGATGCTACAATATGTGCTGTAAAGGTTGGGCTGTAGATTTCAGAGTTATGCTTCTGTTCTCTATCAATGGCTCTAATTTGGTGTATTTTGAAGAGCAGCAGTACGTCACACTTGTTTCCTCAATAAACATGATAATGATCCTAAAAAGATAAATATATGTTCGGGGAAAATATTTGTTGAATACTGAGATTTAGTTATTTCAGATATTGTTTTCACGAGTGCTACTAATATACATCTTCCAAATACAGTGTCAGCACAAGTGGATTTAATTTCATTATTCGTTGCAAACATTCTGCTTCCTCAGGTGGGGATAAACAAACAACTCCTGAGGCCATTGGTATGTTTTCCAACTGTGAATACAAACAGATTATGGCCCATGTGACCACATTCCAGTGACCCACAATCAGCACCATTACAACACGCTTGGCTCGGCCTGACAATTTCTTTCTTTGATGCAGAAACCAGTGTGTGACTGCTCGGACTCATGCTCTCCCCTTCTCTCTCTCTCGATTTAGCGTGAAGCTTAGGGGTGTGGGAAATAATCTATTCCACAGTGCGTCACGTTTTTTTTTGTAGAATGATTCTGCATCAGTGCCCTAAAGTCTGTAATCAATTATCAGCGCAATTTTCAATGGACTGCCATTTCCGGTGTGTGGTGCTACTGTTACTGTTACTAGACTGCTCAAACATGACAGAGCAGCTGCGAGGCACAAAAGAAACCAAACCAAAAGCAGATTGTAAAAGCAGATGTTTGGGCACGTTTGGATGACGAAAAATGAACCATGTATAGAAATCTGAAATTCAGATGCATCGAGAATCGCTAATCGAATTACAGCAGAATTGTGACCGTCTGAATCGTAAGCAGATTGTATCACGAGGTTTCCCACCCCTAGTGCGCGTTATCCCTGTGAACCACAACTGACTAACCCACAAGTGTGTTTTTTCAGACAGTTATTTAACCTTGAATCAAGAGCACATTTGGAAGAGAAATAAAGAGATGAATATCCCTCATACATAAGGCAATTTCATCATTACTGGCGGCTCTTTTTTGTTATTAGAAAAAATGAGGCAACAAAGGACAGTGTGTAGAGAAATGAATTGTGGGCATACAGTAAAAAGGCCAGGATAATAAGACTAGCCTTTGACAAAAATAACCGCTGCTAACGCCAGCACATATGACACATCTGAATACCAGCATTTTGTCCCGCAGCTCCCTCAGTGAGCCTCATTTCAACACTGGCTGTGCTGATGGGTTTATCTCCCATATACCCGCAGCTCTGCACAGCCCGTCTGCTTCCTAACCAGCTGTAGGTCCCACGGCCTGCCTCTCTGTTCCTGGCACCATCAGGAGCACAAAGGTTTACTCAATCACTGGTTTCCATGCATGCAACAATAAGCATATGGTCACATCAGCCAAGTACCAGCCACGCTCGCTCTCAGCGTGCCGTCACTCTATCTGTCTCTCTCTCGCAAACACACACTGTGTCTCTTGTTTTTTTGTTTTTTTCCCCTCACACACAGCTCGCATACTCATTTTTCCTTGTCTCTCACAGACCCATTGGTTGGCGTGTGAAGTTTACCTTTAAAAGCTAAGGTTGGACATAATCTCTTTTCAGGTCAGCAAATGACAAGATCAGAGGCAACAGTCGCTCATTATATTCAGAGGTCCACAGCCTGTCTGTGGCTCTCAAGCTCACTCATTGCTACCAGTGAAAAAGGTCATGCTGAACTTTCATTTTATACTGTCATCTTAGATTTTAACACGTCACTAACACAAGAGAACATCATGCATTCATTGTGCTGTGTATTCAGCCTTTGTATGCGAAACAGTATGTCTAGCAACCTGACTGTAAGTGGGATTGACTCAATAAACTTCAGTACATACATTCATCCTAATGAAGGAAAATGCAACACCGTGGCTGTGATCAGTGATGTGTTTTAATAGTTTGTGGACAGAGGAATAAGCGATGTTCATTTCATTTTCACATTTCATTTCATCGTGTTGCTGTCTGTCTGCTTTTCTCACGGGAATAGCAATCAAACTTCTGTTGTTTATTCTTGGTTTGGGTATTTTTAAAGGTTATTGTCTTGGACATTTTAAACCTTTATTAGATAGCGACAGTGAAGAGAGACAGGAAATTGGAGTTGGTGTGAAGTTGGGTGTCTGACATATACCAAAGTGTAATACAATAGTGTGGATACATAAGGATTAATAATTCAAATAACACCCAATATATGTATACTCTGTTATTTGGGTTTCTAGAATAGCTGCAGTACTTCATATATTGTACAGGTCTCTGAATTTCTACTGGTGGGATGAACGTTATTCATCCAACAGATCTTCCCTCACTCTGTGTTTTGGTGAAAGTAGTGTAGAGAGCTGTCTAACTCGTCTCCCAAATGTATTCAGTTGGATTGAGGTTGCTTTGAAGGCCATATGGTAGTATAGGATTCACGATTCACATCATTTTCATACTTAAACAACAATAACATGAGTCCTGCCTCCGTGCATTCATTAGATTTCCCTTCTCATTTACTCAGGTTTGTCCTTGAATTCATCACCCAGCTGTATTTTATACAACAATGTAGACAAACATTTACACTAAATCGTGCACATAAACAGTGGTATTAATTTGCATTTTCTTTCATACACCGAACATGCTACGTATGTAAGCTACATTATGTTAAATCCATCTTTAGTGGAAAGGCACTTGTCACCCTGCACTGTTTCAGGGTTATTTTGTTTAATTCCCCATTTTAAGCTATATGTCCTTCAGGGTGCCTGCTTATAGTCCCTTTCTCTCGCACAAACAAACTCCTATCCAACCCTCTTTTGTCGAGTGCAACAGTATAAAAATGTTGTTGTTCCTCCAATTACACTTGCTGGCTGGGCAAAAATAAATCAAAGGAAAAATGGGGTGAAACTGTGAATGTATAAATTTCTATTTCAGTGTTGTTGTTCAAGCCTGCATTTCCATCCCATGTGACTCACCTCAAAGTGGAACACACAGGGTAAACATAATTACTTTTCTTGTATTAAATGCACTGTACCATTCATGCAAACATCTGAACAGGCCAGCAGCATGACTTCAATTTGCAGAGCCTCACTGTGACATTGCAGAGCACAGAATGAATGCTTGGCATGCTTGACAAGTTTATTTAAAGAGAAAATTGTGCCCCCATTTGTTATAATCTCAGTTTTATTGACTGTAATAGCTACATTGGGCTTTATACCAGCTGAATTCAGAGCAGTGCACTCGGCGTATCATGATTAAAAAACTGAATTATACTGAGTGGTGAATAAAATGAGTCGATAAGCCCCTTCCCATGCCTTCTGAAACAATAGGCCGAAACATTTAAGCTATTGTTTGGTGTCGAGGAATTATCCAAAATATGCTGGGCAAGCAAGGCAGATAACTACGTTAGGAGAGTCATCGTCAGCTGAACTGAGCAGCAGAAAGGCAGCGAGAGAGAGATTCGTCTTTTGGGTGCTGATAGGTGGGAATGAACATGGCTCCAAGCATGGAATAAACGATGGAATGATAAAGTGAAGTGAATAATGTGATATTGAAGTATTAGCAGAAAGACTATTTTCAGTTACAAGATAGCTGTACTTTTGTGATGAGTAGGTAAGTCTGATAATTGTGTTTCAAGTTCAGGAGTATGCCTTTGAAGTGCACTTCTCTTTTATGTCATGTATGGCGTGTGCAGCCTGGTTAAAGTCAGAAGCCACAGCGCTCTAACGTACAATATATTTCTTTTTTCTGTTGTGAACTGACAGATGAAAAAATAGATGACAGCCGGTCGATGTCAGCGGGTTTCCGCAGTTGGAGATTCCCAAGCCTATCGACGCCTAACATCAATGAGGTAAACAGCTCTGGGTGTATTATCTGTTTACCCAAGGTCTTGTGACCTGGAAAGTTACTGCTGTACTTTTACTTGAAGATGTAAATGGTTTTGCCTGAAGGAAATAGACATGCAGTGAAATGAAAATCTAATTTTCCATTTACTTTGCATTTTATGAGAATACTTGTTGAACAGAATGCATTTTAAAATTGTTGTTATTATGGATATTTCATCCTGAAATCTATTTTGTTGCAGTCGCTATCAAACGAAAATACATATTCTGTCTGAATATGTAACAAAATGCTGTTTTTTCTATGATGTTTGATCTCTGGTCTAATTAGGTGATGTCTTCGGATTTCCATGACTCCAGTTTGCAATAGCATTCAAGCAAGAGACAAAATTCCTCATTAAGCCAAATTGTAGTAGTCTAAAACCCTCCTGATATTTGGGTCTTGGGAGTGTGAGTCAACACAAGAGCTGTTTGAGGAAAATGTTTAATTGTTTGCCCTTCAAACAGGGAAAAAATAAAAATGTTAACCAACAAGGTATCCTTTGTACAAAAGCAAAGGGAAAGTAAGTATAATTCCAGTATCTCCACCACTCGTGAGTTATTTCTTTGTTCTTTACTGAATTGGAAAATACAAATAGTGCAGAGACTGATAGTGGGGTTGTGTTTTTTTCAGAGGACAAATCTGGATTGTTCATTTTGAATGTCATGGATAATTTGTCCCCAAGTGCTGCCCATCAAGTTACACATTGTCATGGCAACAGCAGTAGATCAAGAAACAAGTCGAGCAGGAGAGCAGATAATAAGTCCCTCCAACCAGATCACGGCAGGCTAATATCTTTGTATTTGTAATCTTTGTTGGATTCATTTGAGTTCACAGAACAGAATCTTTCAGTTTGCAGAAGAGTCAATTGTGCACTTTGAGCACAACTCTGATATGAAATTTTATTTTTTCTTTCTTTTCTCTGTCTTCTCAAAGGCCTCAAGTAAGGATATCGCTGCTTCACTGCACAGGAATGTCCTGTCATGCGGTGTGTGGCGGGGGCAAGAGGAGAAGGAGAGTGTGTCTCCCGGAGCAATAACACACTCTGCTTACTCTCAGGCTGCAGATAGCGGATCTTGCAGTGGAGTTTCCAACCTGTTCAGGACCGCAAGTGTCCCAGATGTCTCGGGAAGGAGTCCAAAGACAGCATTTTCCTCCATCACCATTGCAGCCCGGAGGGTTTTGCCATCACTTTCCACCTCACAGGACACCGTGTATCCACCCACTCCAGCACAGCCTCTGAAAGAATCAGCTCCACCAAAACTACGGGAAACTTTTGGAGGAAGGGCCTCACCATTCCCCATGAGCACAATGAGAGTCTCAAACTCCCAACGAGGCGTGTGCCGGCAGGGTCCTGCCATCGCGACGACAAATGAATTCAGACAGGCTTGCTCACCTGCAGATGGATTGGCAGTGCGAGATGGGGGAAAGAGGAAAGTACAACTTGCAAAATGCAGACTGGGCCACAAAGAGGGCGACAGAAAGCAGGACCTGATAGGTGGCTCATTAATGAACCTGTCCTCGCAGCCTTCCTACCGCTCTTGCATCCATCTTGAGGTGCCTTTGAGGTCCAGTAGCTCTTTCGTGTTTTTGGACAAGTCCCTGTCCATTTCCCTTGTGGAACTTGGGGCAAGAACAGCAGGTCAACCCCCTTTGCACAGGTCCACTTTGTCTGTTCGCCTTGGCATCTCATCCCGCTGCAGATCTTCCACAGATAAGAAACCAGCCAAAACAAATGAGGGTTACAGGAGATCCAGAGCGGCTATGTCGGGCCGTAACAAACGCAGTGGCCTAGAGAGCGGTATGGGTCACTGCAGAGGCCCCCTATCAAAGCTGCAAGGCTGCAAGGTCGAACAAATAGCACCCGCTCGGGGTGTTAACAGCAAGCCCGATGATTCAAACACACAGCGCCACAGCGATTCTTTGGGATTATTGTCATTCAGAGGACCAAGCCCCTCGAACACAAAGGCTGGAAGGCAGAAGGGGAATGCAGATGAGGCAGCTTCCCCTACCCGGAGCAATTTCAGGTGCAGGCAGCCCACTTGTAATATTGGCCCAGGTATGAATTTCATCACCTTGCCTCAGAAGTGAAAATCTAAAGTACCCACGCCAATTGATCTGTATATTCCTCTCATAGGCTCATATATTCTAAAGCTATTGTAGATAAGATCACATTTCTGAGGCGTAACAGCAAGCTGAATGTGGTGCAAGGTGGTCTTAGAGGGTGGAAAGTATCATTTGTTTCACTCTGCCTCTCACCTTTTGATTTATACTTCACGCATTGTTAATAGACCTGCATCCACCTGCCTACTGTACACCGTTCAAAATAAATCCTAACTGGTGCTCCTACTGTGACTTCAACTGCAGACTTAAATAAAGAACAAACCCTTTCAACACTTCTGTATAAAACATTAAGTTAGCAGCTGTATATATTAACACTAAGCTGCACAATCCAAAGATAGACTTAATTTGCATGATTTTAAACAGTCTTCCCCCAAGTCTCCTAATACATATATTAAGATACGATCGTGGTCATATGAAAGGTGAATTAAGAAAAATACTGTGTTTATGCCACTGAGTATCTTCCTGTGTAACTGCTTGTGGCAGACACTCTATAGTGTGAAATAATTCAATAACTAGCACAACATAGTCGTCCCAAAGCAGATGAATGTGATGCTACGCTGCATGTTTGGTTACTGAATAATTGAATTGTGCCAACTTAAAGGGAGAGTCCATGATCAACTGTTTCCCCGTGTGTATTCTTTATGCTAAGCTAAGCTAAAAACTGAATGCTAATGCTTCATATTTAATGAGAGTGGTATCGTATCTGTATTTATATCTAACTCTCCCCAACAAAGCAGATTATAGTATTTCCTAAAACGTTGAGCTGTCTATTAAATATGAAGTTGTAGTGTAGCAGCGCTGCAGAATGCAGAGGACATGTAGTGTACCTTACATGCACTGAGCAGACTGATACAGTACTGGCAGTAGATGTCACAGCCAAAAGGGCCAGAAAAAAATAATATGTCACCGCCTTAAGCAGTTTCAGAGTTTACCTACCTGCCTTCCCTGTTACTTTGGCTGTCTCACAAAAAAACAACTGCAACACAACACTTTTTAATTATTAAACCACTCTCTCCAGTCATTACTTTATTTTCTGCACCATTCCACAACATTTTTTTCCTTTGTTTTTTTCCTATAAACTTTTTTGTTTTTTTCAACGGGCACTTCATTTATTCTGGAGCCCAAAGGGCAGGACACATCCTGTGGTGATAGCTTGACCAGCGACATTACATTTTTGCTTGTGCTTCCTGGAGCATGTGATGATGCTCTGTCTACATGGCACATGGTCATGGCGGGGTATTCAGTGGAGATATATACTCCACAAAACGTAGAAGAATGGGGTTACGGGTGCAGAATGGATGCACTGTCATCTTATACATTATTCATCGGCCACACTCATGTTCCCTCTGGGTTTTTTCTTTCTATGAGTTCTTGGGTTGGAGTGTGTGTATGTGTTGTGTGTGTATGTGGGTGTTTTAGGGTCAGTTTGAGGTCTGTTCATTTTCCTGCCTCTCTAGCTCATAAAAGCTTTGAGGATCTCAAGAACATTGTGAAAATTGGGTTATAACTCAGTCTCAGAGGGGAAAAATATATTCATTCACAGTCATTTTGATGACTTTGACTATATGCCGACACCAAATAAGAACAAACTACAAAAACACATCTACTTCAAATGATTTCATCTTCTGAAATTTACCTTTTTACACTGACTTCTTTCTGTGTCTCTCAAGTGGACCCCAGCACATGGACTAAGCAAGAAGGCAGTGACAAGACGGAACAAGGACGAGAACATGGCTGTTCCACGCAGCCTCAAAAGGTCTCTGCTTGGGATAAGAGCTGTCCTCGACTGAGGACCGATTCCCCGGAAGGCCCAAACAAAACTCTCAGTCTCAAAGTGAGTGTCACATTTCTAAACAGTTACTTGAAAATGTGCTACACTATAATAACATGCCATGGAAGTGTGAAGGAACTCCAAAGCAAACCTAATACTAGGCTTTGAAAAAACTCTTTGACTGAAATATTCTCAGAATAATTTAAATGCCTTTATTCAATGTTTTTCAAGTACTTTTACAACTACGAAAAAAGAAATATAACAGGAAGGTCATAAAATCATCAGATTTTCAAAAAAGAAAAAAGAAAACTGATCTGTTTGCAGTATGTTAAACAAGAAGATTTTTGTTTGTTTCCTTTAAGAGTATTCTTAAAGGAAATCAAATACAATTCACGGAAAATTAAAACTCAAGCAAACTCTGAAGAGGTTCTCCATTAAAGGTATGTTTAAAGAAGGGAGATCACTGACTCAGCTGATTTTATTTCCTTGGGCATCTCTCTCTCCATGGAGGTGCACAACGGCTTAGTACAAGATTCAGTTACTGGAATTCCTCTGTAGGTTGTAATTGCATCTCATGCTGGTCATGTAGATGAATCAGTTGGTATGAGAGTGACTCAAGTAGAGAACCTAATCACTGCATAACACATTATCATATTGGTGGGGAAGATCGTTACATGTCTCTCTTGAGGGATGGGGAATGGTGAGGCCCTTCAGGTACTGACAACAACCGAACCATCTCCATGGCAGGGGAGGAACTCCAGCTGCTAATGAGGCCCCCAAGATATGACCACCTATTTCGCATTGCACACTTATGCACTGTAACATTGTCCGACTGACAATACAAAAATGGAAATCATCCTCTTTTGCCCCCACTCTACTTCCTTGTGAAAATATGGTGCCTATGATGCACCTTAACATTTAGACATTCTGGTGTGTGGGCTCGTTTCAACTTGCGTAGCCCCGAGCAGAGATGAAGAAGAGGCTACAGAGGTCTGCTGAACTTCAC
>JAOXYL010000039.1:14716181-14734568 GCA_028564955.1 Terapon puta
TGTTTTCTCTCCGACACTTGGCCTTTTAACATCAGAAAGAACCCTTGAAATGATCAAAAGGTGGCTCCTTGAGTCAATCTCCGACGAGTAACTAATTTTAAAGCTGAATTAAAAGAACAACCTCTCTATGAATAACGGCGTTATTGAAGTTTGAAAAAACAGTTAATGAAAGAATCCACTAAGTTGAGGTCAGGTGGTCAGTAGCTGAATTGGCCGTCTGCTCATTAGCTTTCATAAAAGCTAAAAGCAGAAATAAAAGAATTCCCAGAAGGCCAAGAATCAAGTCGGCCGTGTTTACAAATCTTTGATGAATCTCTCTCTCTCTGTGGCTCTCCGTCTCTGTCTGTCTCTCTTTGTCTCTCCTCTGCATATCAACTGGTTTTCTAAGGTCTGATTTATTTTTTTTATCCTGGGCAGAGGAAACTCAATAAATAATTAGAGGCAGAACCAAATGACCTGGATTAGATTTGAGGATATTATCTGGCCGAACCGCGGCATCAGACAGAATTAATTAGAAAGATTAGAGCGTCTGTGTTGTCTAAACAACCCGACAGAGAGGAGAATAAAACTTGCCCCGAGCGCCCTGAGACATGCGGAAATTCAGTCGCCCCCCCTTTGGTCTCTCAGGTGCATGGCCCACCTTTCAGTGCAGGGATCTAACTCTCACCCATCCTCCAGTCTGCAGTCTGAACGCCAAAGTATGGCTGCCTTCCATGTTAAAAAAAACCTCTTTCTGCTTAAGCCATTTAGAAAATAACCTCACCCTGGTCTGTTTTTTTTTTTTTTTTTTTTTAAAACCCTTGGGGTGGCTGTCGCTTGACATTTTGAGGACAGGCTGGCATTGATTCGCTGGCCACGAGGGAACGGCACAGGCACAGTTTAGAAACGTCTCCCTCTGTTAAGCATCATTGGTCATTATAGCCATCAATGTGATTTAGCTTCTTCCCGCTCACCACGTGCTGCTCTGCCCGCCCGAGGATGACGGGATCATAGATATAATAGATAAGCCGATGTTATGAGACGGCAACACAACACTCGGCGCACGAAAACCAGTGCCGTGCCCAGCTCAGAGATGTTTACAGCCGTGTGATAATCTGAGAAACTAACATGCACACAGGGAGCAGTACTCTGAGCCGTCCCAGGCGCCATGAGTGAGACGGGGGAGACGAGAGGGTGGGCAGAGGAAGGAGAGGTGTATTGTGAAACTGCGAGAAATCTGGGTGTTAGACGGCAACAGAGCTGCAGACCACCAGCTGACAGACAGCAGTCCATCATTTACCACCCCACCAAACCGCCCCCCCGACTTGCATCAGCCTGCATCAGAGAACCAAGGGAAATGGAGACAGGTGCGAAGGCAGGCGACTGCCTTTCTTCCATTTACCACCGTGATTGAATGTTTCATACTTCCTGCAAAGCTCAGACATTTTTATGGGAGAGACAGTTTTCTCTGATTCTGTTGGGCCGAAGAGAAGAAGACAGGAATAATCAGTAGATGTAGACTAGGGAGGGAACACGGAGTCACTGCTTTCACATCGTATTTGTGAACAGCAAGCTGTTGATATTTATGCCTGAATGCAGAATGAAGGCAGATATTGGATTCGCGAGGGGTGCACACATGCAATCGTCAGTCCTCACATTTAAAATGAATGAGGCGAGGGGTGTAGCAGAGGCAACAGGGAGTTTTTTGGCGCACACAAAAGAGCCGGTGAACATACGAATTCTTCAGCACAGCGGTTGCTTGTTTGTTTCTTTTTCTTTGACAGAGCGCCCTTCTCAAGAAATATTAGGTTTCGCTTGGATGAGAGTAAGGACAGAACAAGACAGTGGACTGATGCAACAATGCAATTCACGGCTACACAGCAGGCTGCACCGCTAGGTCGCCCTACATCAATAATTTCACAACAGAAAGGTCATCACACCTCTTTGTCGGTGTATTTACTGTGAAGCGTTCTTGATTGGAGTCCAGCCATGCTCTTAAACCATCAGCTCATATATTGTGGAAGCTTTTGATGGGAGGGGGTTAGAGGCTGTTTTGAGGGTATTGTATGAAGTAAACAGCTTTTTGTGAAGAAAGACCTGCAAGGCAGAGGGTGTTTTTGCTTTGCCCACAGCAATTTAGAACCTCTTGATTCTGATTTTCTGTGTGTGTGTGTGCATGCGTGTGCATGTCTGTGTGTGTCATGGCGTGCATGTCGTTGAATTTCTTTCATGCAGGTTTTGCAAAATCCTGAGAAATACTGTTTGTGGTATGAATTAAGTATATACTACTTGTATCTGACATGAATGAAATATAGTGCGTCCATGCTGTGAAGCCGTAATGGCACATTAATGTTTGAACCAAATATCATAGCAATCCAGTAGTTTCTGAGACATTTCACTCTAAAACACGAATTTGGAGATCCATAATGGCAAAAGAACAATCATGAAATCACCAAAGTCAGTGGGATTCATCCTTTGCGGTCCATGAATATCTGCACAAATTTTCATGGCTCTCCACCCAATTGTTGGACCAATCCAACTGACATTGCCTTCTGCAGAGCAGTGCCAGAAATCCATTGGAACCACAGCTCTTCCACGAATGGCTGCTAGGTGACCCAGCATGTGTGATAAGTTTCCGTTAATCCCCAAATCCTCCAAGCTGAAATCCCCACAGCGCCGAAACATAATGCCCAAATCTGTGCAAGACAAGATGGGAATTGGCTTTTCCACTGTTGCTCTCACAGGATGGGAATGGAACACACAAGCAAATCTCACTAACCCGCCCCGAGAAGTCTCCTATTACCATTATTTCACTGTGAGGCGCCGACCTCGCAGCTGACTCTATCTGGCCAATAATGAGTTGCTCTGTTTGGAATGGATCTGGGGGTCTCCCACATCCAGGATTAACACCTTCTCAGCTTCAGTGTTAATTACTCCAGCGTGTCATCACAGAGGGAAGTGAAGGATGAGGGAGTTGACAGAGGGAGGGATTGTTGAAATGAGGCAATTGGGGAGCACTTAGATTCTCAACTCCTGCAAAAGGCTTTGGGACTCTTTGCTTCTGCGTGTGCCTCTCTCAGCCCCTTTTTTCTCTCTCCATCGCTCAGCCTGTTCTCTCCACCTGTTAATAAGAAGCTCATAATGTTACTCCTCACTGTAAGTCAAATTATAAACCCCCTGCCTGTTCCTTCTGTATCTATTTGATTTGGCTCTTGGCAAGTTTACACATCCAAGGGATCATTTTCTGCCGTCCATGAACAAAGATACAGTACAGGTTGGTAAAAGTACTATACGATACTATATTGCTGATTGTCTTAAAATTTGGTATAGATATCCATGGTGCCAATAGAATGGATCTTAATGACTTGAGTGCTCCAATGATTTTTCCTCTAGTGCCATTAATATCCAGTGAAATATCTACAATAAAATACTGTGTAAGCATTAATGCTTCAAAAAATGAATCCTTAAGACTTTGGTAAGCCCCCAACTTTTCCTCCAATTGAGCTTGAGTTAAAGAAAAAATAAAACGAAAGAAAAACTTTCATTTATCCAGTAATTTAATAATTTTTCACTAAATTCCTCTAAAACTAATGACATTCCCATCAGCCTCAGCTTTACTTAGTGCTAATCAGCAAATATTAGCATGTTAACACGTTAAGCAAATGCAGTGTCCCAAATCTGTAGTGCATACTGATTCTGGTTTTTAGTATGTAGTGTGTTCACACTGCGACTGAACTGAAGTATGCGCAGATAACAGACAGCATGCATACTAAATACAGCCGAAGTTTGTTTGTTGCTGACACGCACTATTCTCTGACTTTGCAGTGCACGAAATGGAGGAGCTGCTGACAGCTGGAAAAAAGTATTAAATCCTAGGAAAGATATTTTGATATGTATTTGCAAAGTTTGATTGGCAGTGACTTTTAAAGTCACAGTTTTATTGACAACTGACATAACACATGCTGTATCATGGTTTATAGATATAAATGTATGCTGTGGTGATGACTGTTGTGCATGCTGTAAAGACTGTAAAGATGCCCTAACCCTAACCCTACGCATTTGGGATACTTATATATATCTCCTAAATATCAGCATGTTAGTATTTAGCTCACAGAACAGCACTGTGTAAGGCATGTTAACAAGATAGTTCAGTTTTAGCACAGCCAAAAAACACTTCCTAATTTTTCCGTAATAAACCTTAAAACTCCTAAAACTGCCACTCAAATCCATCCGCTCGAGTCCCCAGTGTTAAAACAACTTGTGATGAAATCTGATTTACTGAGAGTGTCTCAAAAGAGTATAACAGTAAAAAGCTTTAAAAAAGAGCTATAAAAAGCTAAAAAGCTTGTTTCTTCCACCCAGAAAAGGCCTGCAGACATGGAGTGAGGCAGAAACATAATTTCGTAATTTTGCCCCTCGAACATAATCTCTTAATAAATCTACAAAAAAAGTAAAAACATTTTGAAGAGGCTCTTCAGAGTTTGTCTTTGAACACTGCAAGTGCCTGTAAATTACAGCTCTTGCCACTGTCTTGTTGAATGTACTGCAATTTCCATCTTATAGCTGGAGAACATGAACTAACATAGTTGCTGGCCACTTCATTATGCTGCCCGAGATGAAACGCGGTGATGAAAAATACATTTGTACATTTACTCTCCACAGAGAACGTACGTATGTTTCACTGGATGACTTATTTTATCAGTTGAAAGAGTCTTTTTCTTTTTTTTTTCTTTTTTTAAGTGGCTTCTAGCATCAAACATCAATCCATATCCAGCAAAAGTAGCAGGCACTTCAGAGAGTTACAGCTGCACTCCTTTTTTAAACAATGCTGTCTTTTTCTGCATGTCTGCTATTACTCTGGGATTATTAGTCATATTGAACATGAGCTGTGTCAGCAGCAGGGCTTTTTGCCGCTTATAAAAAAGGATTCATCAGGAGCCTTTTAACAGGAGGAACTGTAAAATGTTCTCTTTGATGTGCTGGATGGAGGACTGTTTGTTATGAAACCAAACCCAGGCTTTATTTTAGTGCTGATTCGCACAAGGTGACAAGACTCACTGTAACAACCTGTAATATGCCAGACAGTCCTAAAGATGATGTTGATGCCTTTTATTTCTGTGGCTGACTCTGACTTCCCTCTAATTAAATAAATGTCAGGACAACCTCTCAGGTCACTGTCTAATTGATGTTGCCGGAGTAGGCAGATGCCATTTTTACTTCCAGGAACGACTCTGTTAGGATAGTCATGAGCAGTGCCGTGTTTCAAAGCGGCCTCATTCGCCATTCTCTTTGTTAAGGGCCCTTTATTTCCAAGGGCAAAACGTAGGTGTAGCATCCGTTGCTGTATTTAGGTCAGTGGTGTTTTCATTCGGAATCAGTAATTGGATGTATACGGAGAGCTCCGCTAATGTTTTTGTAGAGTTTCCTTTGTTCCACTTTGACCCAAAAGATGAAAACATTTTAGCATCTTTAATCCCCAGATTTCTTGTGTAAGAGGATGTAAAACCTAGAGAATCCGAGCCAGAAGTAAGGAAACACCAAAGACAATTAGGTCTTCCCTGAATCAGAGCCCTTGTTCCTCCTGTCCTCTTTATTCTTCTCTCCCTCAGAATCTTATCCCATATACAACCCCTGTGGCTGTGTGAGATGTGTAGAGAAGCCTGCGTCATAAGCAAGTGCACCCTTTGTATGAAATGCACCACTTGGATTTATAGATATTGCTATTGGTACAGAGTACCCCACTAATGACTAAGAACCCTTACCACAAGCCCTTTTTGCATCATTTTTTCTGTTCAAAAGTTACTGAATGCCAAAGATTTGAACTTACTCACAGGAACATTTTGGCTCATTTAGAATTTATGTAGTAAAAGGGCTGCATTTATATAGCACTTTTACCCGAAGCGCTTTACAATTTGCCTTTCACTCAATCATTTACATGCACGCTTACACACCAACAGCAGCGACTTACCTCTCAATGTGCAGGCCTGACTGCCGGGGGCGATTTGGGTTTCAGCCTCTCGTGCAAGGATATTTTCGACATGCGGGCGGGAGGAGCGCGCGATCAAACCCCCAACCCTGTGATTAGTGGATAACCTGCGTCCTGAGCCACAGCCGCTGCAGCTTATTTGCTCTCTTGCCAGAAGTCGGGTTCGAAGATTGATACCGCTCTCGTGTCTCGATCTGGAAAGTTGCCTGGTTACCACACAATAACAACGAGGCTACAGGACGTCTCGGTGCACCCAGCTAAACAATGGTCCAGCGCGTAAACTTCTTGTGAAACCACGTTGCGATTTTGGCTTAGTCGCTACAGTTTTTGCTTGGATCAAACAAACGAGATATAACGTGTTAACTGGGGAGCTTCGAGCTGCTGGCAGACATATTTTGGTACCTTTAGACAGAGCTAAGCTAGATGGGTCTCTCTCTTTCTCATCTTTATGCTTATTGGCTGCGGACAATAGCTTCATTTTGAACAGACACATATGAGAGTTTCATCAATTTTCTATTATAGCTCTAAGCACATAAGAAAATAAGTGTATTTTCCAAAATGTCAAGCTATTTCTTTACCTCTTTTGTAAATGTAAAACCTTTGAAGAACCATTGCATTCTATTATATATATAGCAATCCTATTTTTTTTCATTTGATTATTTTTGCCAGGAAATGACACAAAAAGAAGAAGAGAAAGAAGAACCTGTCCATTGCTGATTTTAACATCTATCTCGTGTCCTTGCAGTGTTTCCTCCTTGGCTCAATACATTGCCACTTTATGATCAATATGTATGATCAATACCGTAGGCACTCTCTGAAGATTAGAAGGGTACAGCCAGATTTCCATCGAGTCCAATTGCAACAGTTGAACTCACCTCTGCTGTGTGACGCTTGTCAGCGGCTTGGCACAAGACGGTTGTCCTTGCGTGTAACTGTGGTGCCTTCATTTTCCCTTTCTTCACTAAAAGAGGCTCCTCCAGTGAGTCACTGTTGGCAGACGTTCACCTTTTTTTACGACATTCGCAGAGGCATCACAGGGGCTCGACTCGCGGCTCGGAGGGCTGGTTTTCCAGCCGCTAATATTGAACATAAAAGTCTTTCACCATTATCAAATCCATAATCACAGTTCTTATCCTCTGATCCGCTGTTATTAAAGGTCTGTGAAAAGTCACATCTCTTGGGCCCCGTCGTGTTTCCTCGCCTTCGTATTTGACCTCAGTAGAAAGCTGTTGAGAAGCTAAGACAGAGGTTATCAGACAGTTTGCGACATAAAAGGTCTAATTTTGGTGGTGATCAAAAGGAGAATTTCACAGTTTTGTTGTGGGGTTCAGGGAACGTTCATACCATTAAAGAGACGTCATCATCCCTTTTGTTTCTCTTGTGTCCGACTGCACTGTGGTAGATTAATCAAGCTGATTAGTTAAGATGCTTCCATATTGATAGTATAGAATAATCAGTTAGTATTTTCTTTCTTTGCAAAAAATACAAACAGATTTAGTAGTTCAGTGACATCTGAGCTGTGAATATTCTTTGATTTTCCTACAATATGATAGTATACTGAATACCCTTTTTGCTCATTGTTTGGTAACCATTAACATTTTTCAATATTTTTCTATTAATTCATAGGCCAAATGACTAATCCACTAATTGAGAAAAATAATAACTCGTAAAGTAATAATTATCTACTGTAGTTCACATTATTATTTTCTCTGAAACTGACAGAAATGTTAACAAGATCCATTTAGTAGCTCATTAGATCAAATTTAGGAAAAACTTTTTAATGAAACTGCACTTTTTATCCATGCTGTCTTAAAAGTTGAGGGTTAAAGTGAATTCTCTGGAACAGCAGTTGACAAAATCAGCACTCCATGACATCCATTTAGCTCTTTAGTTCCTCTGCATGATATAGTGAGATTGTGCTAGAATATCTAGTTAACTGCTGTCTCCAAGGTCAAGAGTTAATTTTTTAAGCTTTTTGTTACTGTTTTTTTACTCCTGTGCCAAAAAGCTAAAGCAGCAGGGTGTAGGAAGTTCTGTTTTTTTCTTGAAATACACTGTATGTAAATGTGATTTTAGGCAAATCAAATCGCAGGAGGTTTCTGACGTCCCACTGTGATGTTTGCTCTCTCTCTCGTAGTCCCTGAACACCTTGCCTATAGATTAGCACATGCCCTTCATCCTGACCTTCCTTACGTTGCTTATTCTCTTGTTTGTCTCAAGAGAGGGACTTGGCAATAACATTTCTGATTGAGTAGACTCGGTATTAACTGTGCATGAAAAGCTGTGTATTCTGTGTCTACTGTACCAAAGAGACTGCAGATAATCCTGCATGTATGCCCTTTTCGGCATATTATTTATGCATGTATAGTTGCCTCACTTTAAGCACCCTGGCATTATATGCACTCCTCTCCTCAAAAATAAATAGATTTAATAATAAACTCGTACGTCATCAAGAGACGTTTCCGATACAACAGCGAATGTTCTAAGTGGACTTAATGAGGTTGATTTCTGTCCTGAGTATGGCAGTGCCCGCCCTTTGACTGAAGTAATTGCGGCTCATTTTGCTCGTTTGCATTGTTGGCTGTGTCACTCCCCTGCTGAGTAAAGTGGACATCAGCCCCTGTTTGAATTCACATTACCTACCAGTTAATTAGTAATAAGGCTGATGCTCGGGGTGGAATGCTAAAACGGCAGAAAGGAATCATCCCCGTTAGATCAGCAAAATGGAGTTAGCTTTAAAAGAGATCGGGTTTTGGAGGCTATTTAAAGAGAGAGAGGGGGAAAGATGTTTTTTGGCTGCCAAGCAGACTTGTGTTTTTTAGATGTATGACCCGCAGCTGATTTCCCCTCGTGTCCAATGTGGGGATACAACTGTGGTTGGCTGAGCAATCAAGATACTCTCCAGAAAACATATGGGATTAACCCAGTTTTTAGTCTGAATTTCAAAGGTTCCCAAAGAGGATAAAGCCCACGAGAGTGATCATGAATGTCATATTTTCTTTGCTGTTTGAAGGGAAGGCTTCTTTTGGGGGAGCAATGATGGATGCTGCATTTAAACTTTAATCTTCATCCAGCCTGCACTGAGGCCTAGTACAAGCAAAAACCTTGACAATCTCACACATGGGATGCGGCTCTCTTGCATACACGGCACACACACACTTTGCACATTAAAGCGGTTAGCGTGCTTCAAACAAAGTGTGTGTTTGAAACCTGCCAATTGGTAGGGGAAGGGGTGCTGTGACATTTAGTTTAATATTTAGAAACCCACTATCTAGCGGGCGTGCTCACTTGGAAGTGTGCCGAAGCGAGAACGGAGGCAGAATTTTGAACTTCGCTCTCAAGCTCTGCTTCTTATTCCTCTCACTGTTTCTGTCACTTTATGCGAACAAACAAGCCCAACGCCGGGAACGCTTCTGAGGAAAGATTGTCCAAAAGTGTGCAATTCATCGCGTCTGGCACCCCCCTCGACGACAGCAGAGCGTGACCGTTCAGAATAACTATAAACACTTTTTTCCCCTTCAGATGTGGGATGACGACATGTTGTACAAACTCGTTTGTCTCCAGCTTGCCCCTTTGCTTTAGTTCTCTCTCTGCATTGGTATTTAATTAGCACAAACTCATACCGTATCTGAGGGATCTAAATGGATTGCGAGGGACACCAGGGGAAGTGTTGAAGTCTTTTATTAACAAGACGTCTGCTTGACTTTCCTTTTATAGCTCCTCTTTAATGGCACTCTAGCCGCAGCCTGTGGTCTCAGTCATGCTGCTCCGTCTGTCTAACGTGGTTTTCATGCACCACTAAAACCAACAAACTACCATCAGCACATGTTCAAATACCCCATTAAATACAGGAGGTCCCTTTTATGCCCTTGTTAGCTTATTACGCACTGTGGATAAGTGGAAAGTGTGTGCCACGGCGAGAGCACGGGGCCACCGCCGTCACCCGACCGCTCAAAGAAATTGTTGCAGCGGTGCAGGAGCCGTCGCTGGGTTTCGCCTTCAAAGAAGTGAAACATCAGACTCTTAAGCGACAGAGCCCTCGAGATTGAAGCCGTCTCTAGCCGGAAAGAGGCGGGAGGGGCGAGGGCAAACGAAATGTGTCAGACTGTGGTATGGCTGCTCGGCGTACTACTGAACTCCCGTTGTACCCCGCGTGACGCCACACGCGCACATGCAGACAAACAGATGCTTTACGTGCGTCTCTCAGGGGATTAGGGAGGAGGCCCGGACCTTAGATGTACAGTAAATAGAGGCGCAGCGTGCTCTCCCGGCCTTCCTTTGGTGATAACAGGAGTGTGAAACCTCAAACGACCCCTCTACTCCATCTCCAAGGCTCCTCACTGGGTTTGTTACATTCATTGGACTTCACAGGAAGCCTGCTGGGCCCGCTACAATTGCAGACATGCTCAGTCAGGCCGTGGGAGCATTAGGGACAGCCTCAGTTGTCTGTGGGAGAAAAGGGAGGAGAGCTGAGAGGGAGCAAGAGGGAATTGCGTCTCCGATTCCCACATTCTGCTTGAAGCCACTGATTCGGTTTATTATATTTCATCCTATGCTATATATACAGCCCATCCTGTTTGCCTCCCAAATGAGCAGTCTTTCAAGAGCTGATTAGCATAATTGGCTTCTAACTTTGCTAATTTCACTTCAGTAAGAGTTTAAAAGAGGAATAAAATCATATGTTAAGGAAGGAGCATCGAAAAAAGCAGGAAATGGAGAAAATCAGTGACTGTAGTATCGGTACTCTGAAGGTAGAAACAAAAATAAGAAATAGGAAGGACAATTTCTTCCTGCTTGTTGGTGGGTTGTTTTTTTTTTGCTCAAAAAACTCCAGTCCTATCTGGAAGTATTGTAAAAGCTGAATTCCTCATAAAGTGTGTGAGAGCATCTATTATTGATGCCCTGTCTGTGGCTGTGGTCCTATTGCAGGGGCCCTTGGGGGGACAGCACGTCCCCTCAGAGGAATAAGAGTGAGCTTTTACTCTTTCCTCAGCAGCACAGTCCACAGTCTTTAGTGGCGCCGTGCCATGTGTCTGCCCTGCCTTTTGCTGGTCGGGCTGTCTTAAACATTATTGGTGGGCTTGAATTATTGAGGACATTGAGGATATCACAGAGCAGCTTGGACCTGTATTGCTGACCCCTTTGTTTGCATGCCAACTCAACAAACTCTGAAGCATTTGTGATATTTGTTGTGTGTTTAATTCAATCATACAAGTGTTAAACTATCCTTTTTTTTTTGTTTGTTTGGTTTTTTTTTTACAGGAAGTAGTCCAGACAAGGCTAAACAGCGAGGGGAAGCAACCAAACCAGAACTCTATGGGACCACCGTACCGCTGCTGCTGAAGGGCAAGGAGCGCAGACCTCTCTGCCAGCTCACAGCCGGGGTAAATACTCTCAAGGCCACTTTGCAGCACTAGCTTAATGCTAATAAGCTGGCTTCCAAGCATGCCTCCAAGAGCTCAGCCAAGTGCAAATGTCTGGCTTTTTTGTTTGACATAACCACAGCATATGATTCCTTCCCCCGCCTGTCTCCCCGCTTTGCTCGGCCTCCTTCGGTAGAAAGCCCCTTCCTCAGCTCTGTTTACCCTCCGTTGGTTACCCTGTCGCGGTTTCTCTCCTTTGTTTCACATGTGTCATCCTTTGTTTGCTGAGTTTGCCCCGTAGGCGATATGTGCTGTGGAATTATTCCTGAAACTTGTCAGCCTTTCAACAGTTTTGCAAGTCAGCGGCACACAAACCTGACGCGAGGCAGCCTCGTCACGACTCGCGTTGTTTCATTTCCACAGCGCAACATATATGGTAGATTAGAAGATGCATGCATGCGTGTGTACAGTCAGCCCTCTCTGGACTCTTTTCGTTCTCCGAAAACCGGCCTGCCCCACCTACCACAGCTGGAAAAGAAAATGCTCCGAATTCGGCGTCCCCCACCACATCTGAAGGAAACTTTTTCCAGAGTTGGGAAATGCGTAGGTGTTGAGAATTCCCTCAGCAATCTTTCCTGGTGCAGGGAAGTCACCATATGAGAAAGCCTTATGTTCCTCTTTCAAAGTCAGTCAGTGAAGGGAGGGCAGCGATGTTAATGAGGAATTGTTTATCACCAAGATGTCACCAAAAAAAAAAAAGAAAAAAAAGCAACTTTAAGCTTTATGGAGTTAATTAAGCGCCCAGTTTTCAACCACATCAGATATGTTTAACCACCATAAAGGCATTTCTGTTCAGGAGATATAGTGGTTTAAAGTAGGCTATCTCCAGACTGACCCTTTCCAAATTAAACTGACCGCTAAGGCCGCTGGTCATTGTCTTATTGCACTGCGAGACTTAAACCTCCCCAGATAACAGATTTATATAGCTGCTCCTAGTGCCAATACAAGGTTATCAAGCAGTCGTAAAGTATTGCAGAGTCATTACTTATGGTGACATCCACTCTCTCCACACACACACATATTCCCAGCCACACAAATACACAGACACAGACAGAGCTGCAGACCGACTGGAAAAGTATTGGCCTGAAGGCAGACCTAAGAAATGTCACTGTGAAAGAGGACACAGTACGTCTGAAATATCAGGAGGAGGATACAGATTGAGGATGTAGGACATGTCTGACAGTCTCTCTGCTGGCTAAGATACATGAATACTTTTTAAAATGTTCCACATCTTTTTTGTTGTTTGTTTGTTGTTTTTTGTTTTTTCGTTCAGGTTGTAAAAAATTGTCCAATGACACTGGGCCTCAGGCACGGCAATACCTGCTTTTCCATCCTGGTGCAAGGTCCTGTCTGATAACAAGGATTTTTTTTTTAAAGTGTCAAGTCATCTTAGAGCTGTTAGGTAGAAAATTGAGGTTTTTAGGATTTGATTTGGGATAAAATCTCAAAATGACATTTGACATTGTGAGCGAAATCTCCTGCATCGCCTTCATTTCCTTTCATTTCCTCCGTTCTCGCAGCCATAAATCAGTGGCGCCGAAATACACAGATCACATGGTCCTTCTTTAAACACATTTTTGTTTTTTTTCTGCCTGAAAAAGTACGATTTCCTTTTTGCATTAGCAGCAATTTAATATAGCTCTCATGTGGTGTAAAGACAGTGCACAATAAACAGTGAGGCTGTTATCAATACGATCAAATTACACCAGATTACATGCACGCATTGTTTCCTGTCAGTTCCTCCCTGGGAAGCTCTGTGAATACAGTGTGAGAGTGGCAGACTCCACCATTAACAGTAAAAACAAGTGTGCAGAAAGGGAATCACTGAATGTGATGACACCGATCAGCTGCACCACAGACCCCAAGCACACCGGTGCAAGCGGACGTGAACCCACACATCAGCTCCGCCATGAATTTCACTTTTATGAAGCTTCTAATTTTCAGCTTTCATTGACACTGTCAGGAAGATAATAATTCTAGTTTATGTTCATTACTGAGGTCGTAGTGGGTGGCGGCGTTGCTCTGGAGTGCACTCTATTAAATCAGGTTGCTTATATATCAGAGGGTTTAAATGTTTTGTTTACCCCATTGTTTAGATGAAAGGAGCAGAGTATTGAAACCACCTTTCAATATGATTCACTCCAAAACAACACCACCACCCACTATGACATCAATAATAAACATAAAGTTGA
Source organism: Terapon puta (assembly GCA_028564955.1). Lineage (NCBI taxonomy): Eukaryota > Metazoa > Chordata > Actinopteri > Centrarchiformes > Terapontidae > Terapon > Terapon puta. The sequence continues at coordinate 14,729,762 of JAOXYL010000039.1, forward strand.
GTTATTGCCTTTCTGACGGTGTCAGAAATTATAAGCTTCTTGAAAATAAAATCCATGGCAGAGCTGCTGGATCACATTAGATTATATTGATGTAGTCATTGGTTGTGGCTGATCAGTGTATTATTGAATGGCTATTGCAGTAAAAATGCAGCATCAAAAAAGGGATATGACTCTATAAAAATCATAAAGATTGTGACTTTAAAGATACAGTGTGGGTAGAAAGTTTAGGTTGGTTAAAGTTAGAATCTCAAAGATTTTTATTTCATTCTCATTGTGGCATATATGGCAGTAATTGGTAATTACAGGTATGTTTGTGATCATTACTTCAGGTTCAGGGTCAAGTTTCATCGCCTGTAGTCGTTGACCTTTTTTGTTTTTTATTCGGCCGCTATAAGTGTTTACTCACAATGACAGCAGAGACTGGATAAAAACAGTACGCCGCTTCACGCACAGGGGAGTTGAAGAGCCATTCTGTTATGTTAAAAGCCTCGTTAAAAGCTCAACTATATTCCACTTGTGATTTTTCCAGGAAAGGCACCACCGACGCACAGGTGGTAATACTGTAAATGCTGCTGGCTTTCCTCAGTGGGCCGCAGACTCACCATTATATTGCCTCAGATGTGGAGGGAGATAGAGGCAATCAGACATTTAATTAAATACAAATCCTTGAGATTATATCTTGAAATTGTGAGAATTGTATCTTTATATTGTGTTACTGTGTACCTATTATAGCCATTTTATGCCATGCACAGACTTGGGAGGTGTAGGACATGCAAGCTTTCTTCCTCTTCCTTTAACACTACTGTGCCTTGCCACATCCTGCCTTGTGTTCAGCCTGTGTTTCACTATAAGGTGAGGTCTGAGCCACAGGCAGGATGGGTGAGACACTCAACACTCCCACTATCTTTTTGTGTTTCAGAGCTATCCTGCGTCACTCCGGCTGCTGGTACGTGTGGAAGGTGAACAGCTGATCCTGTTGCTGGAGAAAAATGAGTGAGTTTAAAACTGATGCATTTAAAGGGTCGTTCCATACTCAGTGGGAGCACCAGGACAGAGGAAACTTGATATTTATTATGTTAATCACACACAGAGCCAATAGATAAACCCACGCTCCTGGCTACGGCTGGCTGGAGTTATATATGCAAGAGGAGTTGTATGGGTCTGGGATATGATACAGTGTATTCAAGGAGGGAGAAAATAATATGTCCCCTAGTGATTGGACTCTTTTATGGTTCAGTCTCTCTGAAGGGCCGAGAGATGAAAGCTGATAAAGAATAAGGCAGAAGAGAGCTCTGAGGACATGCTTGTCCTCCCCTTCTTTGCTTTCCCCATCATCACTCCACTCCCTCCCAGACTCCAGAAAATAACACAGTGAACTGTGGAACAAGGGTTGGGGATCATTTGGAGTTCATGAATATGTAGATACGCGCACACACCCATACACAGACACAGTTCCTTATAGAGAGGAAAAATCGCTGTAGAGCCAGGAGAGAAAGTGCATGAAGGCCAGGTTACACGTCGGGGGGAATTTACAGTCTCGGAAGAATGATGGCATCGCTGTCTCGGGTCTTGTGTCTGCTAATGTTTCTTATTCAGAGGGAGTGGGGGCATAATATTTTATCCTGCTGCTTTGGGATACGGATGTTGACACTGGAATGATGGACTTGATCCGAAACCGGTCAGAGCTCCATCACTTCAGAACAAACACAGATCAGACCACAGAGACTTCCAGGCTGCTTTCCCCTTTTTCAAACTGCAGACGGAAGTTTTGAAGTGAAAAAGAACAAAAAGATATGAAACTACAAATATTGAGTCACATATTAATTCTCCCTTGCTCATCCGACATGTAACAACAACCAACTCTGAATTATTGCAAATCTAAATCCACTATGAGAAAGATTTAAAGAGGCAATTTCAACAAAACTGTCTCGTGTGTGAGCAGATAAACAAATAACTTATTAACACCCCTCCCCTTGTCTTATTTCCCTTCCGCTCATAACTCAAGGTGCCCTGCCAGGACCCACTAACACGATTCAGATTACTTTCCAAACAAACAAACAAAATAAGACTCGTATAAATGTAATGTCCCTGTCCAGAAATTATACGCTCTTCAGAAAAACACCGTCCCTACTGACCCTCCCAGCTCCCCGTGTGACCTCCAGTAACCTCTGCATCAGCTGTGAGTCATCCGTCACCAGCCTGAGGCCCGGGAGCACGCTGCCGTTCCCATCCGGCCAGACCCCTGTCAGGCCAGATGTGTCCTCTGATATCGCTTCACCAGTTCAGCCAACTCAGAACAGGTGGTCTCTGACCTCTGCGTGGGTCTGCTTTGTCAAGGCTGTGGCCGCTCAGTCTGAGGCACAAGGGAAGATGAGGGCGCTTGAAAGGAAATGCTGAGGACGTGGCGATGCCTTGAAGTTTTTTTCTCTGAATAATTTAAAGGAACATTTTGTATTTGGCAACAGAAAGCCCTGCTTCGTTATGTGTATTTTCCTCCATTAAACATATCCACCCCGCGCACTTCAGGTACATAAAGGTTAGAAGAGGCGGTCCAGTGTGGCAGAGATATGCTTGATAGTGGAAGAAAATTGATTTCTTTTAAAGGTTTGAACATCAGGTTTTATTCATTTCCAGCAAGAAAAAATATGGACATTAAAAGTTCTTATAAATTAATCAATCAATGAATGAATTAGCTTTATTTTTATACTCCCTTTTTTTATATACAAAATGCAGCTCAAAGTGCTTTAATTGTAATAATTCATAATAACAGCACTTTAGAGGTGTGGTACTTAAATCTTTTTTTTTTTTTTTCACCCAAAGCTGCCCTCCGAGCTTCACTCGCTGACGCACGCTGTCAGTCTGAATATCTTCACATTCCTCACAGCGGCGTCTTATTTTTGCCACTCCACAGTTCATGTTTAATGCCGCAAGACTGCATGGGATAGGTCTGTGTTTTAATAAAGACTCATAGGGAACTCAGGTGGTTTTACTGAGCTCAATCCATAACAAAAGTGTCTCAACTGGATACTGAGGTACAACAACAAAAAAAGTCATCATATATGAAGAAATATGTACCTTTTTGGCACCTGTTTGACTTATAAGGTATTATTACAAAAGCATTTTGAGCATCAAAGCACTGTAAAGACCCTTAGGACCTTATTTATCATCCTAATCTAAAGTTTCTGAACATGAATTAAAAAGGGGAACATGCTATAAAATTATGTTCAACACTTCTGCAATTCTCTTGATGTAATGGTCCAAAATAATATGAATCTTTTGAATACCGCTCTGTGTAAGCACAGTAGTTTATTTAAGAATCCTGGCAACAAGCAGATGAGGAATGCAGAGGCACAGATGTTACTGAGGTTATTTAACTTTCAAGGTACTTATGGAGAAATGTGGCAAAAAAACTGAAGGTTTAGAGGTTAAGAATGTGCAGTACAAAAACAAACAAATTATGTATTAGTGTGAATAGACCTGAATGCGGAGACCTCGAGAACTTAGCGAGTAGTGGCTCTTTGTGCTGAGTTATGGCAGGATTTCTGTGAAGGCTCATCCTTTTTTTTTTTGCCTGAATCTGCTGAGCTCGTGCAGCTTGCTCATTTGGCACCGCTGCAGAGCACACCTGTTCCAAGGCCAGTGTGAAATGATCTCAGTCCCCACCAATATAAACACGCTACCAGATCCAATTAATAAACTGCTGTTTGTTAGCCGCTTGGCCCTGGCCCAGGAAAACTTGGCTGCGGCGCGACAAGTACGGATATACTGAGGAGAGTAATCAGCGGGGTCCACAGTGTGTGTATGTCTGTAGTTTTTCAATAGGTAGCATACAGTAAGACCTAATGTTGTATAGTGAGTTTGACTCTCTGCTTTTGTGGACTTTGTGCAACCGCCTAAGCTCAGGCTGGGTTTGATTTCCCAGGGTGGTAGAGGCCACTTGTTTTGTGTGTCCTTGCCGGCCTCTGTCTGAATAAAAAGATATAGTCTTGGGAGCAAGTCGACTTCTCCTGTATTTCACAGGCTCTTCAATTTTATGTCACTTTTACAAGGTATCACCGAAAGAGTATCACAGTTGTCAGAAGAAGAGCACTGCAGAACTCAGTTCAAAATGTTCCTGTTTGTGAATGACTGTGCCAGAAAAGTCAGTTCAGGGCAAATGTCCCTCTGCACTCTTTGTTAGGTTTGATTTGGGTTTTTTTTTGTCAGCTCTGTACCCGAGCAGGAACATGATTTGAACATGAACATGATTCAAATCGGCCTCTCTGCTCAGTTTTAATTACAGCGCTTATATTTGCCGGTGCATGTTAACTTCCTTGACTCGCATGCCAATTCGTTTCAAATAAGTAGCTGAACATGGTTAAAAAGGAGAAAATATTTTCCCATCACTTTGTCATGTTTCCTTTTTCGAAAGAGCTATGGCGCTGGTCGTGTCATATACAATATTTAGGGCTCGACGTGTCGCACAGTGCAAACAGAGCCGGGCAGACGTGCAGACTTGTGCCAGCAGCGGCTGCTTTGATGTATAGCATTGATCAATTGCACAGTTGGCCAGCTTCAAATGATTAATGGTGGTCGTATGGGACATTCCACATTAGTCTTGATTAAAGACTTCAATAGCTCTGTCTGGGGGACCAAGGTGCTAGGGTGTGTGTGTGTGTGTGTGTAAGAGAGAGACAGAGTAAGTATCAAAGATGTGAAGTTTTCCACATTTTGTCTTGTTTTTTCTGATTACTAAGGTACATATTGTTTGAAATTATGAGATACTGTTACTGATATGATATCACTTCTTTATTTAAATAGACTTATA
>JAOXYL010000039.1:14734668-14745845 GCA_028564955.1 Terapon puta
ATAAACTTTAACAAGAGACGATTATGGGACAGAGGGTCAAATAATTAAACATACTTTATTCTAGTAGTAAAAAAGAGTGTCAATCACTTAGCATTAGTCACAATAAGTTATATTGTCATACCAGAGCAATTAAAACAGTACTGTAGCAGCAAAACCTGTGAGTGTATTGAATTATATAAGAGTGTTGCTCATTAGTTTAATTTTCATTTATGAGAGGAAGAATGTCTAATTTCTTGGCTTCCAACAGTTATTTGTTAAAATTTTATATATCTGTATGTTGTTGTATGTTAAATTAAAAGAATTATGCATCTATAAATTCAGCTCTCTCCTTTTAACACAATGTGTTCATAGCTCTAACTAGCTCTCTGCACAAGATCTTGCATTTCCCAGTGAGAACATTTCCTTTCATTCTTGTGGGAGGAAAGAAAAGAGGAAAGAGCCCTTTTGGAACACATGGCCATATCTAAACAACGTCATTATGTTTTTGACAAAAAAGAAAAAAAAATCCCCATAGCAACATCTTTAGTGTGTTCCCTTTTCAAAGAAGATGCACTCCATTTCAATAACACAGCTGACAATGCCTCGCTCATTGTGTGGTACCACAGAGGGTTCAGTGAGGAGGAGCTCGGGCCACACAAAAAGAGCCCAGGTTTTCTTTTGCACTTAAATTGGATCTGTCAAGAGTATGAGATAAGTTCAACTGTATGAGGCTGTGTCTTTCAGCAGCGCTGTTTATGCGGATAAGAATTGGTTGCTCGCTTGGCTGTCAACTCTAATGCTGAATCCACGCTGTAAAAGGAGCTTTTGTATGTGGAACTAGTAGGTAATTATGTGTTTCTGCCAACTCCAAATAAACCTTTGCTGACCTAATGACCTTCATGAGGTCAGGAAATAGATGGATGCGGGATGTTGAGCAGCAGAGAACTTTACAGTGAATACTCTGGCAGCCCGCTCCTTCTTCTTCTTCTGCCATCTCGCCATCACTCCCACTTCCTCTGTTCCCGCATGCCTGTGATCAAGTTGTTGTTGACGCTCTCTTCCTGTCACATGTCTCGCTGTGTCTCCGTCCATATCCAGGTTTTTCTGCGCTCCCTATCTCTTGCTGTCTCGCCCCGTCCCTTCCTCCCACGCGCTCCACATGCGTGCTGGTGTTTTCACCGAGCAGCTCTTCTGTCACCATGCAACCTGAGACCCTGTCAAAGCCACCAGTGGGGAACGTTGGACCTCGGGCTGCTGTTTGGTGCCAGCACATGTGTACTCTGACTTTGGTGCCAAGTCTCTGTGTGACTTTACTTTGGATGCCAAGGCATTTTGTTCTGCCTGTCACAATCAATTCATGCATTATTACAAGGTTAAACACCAGTCACCTACAACCAAGGGGTTTCTGTTCACTGTGTCGCTGCACTTTATTGTGTGCACCAATTATTCTCTGATTTCTTGTTATGACGTAGTACAGCAGGGAAAAAAAATCCAGTGTGGTTCATATCTTTGAATGCAATGCAAGAAGAACACAGTACTGTTCAAACAAACTACAGTACTGAGTGAAAAAACTGAGCCCTTTAAAGGTAAAGTTCAACATTTTGGAACTTTATTTTCTTCTTGGTGCAAAGTTATATGAGAGGATTACCATACTCATGTCTGGTTCTTAAATATAAGGACACCTTCTGATTAGCCACTTCACCGATTTGCAGGGGGGTTGTTTGCTGATCTATTTCTTGGCTGCGACTGCCGATATCCCAGACTCTCTGCTGGTTGCCTGGCAACTGCTCAGCGCCAACAAATCGTCTGGCACATCACCTCCCGTTAAATGGAGGGTTGTCGTTTTTTACGCTTTGGTTCTTGTACGTAATAAACCCAATGAGATTTAACAGATTAATTAGTGAGGTTTAGCGATGCTGTTACGTTAGGTGGATGTTTGGAGCCGGGCTAGTTGTCTGTCTTTGTTTCAAGTTAAGCTAACTGGCTGCAGCTTTATATTCAGTGCACGCATAGTTTGAAAGTGTTGCAATAAGTGTGCAAATATAAATGTTTGTTTTAAAAGAAATTGCTGTGTTGCAACAGAAGAAAATGCAAAAAAGAAAACACAGACCTGCCCTTTAAAAAAGTTGAACCTCAAATTTTGCTGTAATGCAATGCAGTGCAGCATCATTGGGCACTGCACTGTTTTGACCACTCACATAGATGCAACGCGTGCTCTCATTCCTGGAGGATCACTTTGTGGCGTTAACAGCACATTTCCACTGTTGACGTGGCGATTGTCACAACAGAGGATTAAATAGTCGCCGCTGTAATTTCGTTCAGCGGTTGTAAAATCCTCTCTTTTTGTGTTAGAAATTTGGTGTCTGATAAGGCTTCAAAATCACTTAAATCGCCCTTCATAGGTCACATTTCATTGTCTTTCTGGAGCCTAAAATATCAACCCCCGCCGATGTAATACGAGAGTTTCACGCAGGTTAACTGTAAGTCTTTTACCTGCTGCTGGCATTGTGTCAGATTATGAAAAAAATACTTCAGCAGTTAGATCCATCGCCCCTTTAACACTGTGTAGGGACAACTGTCCCAAAACACACGGGAGAGCACAATCATAGTATGAGCCCTTTTACATCCCGTCTGTTGGAGTATCGATCTGATTTTGAATTTCACCTCCTTTCTTCCTCCTGGATGACATTGTGGTTGTAGCTTTTGTTAAGCATAGAGCACATAGTAATCGCATTTTGCCTCCTGCCACCTTTAATTAGTTGGCTAAAGAGTTTGTGGATAATGCAGGGCGCCCTTGGGGAAAGTTGCCCAGTCTTGAAGGACAATAAGAAAAGAGGGAGAAAAGAGAGAGAGAGAGAGAAAGAAAGAGAGAGCAGTCTTAGGTGTTGCTTGGGGAAAAGATTAGAGTGGTAGTTTTTTTGACCGTTGGGATCAGAGCCAAGCATCAGAGCCAAGCTAGCTCAAAGCCTCTCAAAGTTTTAGTTTTTTTTTTTTTTTCCTCCTCAAGTCTCTCCCCGTCTTAAGTTCACATTCTCTCTTTGCCTCCCTCGTTCCCTAAAAGTGTGATTGATTTTCCAGACCCGGAGATCTCTGGGGAGGATCAGTGTTAAGCCAGTTTGTGATTTTTTGTTTTTTTAAACGATAGTTTAAGTTGATTCGTCCATAAAGAAAATCACACACTTCTGACCTGTAGTAAAGTGCCTGCATGACGTTATTCACGTGTGTATGTGATTATGTACCTGGAACCAACTTTTTTATTGGAGTATGTTTATTATGATACAGCTACCTTGAACCGCAGACGGAGAGCAGCAGATAAAGAAAGGAATTTTGAGGAACTTCGCCAAAGTTGCACGTGTACCAGTTATTGCCCTAATTTAGCTTTCGATGAAACAGTGAAATACATTAATGCACTAATGCAGTATGTCAGCATATGGCATCATCTATTTGTTCACTGCTACAGACCTATTTTTAGCAGCCCGCAGTGGTAGAGAGGATGGTGGGGTTGTTGTCAAAGCACTTAGCTGGTATGGCCAGGTTGTGTTTTGTGCTTGTCGTTCCCTATCTCTCTCTCTCCCTCTGTCTGTCTGTCTCTCTCTCTCTCTCTCTGCATAGGTTCATTTCACATTCATGCCAGGGAACACTGAGTGGAACATCTTCCAGTTTTAACTGCTTTTAACCTTACACGTACTGTACAGAGAGTGTGTCACCTGTCAAGGGTGCAAGCTAGCAGAACAATTAGGATGCTGCGAGTGCAAGCGATTTCTCTGTTTCCTTTCTGAGTACTTCGCAGAGAGCAAGAGCCTCCGAGTGAGAGCACAGAGGTGATGCATTTGCAGCCTTGTTCACAAAGTCCTTAAAATGCTGTAGTGCTTTTTTATTCTAAATTAGACTGTGTGATATAGTTAGTATGGTGTCAGCAGAGTGAACTATTGCCTTGATGTAGGTGAGGGGAAAATCTATTACCTGCGTTGGAGTTTTTGATATGGTGGAGTGGGGCTACAGATGTTGATGGTGCATAATATTCATATTTGTCCCGGGCATCATTTATCTGCATCAGCAGGAAACACATCCTGCAGAGCGTAGTACATGAGTGATTGCATTACCTGGCTGTACAAACAGATTTCTCAAGATAATAAAATGCATGTATGAACTGTACATTATAATGCGCTTTCATGCATCGTCTATGACAGGATATAGCCATTAGTGTAGAATTTGTCATCAAATTACGGTGCCAAGGCAGGGAGAATCAGTCTGCGCTAGATTGTATCATAATCATGTTTCACGCAGGCTCTTCCAAAACTCTTCCACTCTGCCATAAAAGCTTCACATAAAACCTTTAATGAGAAATCCTTTTCAAAGTTGAAATTGCTTTGTGATTCACATCCTCTCCTATATCTCAGCGCGGCACAGAGAATGGGTCATTTGTAGTGGACCCATGAGAAATAAGGACTGTTCTGCCTGAGACAGCACGGCTCAGCAGCTGTTACGCATTCTCAGTGGTGTTTATCTGATACGGTTAATGCCACCAATATCGCTCAGCATGCTATCAGCCCATACAGGTGATATACGATACAGATTATGAGGATTATTGAGATTGCTGCTGCTCCGGAGCTAAAGACCCTGGTGTTCAGCATATTAGATTATATTTTAAATTTCACGTATGCTACAGATCCAATCAGATGGATTCCGCTTCTGTAAAATCACATATATGCTCCATCTTAACATAATGAACACATATCACCATGAATGTTGAACATACAGTGTTCATAACAGCCTTTGCGGACTCTGGCAGGTCCCAGACTGTAGGATTCAGCACAATCTGACAAACAGCTTTATCAGCCGCAGCAGAAGGCTTGAATTCACCAGTTCAGAAGTTCAGGGGTGTTTACGTACAGCGTACACACACACACACACACACACACACACACAAGGTAGCTCCGTACACACATCCACATGAGAGGAAGTGTGGGTTCGCAATAAATCCAGATGTGCTTTGGAAAACAAGGAAGTGCATCATATGACATCACTGATGGAGGGGAAGTTTTTGCTGTGCTGGGTCCATGTTGAGTCCTTGGTCCTTGACAACACAGGCGCAAGAGCACAATGAATCCACAGGCCATGTATATAAACAAAGAAGCCAGAAAAATACAGGAGCGTACTGTTGTTAATTTGTTTGAGAATCAAATCTGCTGAGAAGCAGATAAATGTATACTGAAAAAATGTTCTTTTGGAACAGAAACAGGAAATCTATGTATAAGAAAATTGCACATATATGGTTTATTTTGATAACTCTGGAATCTCTATATTATTAAAACTGTAAAAGCAAGAGCTACCGGTATATTATTATTGTTATAAGTAATTGCTGAGATCTGGGAACAGCAACATTGCTGAAGTTGAATTTGACAGCAAAAAACCTCAAGCAGGCAGCTGTAAACAAGCATCTAAACCACTTTATTTGCAGGTAAAACTGAAAGTAAGCACAGCTGAAATGTAATAATCCCTAAATGCACTGGAAAACTGTATGCAGAGAAAGTACATGAGTCAAATCAGAATTTAGTCTGTAAACTATGATGGACGTTTACAACATACAGTCTGATTTTGATTTCATCTTTATTTCTCTGGTGCCTCTTGACTTGTTGGATTACTTTTCTCCCAGCAATTAATCTCAGCTGTTACTTTGGTGAGTGCAAGGTTATAATCACCAGTACGAATTATGGCCAAACCTACAAAAATAAGAGCCAAGTTGTAATAATTCCTGAATTATCCCATAAGGTTACCTCACATCATCAAGAAATACTGTACAATGATCTATGCAGCACAAACTCTCCCTCTTGAACTCTTGAAACTCAGCAACATTTTTTGTAATCCTTTTATGGTCCTCATTGAGAGACCAGCGGCTTTATGACTCCTGTAGTCAGCAGGGAGACAAATGCAGTGTAGTATTATATTTTAGACATTAAGATGCTCAAGGAGGCTCACCCTGGGCAGAGCTATCAGAGGAATGTCAAGTGTCTCACAGCTAGAAAACCCAAAATCAGGGCTCTGATTAACTTAAAAGCACTTTGTTGTTTTACCCCGTCCAGTAATTGACATCTTCCGCTCAATACCCAGCAGCCATGACGACTCGCGTTACCCTGCATCAGCATCGGTGACGGATTGCTCACCCTGATCCTTATGTTAAAATGATACATCAGTGCCAAGTGAAAGTTTCCATCTCCAACATGTTTGCAAGGTAATGGGGTGGAGAATGACAGATTGTATGCTATTATCTTATTGGGGAATCAGCAGATCAGCCGTGAAAGTGTAAAGAGTGGGTTTAATGACGTGAGGCGTTTTTTAAGGGGAGGGGAAGAACGCTCCGCGGTGGTCTGGGACCGGAGAGCTGATGGTCTGGGATGTGTGCAGTCAGCGGAGCGGCGGCATGTTATATTAAAGCAGTCGTGTTACCTCAGCGCGAGTGCTCCTCACAGCTCCGAGTTTAACGTCGTCTGTGTGCCAGCGTTTCGGATCTGAAGAAGGAACGAGCGTGTGGACGGAGCGTGGGAGAGCAAGAGATGATTCATATTGATGTGCACCACTTATTTATTTATATTAGTTTTTTTTTTTTTTTTGCAGGAAGAAATCAATGATAGGGAAAGAGAAGTGAAAGACAAAAAAACATCTTTAATATTTTTTTTCTGCATGGCTCTTAATTGCATATTCCCCCTGAAGACAAAAAAGTATGGCTGAACAATGAGGCTGCCCAGGGGAGCCACCATAGATTAATTGGACAGATAGGAACCCTCTGACATTAACATTTATGCATTTGTTTACTCTTTTTCAATGAATAATAATAGGCCACCTCCCTTGAAGATCCCTAGTCACTCATTAGTTCCAGTGTGTAGCTTGTTATGGATGGGAATACTGAAGCAGCAAAAGCAAAAAAAAGCAGTTTATCTCGGTCCTGGGCAGGCATACAGAAACTATTTTAAAACACTGTTTAGGATATTTCTCTCTCAAAAACTTTTAATGATGCTGCACACACTTGATATCCACCTGACAGCTTCACTTTGCAACATGAGAGGAGGTCAAATGGTTTTCTATAATGTTGCACATGGCTGAAAATAATCCACCACCGGGCTGTTCAAAAGGTACAATTTACAGTATGATTTTATTTTTTAGTATGTTGTTTGTAGCAACTAATTTTCATAGATTTATCAACTGGATGAATATTCAGGCGTGATGTGTCACGTTTTCTATCAGCTTCATGCTATTCTGAATGGCATAAATAAACAAAAACTCTCATATCACCGACTTTTTGATTTTTAATTTTTACATAGATTGCGAGAAATTAGATTTTTAACACCAGTTTAAACAGGCAGAAATATGTTTTTGAGAGCATTTTGAAAAAAAAACTGTTTCATTAAATAGACGACCCATTATCTGTGAATGCAAACTTTAATTAATAAATAATAATTCAATAATAAAGAGAACACATAGTGTTTTTTTTAACCCACTTCATATAATCCACAATTAAACAAAAAAGTTTAATTAAAATATAAATAAATAAAGACATATAGAAAAAAAAGTCAAAAATAAATGTTGACTAAATAAAGGAGTTAAATAATACAAGTTAAATAAAAAATTTTGATTAAAATTTGTTTGATGTTTTGAATCTTTCTTTCTTTTTGTTTTGTTCTTTCACATAACAAGTCTAAAACATTGGGATACATAAGATTATTATAATAGGTCATACATCAGGGGGTCTTTCTGTATTCTCTATCTTATTAGGACTCACAGGCTGAAAAAAAATAGAGAAGCTGTGAATTGCAGAATATGTTGTATGTTGAATTCAGTTGCAACATTCAAAGTAAATCAAATTCAGAAAAAACATCCGATCCTCCATTTGTACTCTTCCTCGTGATTAGCGATGGAGGTTAATGAGTTTCAGATCTCCTATAATTTCTCACTCTTTGCATCAGTTACCACAATAGATTGATCAAGCATGCATTCATCGCACCGCTAAGACGAGCATATTTTTGTAACGGCCGACCGTATAAAGGGTTTACGGTTCGCTGCTTGTTAGTCGTGGCGATGTTGCCTCCAGGCATTTTGAGCTCATACCATCGTCATCCGGTGCCCAGAAATACTCTGTGCGGCTTTGTTGGGAGAGTAATAAAGATTTCAAACGGTCCTTTAGCCACACATCTCACATTCACGGCGGGCTAATGTTTAGCTGAGAAAGCCCGGAGCATTAATTACAACAAACAGCCGCAGTGGTGCAATGTGTGGAGAGGATACAAACGCCAGCGGCTAATTTGGCACAAGATGGACAGGTTGAGCCTGCATTATAGCAGCTGGCCGTACCCAGAGAAAACGTAGACGATTGGCCTGGATTCGTCAACAGGGTTCACTCTTACTGTACTGTAGATGAGCGCATTTTCCCTCCCGCTGATTCCACAAACTATTCCCTTTTAAGGGCGCAGGGGGAATATGACATCATGCTCTTTGTAAAGTTACGAGGAAAAATATGTTTAGTGTGGGAATCGTTTTATGGTGTGAAATATTCCGGACGTGTAGGCCAGCAGCTATGAAACAGTTCGTTCTTTAACAGCTCTGCCGCACCTCGCTGGCTGTTAGCCGCGCTGGGTTGCCGTTTACTTCACGACCGAGGGAAATAATCGCATTGATGTAGCTTCGGCACAAATTGCCATGTTTCACACCGATGTGACGTGTGCTTTCATTAGAAGTGTAAAAAGGTTTGGGGTTTTGTTTTGCACCTGCAACGGTGCATTTTCACCCAAATTCCTGTTATCCGTTTTTAATACTTTATAAGGCTTAGGTAGTAAAGCCGCGCCTGTAATAAGCCATGGGTGGTGGGAAAAAAAGCAAAAAAGGAAGACATTTCTAGAAGCATTAAAGAAAAGGAAAAGAAGAAAAGAAAAGAAAACCCTTTGGAGAAATAAAGCAGATATGTCAGAGGGAGATGGCATATCCAGAGGAAAGAAATTGACTCCAGCGATCTCGTCACTTGTCTGAAATCTGTCAATCGATGCACAGTCCCACACTTTGGATACCTACATTTATTTTACCAGGCTTACACAGTGTCTTACACAGTAATACAGTCACTTTACTCTGGTACAATCCAATACGGGACCTGCAGTACATCAGCATTATCAAATTGTCTCCTTTTAGGCGGATGCTTTCCCAATAATCACTGACCATCAGAGGACCCCTCTTCCCCCAAGGAGAAAAATTGTATGAACTCACTGTCACTTGCTATCATTTCCTCTTATTACTTTCTGTCAACACCAATATATTATCTTTATGGGTCCAGCAGTCTTCACTGGTAATAAGTCAAGCAGCCATAAAGGAGATCATATGGTCACTGATGGGCTTTTTGAATTATCAGGCGTTTGTACCTCCCCGTGAACGCCAGCGATTTTCTTCATTTTTGTTAAAAAAAAGGACAGCAAACCTTAACCGTATCACTATACCGTGATTCATCGTTCACAACCACTTTCTAGTGCCTCGTCTCTCCCTCCGCGGTTTGTTTTACTGATGCGGTGACTTCATTCGCCTTGGGCACCACATCACACGCAGAGCTTTGAAGCCTGAGGTGAGGCGCACAGACAGAGAAGGTTGTTTGAATGAACGCGCCCACTTGGTGATTGAACGGCAAAAAAAAAAAAGGCAAAGTTTTCATTTGTATCTGAACCCAACGTCAGCCACGAAGCAAATTATAAAGCCGTAGCTTGCGAGTTGCGGGCCTGGCCACTCGCAGATTGAGTCATCGGTGCATTCGTATCTACGGGCCCTGTCTTTAATCTCAGAAAACAACGCAGCGTAAATAATCATTTATTGTCTCAGAATTCGGTTTTCTTTCCCGTGTGATCCTATTTCATCTTTATTTTGGACTCCCTGCAGAATTACTTAAAAGTGAACGAGCTGCTCTCTTCTGTGACTTCTATCTAAGCGAAGAGGGATTTTGACTCATTAAGGCGCTATCTTTGCTTTGGTCAGTCAATATTTAAATAGGCCTGGCCCATCCGCTTGCTCGTTTGATTTTGGTCCGCTGCCTGCTGCTTTTAGTCTGCTCTCTCATTAATGTGACTTTTTAGTTACGCTAGCAGCAGGACTCCTGCTCGGTCAGTTGTTTGGTTGGTTCACCTCAGACAGAAGACTCTTAACTCTTGGATGGATTGCTTTGATATTTGAACAGACACTCATCGACCCAAGAGTGAGGATCCTAATGACTCTGGTGATCCTCCTACTTTTCCTTTTCCGATTGTGAGGGTGGCACTTTTGGTTTTCTTCATTTCACCATAAATCTCTAGTAAAAATCTGGACATTCTCCATTACCATTATCCCCTGACTGATTTCCAGTGTCTCAATTTTTGCCTCCACATCTGATGGATTGGCACAAAATGCGAGAAATTCATCGTTTCCAGAGGATACGTCTGACCGACTTTTCCAGATGTGACATTTTTGGTTCAATTCTGAACATCTCAGTTGAGGGTGGGAATTGTCAGTCACCTCGATTCAGAGGGTCGCGATCCGATTATTGAACCATTCATCTCAATTTCGGATCTCCATTTGTCTTATTTTTTCTCTTCAATGCAAATATATGCTTGTAAAAAAAAAACTGGAAGCGGTTTAATTAAATTCTGCTCTGCTATCGTCACACGGTCAAAAAAATGTAAACATGGCGTATGCTTTCTACATAGCAGTAGGGCCAAACTCCGGAAATGGTAGTCCATTGAAAATTGCCTTGATAATCAGTTACAGACATCACTGAATCACAGCGTCTCGACTGGAAGATTGTCTACATTTTTGTACGTGCAATCATGTTCCTGAAAGATGAATTTTAATAGCTTTAATGCTTCCCTGACATTTCATCTAGCACCATTATCAGATCAAATTTTTAATTTCTTCTATATGTTTCTTTTTACTAAATGGTTGCAAAATTAACAATTGCTTTAACTTTACTGCTGCACTTTCTGTTTAATGTTAGTAAGCAAATGTTACTAAACTCAAACTTAACTAAAACATTATTCCTGATTGTGCTTCAGTATCATGCAGCTGCTAGTTGGCTTTACAAAAGAATGAAAATGTGGGTGCTGCTAAACTGATTAGTGATAAAAAAAGGAAGTGATAAGATTGATGCGCGTAAAGAGCGGGTTCATTTTCAGTTATTTCCACAAGCTGCAGCACATGTG
>JAOXYL010000039.1:14751084-14762889 GCA_028564955.1 Terapon puta
GACAGATGAACTCCTAAACAACCAGAGGCTTTGCAGTAGGTCAGTGACTGTAATCTCTCATTTTTCAAACCTACAGAACTTTGGCAGATTTGGCAGAGATGCCAAATCTATCTGACTGAATTATAGGGGAATAAAACTCCAGGGTTTATAATATTGCACTGCGTTCCAGCCAGTACAGACTATATACCATATGATAGTGTGCCACAGTGTGAAACAAAATGATTTGTCCAAACTAAAGCCACTTAAGCGGAGATAAAGCAATAAAACTGGATGTTAAGGGGTTAACCGTGATGTATTCCGTCTCTGTTCTGCTTTTTGTGGCTCCAGGAAATCTTCTAAAAATGAGCTTATGACTGAATATTTCACTTTGAATGCATTTAGCTACTTTAAAAGTCACATACAAAGTGAGGATAACCGAGGGAGACAATCGCAATCGCTGCCTGATGTTTTCTTGTACGAAAGGTGAAGTAATCTAGGTCAAGCATAGCCTAAGCACGGCGCCTTTGTAGCTGCTCTATTTTTACACTTAATGTAATGAATCTCCATTCGATCACCACCTGGCTCAGTCATACGCGCTGCACTTGTCAGATTTAAGTTGTTGCAAAAATCTCACCTCCAAGTATTTCCTCCTGCAGTTCAATATTGGGGATGAGAAATGGTCAGCGTACTGAATAATGACAGTTGATTTAAGAGGACTGGAGTGCTGCTAGACAGTTAATGGAGGTCTGCATTCCCTCTTAACGGGAGTCACTTCCTCTCCTCACCGCGTGCTCAGACAACAGTGTTTTCTCTGTGTCTGAGGAGCCTTAAATGTCCCCTTTCCCTTCTACTAGACTGCTCCGCTGGAATAACGAAGCAAAAACAATTACCATATTACTGTCACCTCCCATCCGTGTCAGTTCAACTGTGTTGGTTGCATTCATTTAAAAAATAAAACAGGGCCTGTTTGTATGAAGAAGAATGGGATGAAAGACTGCTCTACAGAGCATGCTAATTTCAAAGAACATAACTTAGGACAGCATCAGCACAGTTCCACTGTATCGTATCCTCTTTTGCTCTTTTGATGTCAGATAAGAGCAGCGACAAGCAGCCTTTGTTTTTTTTTTTTGTTTTTTTTCAAATATAATAAATTTTTAATTAAATTATCTAGTGGGTGAGGCTTCGTTTGCATAAAATGTTTTCATCTCCAGCATATAAAGGCTTTTTTTTTTCTTTTTCTAAACCAATTATTCGTCTCTTTCAGAATAACTGCTACTACCATGGGGAAGTGCAGGCACATCCGAACTCTGATGTCACTCTCAGCACCTGCTCTGGCCTTCGGTAAGAAGCATAACCATCATTTTGTATTCAAGCTGCATCTCAACGCTGCCCTTTAAGTGCTATTTGCCGCTGCAATGTTTATATTTACTTAAGTCACTCTGCACAGCAGCCCATCGCTCTTAAGCCCCTTAAGCGCGCTGTCAGTAAGTTGGTGTGCGACTCACAGGAATAGGAGGAAATGTCACACCTCATTGTCTTTGTCCACAGAGGCATCCAGTAAATATCTGCTCTCGTTTTGGCAGTAATTGGCATCCTGCTGTTGCTAATGACCGACCGCAATTGGAAGGTTTGAGATTTGGGCATCAGCAAAAAGTCTTAACACACACAATGTCGTCTCCTGCTTAATTAAACAGCAAGGCAACGTTTTTTAGAAAATGTATGTGTTTGTCATGACGACCTTTAATTAGCGTAATAATGGCTAATGACAAAAAACATTAAGGTTATTAAAAAATATTATTGATCTGAAATGGGAGATGGGATCATTTCTAACAGCGTTGCTCGGCCCCTTTCCCAAAACAAGAGAAATGTTTTACAGTTCTGTTTGGGTTCTGTAAAAATGAGCTTGTAGGAAATAAAATGGCTACCTCAGTAGTCACATATTCCATTAAGGAGAGCCGCACTCAATCAGATATTGCTTTTGAGGGATTGGTTATGCTTTGAGGCTTTGTTTTCAGACTTGCGCTGCTTTCTCCGCAGAGGCTTCATCGCGCTTGAAAACAAGACATTCATCATCGAGCCGGTGTCTGGCCGTGACAACTGTGCCCACTTCATCTACCGCATAGAGGAACTCAAACTGACCCCGGGAGCCTGCGGCCATGGCTTCAACATGTCCTCTGTTGCCCCTGAAAACCACATCAAAAGCCCCTTCCAGTCCTTCCATACAAGGGTGAGATCAGCATTATGTTTTTTTATTGCAAAAAAAATTGTGATCAATTTTGGCATTTTTTTTGGGTTGCTTTCAATTGTCGAACATCTGAAGGGTAAAACGAACACTCACTTGATGAAAGACAAATGGGCGTTTGACCAAAGATGGATGGCAGGCTGACCAGTTTGGATAAGGTCCCAGAGGGTGTTGCCGTGGGCTTGACACATTTTATCTGCGCTTAGAGCCCAAAGTCGAGGGCCCACGCAGGTTTGGCCAATGATTTACATGGAGCAGGTGCAGCATCCATCTGCCACTATTCCCAAGCATTAAAAACTCCATTTGAGTCAGGAAGTGAAACTTACCAACATGCAGTACTTAATGACCCCTGAGTAATATCCGGACTCTGCGTTTTTAGAGGAGCATCAGTTCTACATTAACATGCGGAGACACTGGGGCATAAAGATAAATGAATATGGCTGGATAACTTGATAGGATTTTGTATGATATCCTGGCTTTTCTAAGCTTTACAATGGTTAGATAAAAAACCTCTCCTCTCATATAGCTTGGTTATTTCTACAGATAAAAAGCTCACCAATTAATGTTAAAACATGTTTCTGTTTACAAAAACTGACAAAAATGTAAGGAAGATATTTAATGGATTAAACAAGATATAACATGTTAATTGATAAGTTGAATTAATAAGTGCTGGTGGGTGAATTTTTTGTTCTTTTTTTTGTTTTCTGTTTCCAGTGTCTTTTTACTGAGCTTTTTTTTACCAGCTGCTACCTGTAGCTTTGCCTTATCTTACTCTTGGTGACAAAATAAATAGGCTTATTGGGAGGCACAGGGAGCTGTAGTACAACAATTTTGCGTGTATGATGTTTGCCTGTGCTTGAAATATAAAAATAGATAGATCTTCCTCAAAAAACATTTTTGAGCAAATCTCAAAACAATTCTAACACTCAGCATTTCCGCTTTTACTTTTACAGCATAAAAGGCACGCTCAGAGGACAACCAAGTACGTTGAGCTGATCATTGTTGCAGACAACAGAGAGGTAATGTGCCTACATTGCTTTGATTCACACATACAGTGTTTGACTAGCAGAAGATAACACACTGAAAACACAGAGACCCTTCTTGATATAAGCAGAAAAAAAAGCAGGGTAAGCTGTAGTAACAGTAGAGCAGGTCCCGTTGGGGCTGCAGAATTAGGTCAGTGTGCAACAAGCAGTGTGGTCTTGTGGCAGAGGCTCGGTTTTGACGGGAAGTGCTGAACGATTCCCCGGCGGACCAGACAGGAAACAGGAAAAAGCCGTGTGGATTCAGAAGAGTCTCCCGTAAGCACTGACAAGCTCATTGTGGGGTTTCCTCCTGGCAGTCCGCCGCTAATGCTGCTGACCTGAATGGAAAGAAAGGAAACAGGGGAAAAAAGGGGGGAAAAAGGATAAGGGATCAAGTATGTTGTCAGGCCAGACCAACGCAGGTGGATACACAGTGGGGTGGAAATAGAGGGTCTGACTTTGCTTCGCTTTGGATCCAAAGCCTTGCAGCCTGTCAGATCTGCCAATATACCTGCTCCCTGTGGCCGTGCCATTCGTCTCCCTAACACTAGGAGGTTTTTCTAGATCCAGATGGTCACAGCTTGACAAGCTGCCTAACACACAGTAAAACGTATTGCCATTGCGGGCACTCTGTGTTGTTTCATGCTATTTAGCTCTGGGAATGACTACAGTATTGCTTGTCTCTTCACGCAACGCAGCCACTGGTGGGTATTGTTGTTGTTCAGACGTTCCCATTTCCACCGCTGATTACACATGATTTCTGTGTTCAGTTTCAGAAACAGGGGAGAGACGTGGAGAAGGTGAAGCAGAGACTGGCAGAGATAGCCAATTACGTGGACAAGGTAAAACATCCTCTCCCCTTTGCGCAGGGGGGATAAATCACTTTTTTTAAATAGAAATATTGCTGGCAGCAGAGATTAATGAGACGACTGTGTGATATATTAATGTCCTACTAAAACAGCTGCTCTTAGTCTGTCGAAAATCTCCGCCTGAGCTGTGGATCCGCAGCCAGCAGATACAGGAGGATTTACATAAAGGAAGCCCAGATAGAGACGTGGATAGACACACGTTCTGAGCATGTGAAAAACATGATACTGATGCAGGGGTGGATTTAGCCCCGCTGTAATGAGATGTTATATAATTCAGTGAATTGGGCAACGGCAAGGTGAAAGGCTGCGATCGCGTCTCACACATCTGCTTGAACACTTTTGATCATTCACGTCATCTAAGCTCTATAAACCTCCAGGCCTTTCTATCTAACGCTGACCCTCTCTGCTTATCGACATGCCCCCCTTCAGTTCTACAGGGCCCTGGATATCCGTGTGGCCCTGGTGGGTCTGGAGGTGTGGAGTGACTCTGACAAATGCCCCATCACCCAGGATCCCTTCGCCACCCTGCACGAGTTCCTGGACTGGAGGAAAGTCAAGCTGCTGCCACAGAAACCGCACGACAACGCTCAGCTCATCAGGTGGACATCCGATTTAACAGAAGGCATTGAGAGCAGAAATGAACAAACAAAAGTTCATTTGGTGCACGATAACAGATCCTTAAAGGCCTGAACAAGTGGTTTTATAGGTGTCGGCCCACTCATATTAATAATACTTTCCATTGGTGCTAATATTTTTCAAAGGGCGCTGTTGATTTAATCTCATATGTAAATCACTTGTCTGTAAATAGATTTTTTCGGCATACTGTTATACTGTGAATTTATTCATTAATTATTTATTAAGTAATAGATTTAATTTCATAACGATAAGAAAATTTAAGCTCCTTTTGTTTCATTTTGACCTGCCTCTGGAAATAACCACTCTAGTTGGCCTGTTATCTGTGAGTACTTATGGAGAATAACATTGCATGTGATGTCTGTTCTAAAATTTCTGAACAAAATTAAAACAGTACTTTTTAACATGGGAGGTAATTCATCTTAAGGCTGCTTTTGAAAAATGGCTACAAATGCACAACAGCTAGTACAGTCCTGTAGATGCGGTATAACGTTTTTCTCTCCTCTCTACTTCCACTTTCCTCTGCAGTGGGGTCTACTTTCAGGGCACCACCATTGGCATGGCGCCCATTATGAGCATGTGCACAGTTGAGCAGTCTGGAGGCATTGTCATGGTGAGTATAAAACCACCCGCTGCTCCCGCCGTGCCTCCGCCCTCCTCTTCCTCTGTGTGGCCTGATTGTATCAGCGTGGACATTGTTCAGATTCAGCCAGCTAACACAGTCCAGGCACGATTTAAACAGAGAAGGTGTTTGCTGGAGGGGCATTTACGGACAGGCCTGGCAGGAAGTCGTGCTTTTAAACGTAATGATATTTGTGCTGGCGCTCCCTCAACGGTCATGCCCTCATCATTACCGCAAACACCCACGTGCATGAAGAAATATGTAAAAATACACTCTGAGATGGAGTGGACTGCAGCCACACACCCCCCTTGTAAGGTCATTTGAAGTCTTGCCATCATTCAGTCAGGCTTTCGTGTGACACCTCTAAAAGGGTCGGTGGGGCAAATCAAAGGCCATAGCATTCAAACAAAACCACATCTACATTTTCATGAGATGCGATGATTTGCCTCTGCCAGCTCTCACATGGCACACATTTGAATCAGTTCTTTTTTGTTTGTTTCTTCTTTCTTTCTTTCTTTTTGCATCACACCTGTTATACTAAATTATTACACATAGTAGATTAGCTGCCTGTTGGGCTCCTCCGCCTGCTGCAGCACTTGACACCCATGCCAAATCACAAATCGGTTATCGGCCCCAGTGCCATTACAGCCCCGGCCCAGATGTGTAGCCCCCATTAATAGATATGTTTTCCGCTGGCCATGGCCGTGGTGAGGCTTCTCCAGATGTTTGTCTTCCCCATTACTTACAGATGGCAGATGGTTTGGACCGAGATTAAAGAGCCATGTAACCAGTTAGAGGGCGGCCAGATGACATGAACCATTTCTCAAGACATACACTACCATGTGTGTTAATCAGCCTCAAATACTTTATTTGCTCCACATGTTCTTTCGGTTTACACATCGTAATGTTATTTATTTATTTCAAGTGAACCCATATGTGTCTTTCAAGCTAACCGTTAACATGAAGGCCGTGACGGCAAGACAATACCCACTCCTTTATAAGGTATTCTTGTCTGGGAGTTATATCCTCACATGGCTGGAAGTGATATCAGAAAGACTATCAGAGCATTTCTTGCAGCCACTATCTTGTAACACTATCAAATTCTCACCATCACAACACAATGGCTTATAGCTGCTTCAAAGTAATGACCATGGCGTCCAACAGTTTCATCCATTTCTGCTGACTCTGATATTACACTTTTTGTGTGGAAGCACTCAACTGTGAAGCGTGCACACACGCGGAGACACACACCGATAAACATGACAGAAGTGGAGGAAAGTTTTCCCATCTTTCTTGTTAAAAGGCGGGGTGCAGCTCCCTGTGGTGCTGCTCTGTAATCAGAGCAGAAAATAGCTTGGCTCGCCCTCAACTTTGACATATGACCCTGCCTTCGGAGGAAGCATGTGATTTTCTCATGTGCATGGCAGAGAGCATTCGAAGACCACAGTAAGAAAAGAGAAGCTATGTGGGCGACCTCTTTCTCAGGGGTTGCCGTATTAGAAATGCTGAATCATGCACATTATAACAAGTTTATACACAAGCATTTTGTGTTGTTTTGCGGGGGCCGGGGGGCGCCACATACGCAGTCACAGATGTTTGTGTGTTTATGTTTGGAGGTGCATGCGTAGGCTGTGCTCTTCTCTCTGTAAAGCTGCAGGGATGTTAATGTATATCTTCAGAGATTCATGATTTCTGCTTTAGTTATAAGCCAAAACAAACTTGCAACAAATCTACATTATATACTCAGACTTGGAGCCGGGAAAACTGTGTCAAATTCAAAAAATAGTTTGGCATTTTACCTATTCCGTTTTCCAATAAACAAGTGGAAACAGCTAGCCTGACTCTGTCCGGAGGTAATGAGATCCACCGACCTATCTGAGTGTATGAGTAGTATTTTACTGTTTTACGCTGGGTTTTGCACAAGACTATTTCTTGGCTGGGACCAGAAAGAAATCATTGCAGTCATTTTGTTATTCTTTGCCTTTTCCGGTCTCACCTTGCCATGCATACTGTCTATGCCACACTGAATTAATTTCTCAGTCAACCTCCAAACTGCCCCTGTCTCTGCCTGCCTCGTCCTCCCAGTCTCCCTCTCTTCGCATGACTACGAAACGAGGTGAAACTGAAATGTTCGCCTCCCCCATCGTCGCTCTACGTCTCTGTTTGCCTCATGAAGGGTGGTTGTCTCACTTATCAATGCAGCAGGGAGTCATACAGCGGCAAGTTTATGGATCTTAGTTCACTGGCTGTCTCCACTAGCAGCAGGTATGGTTGGGTCTGCAGGGGTAATGGAATAGCAGATGAATTCAGGCCTTCATGAGGAGAATAGGTAATAGAAGAGGGATGAGCAGGTAGATCGGACAGTTACTGAACTGTTTTGGGAATAGCAGCTTAAAAATAGTCTTCTTTGCTATTTTTGTGAGACACCTCAGTGGCTTGATTGTTACTCACAGCTTGCTCATGTATCTTTCATGTAGCTTCACGCATAGTCAAACATACACAGTTGAACATAACTAACATGTCCTCATGTTCTGGGATGCCTTTTCCTTTCCGTCACAGGATCACTCCGAGAACCCACTGGGTGCAGCCGTGACTTTGGCACACGAGCTGGGACACAACTTTGGCATGAACCACGACACCCCAGAGCGAGGCTGTGGCTGCAGGATGACTGCTGATCGTGGAGGATGCATCATGACCCCCTCCACAGGGTGAGATCCTTCATACAAAACAGTGTGCAAGAGTAGATTACAGTGCTCAACCTTTATGATGAAAACTTAAAAAGCAAGCATGACACAAATGTTTATTCTGCTGGACTAGTTGAGGCAGTTGTAATTGTGGCAAAATTCAAATGAAATACCCTCAGTACCACACTGCAATTACAGTAATTATATTGGTTTGGGGGTATTTTGCATCTCATTGCTATAAATGTATTTAGATAGTAGTTTTAGAGTGATTTGCTTATTATTTTTCCTTAATGTCAGTTTTCAATTTGTGGTCTATTCCGATCAAATCTTTGCTGCGAGCACAGTTGGCAAAAGTGTCTTCAGATTTAAAAACATTAGCTCAAACAAAGGTTTCAAATCTGGACTTAAGGCTGTTTTCTCTATGTTGTGGGAACATTGGTTTGGAGCCATAGAGCACTTACCTTTTAAAAGCCTTGCTTCACGCAGCTACGGGATTAAAATATTAATCACGTTAACTTTTTCTGAATAAATTAGCAGCCTCTTCTGCACCTGAGCGGTGAGAAAACGATGGACTAAGCTCCACTAGTTGCATAGTTTGGATCATTGTCATCTGCGCATGATGCTCCATTGTTCATGCGCTGTTTTATGGGAGAGGACTCAAACACACACATACACACAAACCCACGCACACTTTGGCCTGAGACTAAAGCAGCTGCTCTCGCATGCTACTCGTGTTGCCTGGGTCGCAGAGATAACAGTGCTGCTGCAAGTGATGGACTCTGTGACTGTTAGTAAACAGCAAGCAGATAAGGCGAACCCAGAGCGCAATACCAGATTTCACCCTTGGTCCGGTGCCAGTCTGGTTTGTCTGATGGGTCCCTCGAGCCACAGATGAACGTGGTCAGGATAGATTTCACAACGCGGAGATGGAGGATGGAGACGTAGACAAAAAGGAGACGTAGACAAACGACAGAAAGGCACAGCGACTGTTGTTGCCATGTCAAAGTCTGCTTGCAGAGACCAACCACGCACAAGCAAACATCAGCCGTAGCCTTTAACTGTCATTAATGATATCACTGGGAGTTCAATCCTGCCAGGTGTTGTAAAACTAAAAGAGTAGTACGCTTTAGCCATCTGAGTTTGAATTGTGCCGTTACATCCAGCCGGTGTTTATGAGATGACGGCGCAGTCTTTTCCCAGCCCTTTCAAGAGTAAACCACAACTGTCGCTTGGCTGGCAGAGACATTTGTTGTCAGAGGCTTAGGAGCAAAAATACACAAATACATACATACACTTGAAAGTCCAAACCAAAACATACAGCTGTGGGTGCCCAAATCGCATCCACAGGATTTGCCAATTTGTGGCTGATGGAGTTCTGCACCTAATAAATATGTGTTATAGAAATGACTATTTAACTATAAATGATATAATTTATATGGCGGTATTGTGTAAAAATCGGATGATAAGTGACAAGAAATTGCAGTACAGAAATGCCTCACTAAAGGTTGCAGGTTATTTAAAAAGGTTGTCCACATTACATTCTCCTTGAAAGAGCACTGACAAGGTGATTTTTATCCTGCTTAGTATGTCTCAATGTGCTCAATTTGAAAAAAACAAAAATATTATTGACCAATGTACAGTTATTGGATGTTTTAAAGAGTCAAACTCCTCTTTATATTGGACTTTTATTTGTTCGAAGGAAGAACAGATGCAGCTGCACCGATGAAAGAGATGGTTACACGAGAGAGGGGACTTTTAATCTGGTAGGCAAACAGACGAGATCAGGCTCAATGGGTAGAGGAATAGGTAAATACAGTTATTTGCAGTACAACAGCCTATTCAGAGTTACATTATCAACCATGTGCTAAGACCTGAGAAACTGAGCATGTAAGGGTCGACCAGCGAGCAGATGCATTAGAATCTGTTCCCTGTGGACGTGTGATTGTACTGACGCCAGTTACGGCTTTCGTCATAAACATTAAAAGTTCATAGAAGAGACACATTTGAAGAAAACCTCAGGCTGGCGTGTGAGGCTTCAGAATAGGACAAAACCTGTAAAAAAAAAAAAAGAACACATAAATAATATAACTCACCATGTACCACAATTGTCCCAGAAAAGAACTTGAATGACCTTTTCTTGTACAAATAGTAAAAAAAAAAAATAGAGAGGGCGCTGTCAAGAACTGTGCTCGTTTGTGCAGCCACTGGCAACAGTGAGCTCATCCCTCTGTTCTCATTCTACAACATTTATTTCAGTGGAGGAAAAAAAAAGCACACTGAGCACCGCTGGATTTATGCGGTGTAGTTTTTACATATTCACTCAGCGTACTGGCATGACTTTGCCTGAGCTCGTCACCGGCCAAAGATATCTAATGATGTCATGCAGAGAGTTTAAAAAGATGACTACATGATCTAAATGGGTTCGAATGAGTCACAGCGCCATTGAATTCTTTAATAGGTTAATGAAGCACAGTTGCTCCTTTTCAGCTCTCTTTGCGACATAATTACAAGATTAGACAAATTAATAGTTGAGAGAGGTGATTGGTGACCTTTCAGTCTGAAAATCGCCCCCCTGTTTGCTAAGTAAAGGGTGCGGGCTAGATCCATACACAGTGGTTCTGTGACATTTTGCCTGGCAATTTTGTGTTGATGCGCCGACTCTGAGGATTAATATTTCCCTACTTAATTATTAATATTTTAATTGTGCAGTGACCATTGTTCACTGCAGTCTGGGTGTTCGTACTCAAGGTGAATACAAAATGTGATGGAGTGTGATTTGAGATGAACACTTTATAAGGTTTACCTGTACAGTCTAGTGCAGTCTAATCCATTGATGGTGTCAAGAAGTCTGTTGATGTGCATGAGAGAAATCTTTAAAGCTGCACTAAGCAATATTTCTGAATAACCAATGGGTCAAATGAATACATATTAAAGCAGTCACTCATGAGACACAGATTTCTGCTCCCAACTCAGCAGTTCCCCTCAGTATTCATTTCTTTTCTTGTAAGGATAACACACATTAATCAGCATTTCTGTGAATAGTACTGCAGCCAATGTTGGCCACTGGCAGTAATCCTCTGTCAAAATGTTGGACCGTGAATCGTTGGACCATTTTAGTATCTTTCATCACATTGTTTTGGATTTGCGGTCCAGAACTTCACTTTTCTGGTTCAATCACAGTGTTCTCATCAGCTCTGTTTTTGGAGGTAACACTTAGCTGTTAATGATCCAGATATTTCCCTCGGGAGTTGGTGGAGACCAAAACCAGAGCTAATGGGGAGTGGATATTGGACTTCATTTGTCAGGAAACGTGACGCTAACTAAATGCTAATGTTGCTCTGTAACTGTTGGATGCGTCAGTAAGCACACATGTGTCACTGTCACTGATGCATTTACAG
Organism: Terapon puta; assembly: GCA_028564955.1. Classification (NCBI taxonomy): domain Eukaryota; kingdom Metazoa; phylum Chordata; class Actinopteri; order Centrarchiformes; family Terapontidae; genus Terapon; species Terapon puta. The sequence goes on from JAOXYL010000039.1 coordinate 14,762,537, forward strand.
CTCCTTTCACTGCTTCCAAGTGACCCAAAAAAATCACTAATGCTGCCTCCAGCTCGGTCTCTCATAAGAACTTCCTTTGTTTTCATGTTTCACATTAAGGACGGGAGATCAACTGTGTTGTCTAGACAGTGCTGTTGTCTAGATGACATCAGTTGTGCTGCGTCACACTGTGAACCATGGAGCTCATAGCCTGAAGTCTGTGATGGGAAACATTGTGCCAGAGTCTCTGAGCCAGTTTGAAGGATGACATTTATGAACATACTTGAGTTCAAGCTTGACTTACCTAGTTATCTCCCACAATCTCTCACATCTCTCACAAACCAATCTAGACTGTGTGTATACATATATATATA
>JAOXYL010000039.1:14763093-14784767 GCA_028564955.1 Terapon puta
AGATGCTTTCAGAATGTTAAACACATTGTTGTAAAGCCGAATTGCTCGTTTGACTGTGTGTTTGGGATACGCTCAGCTTAGACTTGCTAATGGAGGAGAGGACAGGCTGCATCTAAATGACGTGATTATCAGTGACGCTGCCAGCTGTAATCAGGGCCAGGGCACACAGAGAGAGATCCGCAGAGAGGTGCTTTATGCCTGGATAGACAGAGGGAGCGAGGAAGCAGTGCTTTTATTTGTCTTTTATCTCCCTCAGTGGTAAAGCAGGAAGAGAAACACAAAGAGAGATAGAGGTGAGAGTGAGAGACAAACAGGAGGAAGATGACAATGAAGGAATTATTTGGCTTCACATGGACGTCTGTGACAGGCATGACGACCGGCCTCCAGAGGCTTATGTCATAACAATGAGTGGAAATTTGCAGGACGGAGGAGAGGCACCGAGGTTTACATGGAGATTTTGAAGTGGGGATGTCTCTTAGAAGTTGTGCCAAGAGTTGCATCATGCAAAACGTGGGGAGAAACCTTAAAAGTACTTTCACATGTCTGTATGCAGAAAGATGAGGCCTAGCAGGGTGCTATGGCAGGAGAGTGAGGCCAAGAGGTGAACCTTTTGTCAATACAATATGTGGTAGCTTGTGACCCTCGGCGAAATGACACAGACCAGGCGAGGTGAGAAGGTGCAAAATGTCATTATCTGAAGACCTGCTTCCAAGGAGAGCAGGGCGAGAGCTGGGTAGGCTGCTGGTGGGTAAATGTTTGCAGTAAATTTGGCTTTTGTTCTGCTTCTCCCCCTGATATTTAATCACCATAGGCTCCTGCAAGTGTTGCAGTCTAACATTTCCTGAAAGGTCAGACATGTCTCTCCTGCTTAGCTCGGACTAAATGCATGTCAGTCTGTAGTGCAGCAGAGACAGCTAGACGTCAGTCAGAGAGCCTGCAAATAGAAGAGCCCGTCATGAGCCTGATGTTTTCCCCATCAGTGAAACCATTGGCGTCATGCGCTTAGATGATAGAAGTGAGAAGAATAATCTGAACTGTGCACATGGCTGTAGATCCAGGAAAAGCCGCTCAGTGCACAAGAGAGTATCTCTGTATATCACCACATTGTAAAGGCTCGGATTAATGCAGCAAGATCATTCTGTAAGTCATGATGAAAAGGCTGCCTTCTCCTGCTGCCCAATATTAGTAGTGTTTTGTGCGTGTCAAAGGGATGTTCCACCGATTTTATATATGAAATTCAGCTCACGCATCACAGGGAGTGCTGCTCTGCTAGCGGTATAGTGCCTTCTGTGGCTCTGAAGAAGCTCTCCAAAGTTTGGATAGCAGCAATGGCATTGAGTTGCATTATAAGAATTATTGGATTAGTGTTTATGGAAAAAGAAAAATGATACAATATCTCAGGTTCTGCTTCTTCGATTTTGACATCGTTTTAACCTCTAAGCTCTTGAGTCCCCAAACTCCATGGAAATGCAATTCTTAATAGCTTCAGTTCAGGTATTTAGTCAGTCTTTTTAAATAGTTCTCGGTAAGATTTTTTTTTTATGTAGATCATCTGCTCAATTAAAGCTAGTGAAAAAAGTGTACATCACTGGGTCCCTTTAACACTGAGTGACTGAACTCTGAAAGGTAAAGCCTTTCAGCAGAAAATGCATGCATGCGTGTGTGTTTCTGCCGATGGATGAATTGTTATGCTCGGCGATAACTGAAAAATCTCCATTTAATGCCCGGTTGATGCTGTCGATTCTTTGAAAGCTTTGTTACGGTCTAGCTCACCACATACCTCCATGAGCAGATGGTATATTTTGAAGAAGAACATAAAAGGCAGGTCAGTGGAGTAATGGGAGAGTTTTTCCTTTTTCTTTAACATCATTTAATTGAGCCTTTCTCACTTTTACAAATAACTCTCCCTTTAATGTTGTCCAGTGCTAAAATACATCTACAGTCCATTATATGAGAAAGAAAGACTGCATCATCATGACAATAGGCAGCGGAAAAAACGATGATTCCACCTATTGTTGCATGCACATGTATGGTTGAGATTTAACAGTTCCTAGAAGAGTTTCTGACCTCTGACAGTGCTGCAGAGCTGTTTTTTGTGAGTGTGCTCCTTGTTTGTTTATCTTGTGAACGTGGACAGGGCTGCATATGCATGCTGATGATGTGATGTGTATTCTTGTCGAGGGTTTCACAGTATTTCAGTGATCTGCAGGTGGCCATAAAGTGCTGAGATTTGCAGCAAACACGGTCTGAGAAGACTGCAAGCATGAAAAATTGCAAGGTAGTAAAATACTTTTTTAAATGTAGGGTTAGTCAGGAGACACATTTAACATGTTTGTGACAGCTAAAAGGGTAAAGACAATGCTGTCTGGTGAATAAATCTGGACGTGAAGATAACTTTGGTTTGTGTGCAATAAAACAGACGTGGGACGTAGAAGGAGGTAAATGTGTTTTCTTTTGAACATTGCCATTACTGAATGAAAATGGCAGTTGAGATTTTCTAATAGACGCCTCATGGATTAGCCATATCCATTAAAAAAGCAGAGCAGATAACGTTGGATTTTTTTTTCTTCCCTCTCTGTGATATGGCAGCTACACTAACTGTGTGTGTCCAGCTCGTCAGCAAGATAGGCCCACACATTTTCCCCTCTCAGTGCCACAGACGAGTCAAAGGCTGTGTGACTTCGATGAGACTCTGGCCTTTAACAGTATGGGTTATTTCACAGTGTGAATGACATATTTGCCTTTCAAACATTACCGAGACCCAGGAAGGAGCTGACTAATTAGATTTTGTGTAACTGTTGTGCACAGCCAAATTAGTTCCACCCCAGCAAACCACACCTGGAGAGGATGTGGGGCTTTATGCTAATATTATCCAGGGAAACCTACACTCTCTGCTCGGCTAATTTCCTGGACAGCATAGCAGCCGTGTGGTCTCAGCTGTGATAATACCCACCTTCAATGTGGGCCCATAGCAGATTGAGATCTGTACATTATTTAATGCAGTAGCTTTATATAGGTTTTTCACAAAGTGTGACTTCTTTTTCTGCTTGTGCGAACTTGGTTCAATTCAAAGTGCCTCGTCTCTTTTCACTGAGCTGTTGCCTCTTAATGCTGCACTTCTTTGAATTTAGCTGTGTTTAAAATGAAGGCACACAATAATTTTAACTGCACACAAATAAATATTAAAGGCCCTGATTTTATTTTAATCAGCTTTTGACTGATTTTTGATTCTTTATGAAGACAGAATCATTATCTGAAGTTAGAATACTCTTGATTATTTCAAATGGCATTTCTCTTTTCTCTCTCTCTCTCTCTCTCTCTCTCTCATTTCTTTTTACATTACATCACTGATAGAAGTAACTAAGAATGGTGTTTCACATTTGTATCTCCCAGTTTTGCTTATTTACTCATGGATACTTCATCTTGGAAAAAAACAAACATTTGGATTTGAAACCTTGTTATATAAATATGTTGCTATGTTAAATATGATGCATTACATTACATTGTCCAGTTGCATTATTCATTACTTCTTCCAGCTTGCATTACATACTAAGTGTACAGTAATTCAGTGTTGTCTTATCCTGTTTATATAAAGTAATCTCCGCCCTCCCCTTGACAGTTGCAAACATTCAACCGACGGCACACAGACACATGGAAAGCCACACAACAAGTCCCATCCTTAATTATGCATTTGTGCTCATCTGCGTCTGTACAGTAAAGTCCTCTGGTGTATCTGCTTGTTGACATTAAGAACAACACCAGGCAGCGGGTGACAGAGAAGTGAGATATGCTCGCAGCGTCCCAGGACACCCTGCATGGCTGACACTGCATCTGTTACTAGGATGGAGTGGACACCTGTTACCTGGAGGGATGTCAAATGAGCAGCACAGCTCAATTATCAAAGCCCTGTTCAGATACAATCACTGGCCGCATTGGACATCAGTTGACGGCGGATCATTTAGACTGATTTCTGGGCTCTCGCCATGCCTGCTGGAGGTGCCCTCTACTTCAAATTGTCAAGCATATAAATAGCAGAGCACGTCTTCGTTGCTCACTTGCAAAGGGCTGTGGTTAATTGGCTTTAAAGGTCATTTCACTTATTCAAAATCCAATCAGTAATATTGCATTACTTTTCGATTTTGTGAGTCAGCTACGCTCAATTTTGGTGGACTTAACTCTTTCGAAGCGCTCTCTTCTGCCTGCGCCTCAAACAAAGCACGGCTGTATACGTAGAGACATGCTGTTTTTTTCAACATACATACGTCCACTGGATGTTACTAATACCTTCCATGTGGGTCTGATTTAGTCCAAAGAAATCCAATTTTCCTCAGTGAAGAAATCTCCCAATTGACAACCATCCCAACTTTTACCATTAATGCCAGTTTATTGAAAACAGACTCTGTTTACCCTTCTTGCAGATCCCAAAGCATGCCTGTGTACTGTTATCAGTGGCAGCCCACGCTATTTACATGGGCTCGGTCTGCTCTCTGCCTTAGTTTGATCTGCATAGTCTGTCTATCCATATTTCTGTCGGTGCGCAGGGCAGCAAAGCTCTGTGTCTGTTTGAGTCACATCAGTAAAAAAAGACTAAACAAGTGGATTATGGGAGCAGGTGAGGGCAGACAGAGACAGGTGGATTGGGTTTTGGTCAGTGAGAGATGAAAGCAGCCCGACGCTCAAAGGTGGACAGTCTGAGGGGAAGTGGAAGCAGCGGTTTCACCCAAGGGTGGCCGTTAGAAGAGGATGTTTTTCTGTCTTCTTGGGAAATCTGTGTTCTCTTGGAAAATAAGAAATAAAAATAAAAACAGATTTCTTTCCCACTGAATGCCTCCATCGTTATCTCTAGTCCCCTCGGGAGGAATTTCACTGCAGTTAACCAACAGCAGTGAAATATCCACACAGTTGCCGCAGCCAAATCCCCCTTAGGCAAAGACAAAGCATTACACGCACAACCCCTCCACCCCCACAACAACATCCCCCTTCTTCCACCTTTGTCCATTGCCAGGTTCCACAAACATATTCTGTAATGTAAGATTTTCACAAATCTGCCTTGTCAAGCTGCAAGCTGTGCAGACAGCCTCCACGCCCTGTTGCTTCTGAAGACCCCGGTCAGTCTATCACTGCATAAGTACGTGAATGACATGTTTCTGTCTGAAGCAGAGCTTTTCAAAGCATTCGTCGCCAGCTGCCTCTCTCTTTGCCACGTCTGCCAATCCTCTCTGCTAGCCACTGCTCCCTGCCACCCCACGTCCTCCACGTCCTCTTTTTGAGGCTAGACAATGTCCCACTGTGACCGTGTAAGCTGCGAGACACTCATTTTACACCCCAAAGCCTGCTTTTCTGTGTCACTCCTTTTGAGAGGCTCCTCGAGTGTGTGTGTGTGAGTGTGTGTTAGCTGGCATGACGCACGAGTTACTATTATCCACCGCGCCGTAGTACTGAATGTCCCACAGGCTGTGTTTCGTGTTTAGAGAGGTCGAAGCAGGATACGATCCTGAGAGGAAGTTAAGCACAGGGGTGAGCTTAGAAATGTTTTAGTTGGGGGGCAGTGAGGGGAGGACTGCCACACATTCGTAAAATTAGTAAAAATGTGTTAGGATTTACATCTAAAGGTTCTTGGCAATAATACGTTCTCGTAGTTACATTGTTTATTCAGTTTAATAAATGAATGCCAAGTGAACAACTTGTAACTCCAAATAGCCTACAGCCATGGACAGATTATGAGACAACGGGCCCATGTTAAAGCCTCCCCAGCCCTCCCTTCATAGGGACAAGGCACACAGGCTACAAGAGACAGAGATATATGTACATGAAATGGTCAAATCTCTGTGTTATTTTTAAGTTTTGTAGTTGTTTTATGTCTCAGTTTCTTGCGTCTCTTTCTTGAATATTTGTGTTTGTTTGTGGAGGCCTGCACCACCCCTTCCTTTCTTTCCCATTTTTCTCCTCATTTTCACTTTTTTTTCCCTTTTTTCCTCCTCCCACTTATCTAAATATTATTTTTATTTCTCTCTCTCCATCTCACTCTTTCTCTTTCCCTGTTTATTTCTGGTTCTTGGTTCTTAGACTCGCAGAAGCTCGGTCTCGCAGGAGGACCATTCCCCTGGGCTTCACAGCTGTTATTGGCATATCGCACAGTTTCATCTTTAAAGTCATAACATTTTCTCGTTTTCAATACGAAATCCAATTTCTTTCCTCACTAAATTAGACATTAGTCAGCCCTACAGGTAAGCGATACCAGGGAGTAAAATTAATGCAGCAGAAATGAGTGGTTTCGGGCTTGCTATTTTATCTAGACTACACACACACACACACACAAGTCGTCCACGTCCACCATACCCCTCCTCACACTCTTCCCTCCAGTCAGTTGCTTAAATTGTCCAAGTCCATCCAGGACATGCCTCTTGAAAATGTAGCTGCCAGAGAAAATGTTTCTCTGGACATTTGATGGCCCCGTTTATGTATTGAGTAGGACTGAAAATCTATTGAACTGGAGCTCTTACAGTGTCAGTAGACCATTAAATTTGTGTGAAAATGCCTCTTGAAAGAGCAGATTGAACAAAGGTTCCAGTGAAAGCGCTGCCTGTGTTCTGGCTCGGCCGAGTGATCAAGTCCACTTTTTCTCCAGGTCGTCTTGGCTTCTGAGCAGTAAAAGGACACACGAAGCGGGATTATTTCTCGGGCAAATATGCGCAATTTTTAATACCACATCTCTTAGGTCCTTCATTTTAGTCACCCTCTTTCTTCCATTTTCCTCGCAGGTATCCGTTCCCCACGGTGTTCAGTACATGCAGTAAGAAGGACCTTGCTGCCAGCCTGGAGAAAGGCGTGGGCATGTGTTTGTACAACATGCCTGAGGTCAAGGTGCTCTATGGTGGCCAGAAATGCGGCAATGGCTACGTGGAGGAGGGCGAAGAGTGCGACTGCGGGGAGCCAGAGGTAAGGTCGACAGCAGACGCCATCATCCTCGCTTGCTTCAGTGGAGTGGATCAGTCCGCAACACTGTGGGTGTAGCGGGGAGCTGTGTGTAACTATGTGAATGTGAAACAAGCCGTAAAAAAGAAAATGTTTGTGCTGGATGAAGGGAGGTTAAAATACAAAAGCAGTTCTGGGAATCGATTTGAAGCCTTTGGTGAATTTTTGGACTCGGCGAAGTGTGGTTAATGTGATTCAGAAAAATTCCACGCTTGGTCCTTTCCCCAAAGTGTCCAAAAAAACAGACCTTACAGTAAACGGACGTGCCAAATCAAGATATTAATACTCAGAAATAAAGGGGACAACTTTTCTAACATAATTCTTGCCAGCTGTCCAAAGGAAACAATGGGAGCTGTCCTGTAAGCAATCATCCAGAACTGCTGAAAGTCTCAACAGCTCACTCAGACCCCCCATCAAACCACAACAAACTTCAACTTAAACTTTCTCTTGACATTGACGTTGTTATTGCGGCTTAAAAGCACCGAAACCTGCTGTGCAAAACAAAACAAAACAAAACAAAAAAGCCTGAAAGCTCAGCAAACCACCCGAGGCCTCTAGTATAAGTGTTTTATTTACATCACACCTTCTCTCCCACATGTGCTGAGCAGCGCCCTGACAGGCTGCCACAGTGATGTCATATCCTCGTCGAAGGCCCATTAATCAAAGCACTGTTCAGCTGTGTGACAAAGGAAACAAACAAAAGTGTAATCGGGGTTGAGGCTGAAATAAGCGGTCTTTGGCTGCGCCGCCCAAACAACTGGGCACGCTCTTGATGCGTGTATCCTCCCACCCACACACTTTGCGTTATTCGCCCGCACACGCTGTGGGGCGGTCTGAGAAGTGCAGTGAGAATCACATGTGGGAAGCGTGGATCGCTCAGTTGTAGCTGGGGCAGCTGTCTGCCTCACAAAGCCCAAGACCAAAGGAGATTTGACAGTGAATCGCTCAAAATCTGTCGAGGTTGATGGATTTCGCTGAGAATATTAAGACATGAAAATACTGAAAAATGTCTCTCACAATTCTTCAGATGGCTTGTTTGTCCAACCAACATCTAAAACACATTAATGTTTCATCTGTATTGCTAAAAAACAGAAAAGCAACCGATCCCCCCTTTTGAGAGGCTGGATCCACCAAATGTCTGCCTCATTTGCTTCAACAACAGTGTCTCAAACGGTGATTAATCAGTTGTGAACATTGCTGCTGATTGCTATTATTAATTAATTGACTAATTGTTTCATTGTTTAATTGTTTAAATTGATACATATTCACATAATATGATAGAATTTAGTTTTGGACATTGACAAATAACATAACATAACATAATGTTTAGCATATATTACTTTACTCATCATTACTTACATCTGTATATAATGTAGATAAGTAAAAGCCAGTGATCATTATTTATCTTTTGTTGGCTCAGAGAGCAGAAACACCACAGCAGCCTTATTCATATTCACAACCTGTAGCTGAAAATGAGATCAGCAGAAGATATGAAATGTTGATTAAATATGTGCCTGATTGATTGAAATAACCGCAGTAGCCCGCTGAATTTTACACCTTATATTTCACAAGCTATTTACTCAGAATGCTGAAGGTCCTGATGCAGAGCTATTAAGCTTATAAGCTTAAAATATTGATGTGATGAGCATGAAAGTTTAACCAGAAGAGCCTTCACTCTCTCGGTCTCATTGAAGTACAGAAATACACAGTCGCAGCCGTCGAGGGTGTTTCTTTTCCCTCGCAAACGATCTTTGACGAGCAAAGACGGCGGCTTTTGTAGTACATCAATCAGATAACAAGGCAAGTTTCATTTTATCCATTACCCAATTAAGGTTAGCTGTGATGTGTGTAGGTAGGTCGGCTGTGGCGAACATGAATCTGGCAGCAGCAGAGAGAGAGAAAAGCTTCAATAAGAGGTGAAAGGGTGACATAAGAGATTTGTTTGTCAGAGTTTAACAAATCCAGGGACCTTGATCCAAAATGGAAAGTCGCTGATTCGGATTAACTAGAGCATTGTTTCTGAAAAAATCTCTTTTTTTTTGTCATTTAGGAGAACTGAGTCAGCAATGTGTTTGATTATTTAGTTAAGTAGTGTTATGACTACGTAGTCCATCATTTAGAGGCAACTGTAGGTGGTAATTTAGTGGAGTCATTGTGTTTGACCAGCAAAGAAACAACTGTCTGATCTGCCAACTCCATCTCTGCCAGCTTTCCCCCACGTTACCTTCATGATGTCACCACAGAGGGGTCTGCTTGTTTTATCTGCCGGCCCACATAGACCGACAGATTAAAGCAACCCTTTTCTCTCCCCTCTAAACAACAGGCTCCTGTCAGGGCGAAGGGGTAAACAGCCAGACTCATAAAATCAACTGAAAATTAGACATACTCTAGTCCAGCTGCCTCCAGTTTCCCAGCCGTCAACACATCTTGTCATTACCGCAGAGCCCCACAGGCGAAAAAGCCACGTCGAGGGGAGATAAATGGTCGTGGGAGTTGTTTTCTTCGTGATAGTGCGCTCTGTGACACCACTTGGAAAACAAAGCTGATGTGTTTTGGCACCCAATAAAAGATAAACATCGCAGCATCTCCCTAAAGTCTTTTACAGCATTACTTCTCCTTACGTATCCTTCTCTCGGGTTTCTGCCAGCGGCCGGCCAATCTTGTCATTGCGGTGAAGTGGCCACAATCTTCGGTCTCTTAAGGGCTTTCAAATCCCACTCCTGCTCCCGCTCGCGATACCCTTAACAGGCAGCTCTGCCACATCGTCCCACAATCTGCCCTCGAATCAGAGCTGGGGATCTTGACATGAGCCGTCCCAGCTGCTACACCTGATTTCTATCTTTCCCTCCTCCGCTTCGCGCCTCCGACGTTTTCGGGCTCCACATGGGTCACCGCGTTAAACGCACTCCTCTTAGCGCAAATGTCTCAAGATTCCCCAAATCCAGACCATATGAGCCTCAGTTGGTGTGTCTCCGCTCAAAGGTCTCAGGGTCAGGCAGGAATCCCCCGGACAGGAAGTGCCCTCTCGTGACCTGGAAGTCTTGATCTGACAGGGACCAGCTGAGAGAAAAGCTCCAGAACAGTGATCAGGTCCACATGTTAGTAACTATTTTGTTTTCTTTCCCTTCAACCAGGAATGTATGAACCCATGCTGCAATGCAACCACATGCACCCTCAAGGGAGACGCTGTGTGCGCCCACGGGCAATGCTGCGAGGACTGCAGGGTAAGACTTTTACATACACGTCTGCATCTGTCTCATGCCATCGTTTTCCCTCCGCTTCAGATATCCTTTTCCCAATTTAAATGCCCCACCTGCTCTTCTCATAGATAAAAAATTATATTTTTGCTGCTCTTCTGAACGTCACATAAAGCTGGACTCTGTAGAGATGGACATTTTTTCATTTCCAAACTCAAGTGCAAAACATTTTTGAAACTGTTAATTCTTTCTGGAGGGTTATTAAGAGACTCATAATGGTAAGCCCTCTCATATATAATTCAATATCTCAGGCAATTCGTTCCAGCTTTGTATATTTTACCTCAATAGGCAGGTTTCAATTAAGGGAAAGTTCTCAAGTTGGATTGCATGAAGTTCACTTCCACTGAAGAGTACGTGGTATTTGCTTTGACATGGAAATTCTTTTCCAAAGTATCTAAGATGTGTGTCCTCTTATTGAAAGGAAACATTTGTTGGAGATGATTAAAAACATTTAGTCTGCTCATTGTGTCCTCAAACAGGTTTTTGTGCAGACCTCCAGTCTGAGAGTCCTTGTGCTCGACACAAAAGCACGTTTGACCTCGTAGATTGAGACAGTGCCATTGTTCAATGTCCTACATAAGCTGGAGCGACATAGCGATGGTGTTTTTGCTGTATGTGTGTGTGATGTTCATTTTGGATGTGGAAATGAAGTGGCCATTTTGAATTTCTTTCTCTTATTTGAGTATATTGAGTGCCCAGTCTCTTCTCTGTTAAAATCAAAACACCAGGCTTAGTGGGTCGGATCTTGTTCCAACACGGCTCAAGTCTGAATTAACATAAAGGGCAGATGAGCAGAAGGCTAAGTATGCAGAGAAATACGGTATTAAATCACTGCCTTCTTCTTGAGAGAGCTGTATTTTTGTCATGCACAAAGCATAAAATAGCCACAATAACCACTACACTACAAAAGTTTACACCGTGGAGGAGCCTGCTTTTTAATCACATCAGTATATAAAAGTTTTTTATGTTTTTTTTTTCTTTTTCCACCTTTGTGCTGCAGGATAAAAGAGGAAAATCAACTGTACAGAAAATCATAATAATCCTCACAATAAAGTAAATTTTCAACATTCTTCCATCCTGCATTGTAGTTTGGATATCCAGCAAGATAAAAAAAAAAAGTGATTTCAACGGCTTACTATTATAAAAGGTTTGCAAAGGAGGTTTGCAAAATCAATTTTAGAGTCCATCGCTGATGCAGGCTGTAGGCCAGAGATTGATTTCATGTTTAACCACACTAGCATCATAACTATGAGCACTGCAGTGTTTCTCCAGACTGTACTATCTGAATACCTGTTCAGTGTATTACCATGAAATTCTGTATTGACAGTCATGTTCCCCCAGAGAACGAGTCTCACGAACCTCTGTGATCTCTCGACTTTCCATGTAGTGCCACCGTGTGAAATAATTTCCCCCTCGGGAAGAATTGTATGAACTTGGTGAACTTGCGGCGTCATCAGTATGTGTTACTATTTTGTTAATGACCAAGATCCCATCGCCCTTAGCTGTTGCGTTATATCTCAAGCAGTGAATTTTACAATGTTAGTATATTAAACAAAGGTAGGTAGTCTTATACCTGCTTAGCACGCTGGCATTAGCATTTCGCTGAAAGCACCACTGTGCCAAAGTACCGAGCTGCACAGCCCCGAGCATGGTGTTTAAACTCTCAGTTTTCTCCAACGGTACCATCGCTCCTTCCAGCACAGCAGGTGCCAACTATTGCACAAACATTGCTGCTCTGTTTGTAACAGCCCTGCCATGTTTCAACGAAGACATAACAGAACATTTACAGAGCCCCAAAAGCCTCGACTTCAACAGATAGATGGAGTGAACAGTTCTGCAGATTCTACTCGTGAAGCGGCTCACTGCACTACACTGTATGTGTTTACAGCTGAAACCTGCTGGCACCTTGTGTCGAGAGTCCAGTAACTCCTGCGACCTGCCAGAGTTTTGCACTGGTGCCAACCCTCACTGCCCGGCCAACGTTTATCTGCATGATGGGCACGCCTGCCACAGCGTTGAAGGCTACTGCTACAACGGCATCTGCCAGACCCACGAGCAACAATGCATCACCCTGTGGGGGCCAGGTAAATCAATGGGAACTAATAAGTTGGGCTGTGTACATGATCGTTTATAAGGGAGCCCTTCACTTCATTTCGGGGATTACATTTTGAATTTTCCTCACTTGTCTGTGTGTGTAGGGGCCAAGCCTGCTCCTGGGATATGCTTTGAGCGAGTCAACTCTGCAGGGGATCCTTATGGGAATTGTGGGAAAGACTCCAAGGGCTCCTTTGCCAAATGCGATGCGAGGTAAGACTCTGCAGCTGCACTGATGTGGTAGAGGTACAGAGAAATTGCTGTGCAAAACACAACTGATTAACTTAAGTGGTGTCATTAGCAATCATCATTACGTTGTGGAATCTGATGTGTGATCTTCCAACAAAAGTGTACATGGGTGAAAAATGTAATTTGAGAAAGATAGCAGCTAATTACGGTCGAAGAAAGTATTCATGAATCATTTCATGCTATTCTTGTTGGCTAATTGTTCTAAAGATCTCTTCCCTTCGGGTGAATTCTGTAATCAAGCTCTTTGTTAATTGATGTAATTGCTTTAATGGCCGGAGGACTGAAGCACTGCAGCTCTTTTCAGCCTACCGTCTTTCATCTTCCTCTACAGTTACTTATCGTTGTCTGTGATTGACAGTCTTTAATGTTTTCTGCTTTTTTTAAGTAAGTGTTTTGCTATGTTTTTTATGTTTATGCGCACCAACGTGTGTTTGTGCTCGCATATTCGTGTTGTACACAGGGATGCAAAGTGTGGCAAAATCCAGTGTCAGGGAGGAGCCAACCGGCCAGTGATCGGAACCAACGCTGTCTCCATTGAAACCAACATCCCGCTGCAAGAAGGAGGCCGCATTCTGTGTCGAGGAACGCACGTTTACCTGGGCGACGACATGCCTGATCCTGGACTGGTTCTGGCTGGTACCAAGTGTGGAGATGGAACGGTGAGTGATGAGTTTGTCCATGCACAAGTGGAGAAATACATGCGTCTCTGTGACCCCGGCTGTATGCTGATTGTTCACAAAATTAATGTACATGTTCTCTCTACAGCTTTTGAAGTTGGCTTGTTGTTTATCACCCTTTAACCGGAGGATGCAGTTATATTACTTGTACTCTGGAGATATAAAAAGGCTGACAACTGTATAAGCCTACCGTAGTATTCCTTTGGGCGTTGAGCAAATACCACTGCAGTGCAGAGCCCAGGCAGAGACAGAGAGGTTGCCCTTCATAAAGAAAAGGCCTAATAAGATTACCTCTTGTTCGAATCCAGTGATCCGTATGTGGATGTGCACATCATGCTTAGGGCTAGACAAATGGACAAGACCCTTATAGTAACAACAAGTTATTTTATAACTTCAAAACCCTCAAAACCTCTCTCACCGCACCCGTGACATCAGGGCTGCCAAGCAACAGGCATCGAGCTCTGGACTGTAGCTCTCGCATCCTTAATCATCTCTCCAGACGAGGATATAAGATCTGTTCTCTGTCTTACATTAATGGCAAACTGGTTGTGAACACGCATGATTCAGTATGAGGCAACTTCTCCTGCTGCTTTATGTCAGTAATTAGATAGATAAATGTTCTTTTGTGGCTATTTTGCGGTCTCCACTGGTTTTTATATACTCCTTATGGTAAGATACTTACTTTACTTTTTAAAAGTAACAGTTACAAAGTCCTTCACAAATGCATTCGTGAAAAATTAAATGTGTAAATAATGAACGATACGTGGACATAAAATAAATTACAATATAAGACACACCAGAGAGACCTCTCTTTGTTTGTGTCATAGAGAGCGAGGCAGTTAGATTTAATACCCAACAGACCTTATGGTTCTTTCTGATAGACATTTAAAAAAAAACATTTTGCTTTCACATCATTTCCTGTAAAACTTCAAATGTCACACAGGTTTTGACACATGGCCCAGAACTGGCCAGGCTGCACTTGCTCCTTTGCAGATACCTGTGGTGTCTCTTCAGTAGACACACAAACAGACGATTGTGTTTGCCAAACTTCCTGCAGTCATGGATTTAACCCGAAAGGTCAGAGCTCTGCCTGCGTGGTTGAAATTTGGCTGAACATGTGAAAGCCGGGATTTGCTATAAAAAAAAAAACGTTTGTACGATATTTAGAGCAGCATAGTCAAAGAGAACGGGGAAATATGATAATCGTTTAAATGTGGGGGTAATGCAGCACATTTTCAGACAGTCACTCCTGGAAGCCATTCATATTGTTGCACTCAAGTGCCAGAAATAGCCGCATAGTGAACCAAAAAGGACAGCTTGAAGGAGAAGCTCAAACCTGTGCAGCTGGCCAATCGCAGCATAAAGTGGATGTGAATCGAGAATTCTTATCTTCAAGAAGATAGAAATTGTCGGACACGGCCTCTCCTGCAAGATGGTGGGGGGGTGGGTTGCAAAGGTATTCAACCATCTGACAAGCACTGCTGAAGAGGCAAACTGGCAACTTTAGAGTGTGGAGCTAAACTGTGGAGTCTGTCAGTCCTCAAAGTGCTCATAAGCTTTTTCGGGCACCACAAGGGACCTGGCCTTGGTGCTAAAAGGCCTTTGAGCTCTGTGTGCAAAAATGGCAGACTGCCAGGTTAGCTTGTCTCCTGGCTTTTGTCTTTGCAAAATGTGAGTTAGCTCCCCACATTATCGGGGAATTTTGATGGCCTGAAGGTGGGTCTTTGTCACGGGGCTTTGTTCCTCAACAAAAAAAGGTTTTCTGTTTTTCATGCCAATCGGGGCATTAAGTTGGCAGCACATGGCCCCACACGGCAATGGCAATTTGAAGAAGATGAGAGCTCCCAACTGCTTTGCCTAATGCAAGCCTCATTTTCGACATAAAAGCAACAGCTGGCTTTTTCCATTCACATGTTTTTGTTTGTTCAAGAGGGCTTTTGTGTCTTCACCTTATGAACTGCGGAGGGTTTTAAGCCAGGTGTACAAAGTCCATAAATCACCACTTCAGTTGTTGAGAAAAACGGCTCAAAACGCATGAAGATTGTATGTAGCATTTATGATTACGTTCAGTTTCCATGTTGATTTCACAGTAATTTATGTACTTTCAAATAAAAGACGAGAAAACTGCAACTGTACTGTCCTATCAGAGAACATGCAGTGGGCTGAAGCTGCTTTATAGTAAAGACACTGAACACATGTTGTACAAGACAGATATTATCTAACTACACACACTTGTTATTTTTAGGTCAAGTTTTTTTGTCCATCATCATTGGCTCTCTTTCTGTGCCTCTTAAAAATGCTAATGGTGCTTTCCCCTTTTATAGGTGTGCCTGAATCGGCAGTGCCAGAATGTCAGTGTCTTTGGTGTGCATGAGTGCTCTGGGAAGTGCAATGGACGTGGGGTGAGTGCAAAGTACCCACTCGCTCAATATTTAGTGTTAAATTATGCACCGTAGCCGATGAAACAGCGAAACAGTCCGTTGAGGTCTTGTATTTATCCTTTTAGTCACTCTTTGACCAACAAAATTAAGACTATCCCACTGCCCTGTGCAGGCGCACGGTGGCAGAGCAGGGCATCAGTGTATTTACAGTGCAGCCTGTGAGTTATGGCAGCTGCCCCGATTCTGTATGATCAATCTTCATTGTCCCACTGAGGTTAAATCAATCCCATTTAACAGCATCATTTACGGTCTACTTATAGCGGTGTCCATCATCGTCAGACTGTACACCGAGGAAGAGATACAGTGCAGCGCTGCAGGGAGAGACCCAATAGCAGCCCTGTTATATAAGTTAAAAAGTAGCTCTACCTGCCAAGAAATGATCACCTTTCGCTCTTAGCGCTCCTTATCAATAATTCAGCAGGGGGCGCTTTTATGTTTTATTTACTTTGTTGTTTGATTTTTAGAATCAAACACTCACCGGGGGCCAAATCAGCGCTCGGTAGCCTCTGATGTTCACCGCCAATTATGCCGATTTATGGCGCAGAGATTATATACAATGAGAAATCAAAGCTGACGTCCTAAAATTATGTATTCCTTAAACTTGTGGCATCTTGTAACTGGCCAAACACCTCCTGGGCCAAATTAGTCGACAAGAAAACAACATTGTTATGCTCCACAGCAAACAAAAGGTTGCGGCCGCCAGTAAGTAGGCTCACTGTTGTAAAAAATAACCTAGTGAAAATACTTTGCAAGGGAACTGAGGTAAAGAGAAATGGTTTCCCATTAAGAGTGTAGACTTGAGCTTGAGTATCTTCCCCTCCTGCAGATATATCTGCCAAATCAATTTGTCTGCCATTTTCTCAAACACCTTGCACAGTACGAGAGCTGACTGGAAAAGCAGGAGTTTCTCTGAACTTACTGTAGCAGTTTAAAGAACATCGTTTGCCTGCAAGTCTGTTCACTTTATCTTGCAAGGCGTGTATTGACTGCATTGACAAGTATATTGGTATTTGTGTTTGTTACTTATTAACAAGGTTAGAGGCACCTTTTAGCGTCTCTGTATCTTATTTACCCATCAATATTACACATACTTAAAGAAATAAATCGATCAAAGTTTAAAGTGATTAATGTTATATTGTCATTGTCATATTGTTATGTCCCTGATAAAAGATTATATAAAATATATGACATATCCCCAGACCTAGTAAAATTATTCATAACTTTTACAAATAAACATATAGTATATTTATCTACAGAAAAGACAGAAAGACAGTTAATATTCCTTTTTTTAAATAACTAAATTAAGAGAGTGTTTCCCACCACACACATATAAAACTCCCCCAGATCATACCTCCCTCCGAGCCCCAAAGTGCCTCTTAACCCCGTCACCCAGTGCGAAGGAGTGTCCGTGGCCTGGAGGCAGGAGAGGCACTTGACTGTACGTCTGCGCTAAATGTAAATCCCCCACAGCTGCACCCTCCACCCTCCCTCCTTCCCTCCTTCATCCTCCCTCAAACTGACAGCTGGACTGAGTTACGCCACCAGGGAATCCTCCTGGATCAGACTTCAGCACTGGAAACCTGAAAGCTTTACGGGATGGACTCTCCCGTGCACATGTTTTATCTATTATGACTCTCAGTGCACTTTCACACACACACACACACACACACACACAGAGTCAATGCCTTGTGTTGAAAGTCAGACAAAACTGAACAAGTGTGTCTTATTTATATATAAAAAAAATATTTGTAGAGGGCACTGCATCATTTATATGTGGAGTTTGTCTGCAAGGAATACAAATGCCCTTTGATGCACTTTTTATGCAGGAGAAAGGAAGTATGAATGTGACAGTAATACACAGTAAAAACCATCTTGTGTGCAGGTGTGCAACAACAAGAAGAACTGCCACTGCGAAGCGCACTGGGCCCCCCCGTTCTGCGAGAAAGCAGGCTTCGGCGGGAGCATCGACAGCGGGCCGATGAGACTGGCAGGTAGCGTGGACGGTTTCATTTCTGCCCTCGCTCAGTGCAGACAGAGAGACAACAGCACTAACTCAGAAATAAGCAACAGCACAAAGCCGCACCAACTGCACCATGCGCGTCTCTTTCTTGCAGAGTCAGTACTGGATTGATGTGCAGTTTGGACTTTAGTGTAACTTTGCTAGAACAAACACAGCTCCCTTTCCACCCAGCGATACCTTACACAGTGCAGCCTGCAGTCTTAGAGGAGAAAGAAAATGACTTTTTGTGTGCTCAGAGTGAAGAACAGAAATGTGAATCACAAACTGTGCTGTCGACCGCGCCCTAGCTGTAACGGTCTCTGCGTCATGTCCTGTCATCGTTCTGTGCTGTAGATGTGCGTGTGTGTGTATTAATGTGCGTGTTGTCGTATATGGCATCAGCCGACAGCGTGGTCATTACCGTGGCGATCCTGGTCACCCTGGTCAGCCTTCTGGTAACAACAGCGATCGTCTTCCTGAAGAGGAAGACTCTGCTGCGCCTCCTCTTCGCGAATAAGAAGAGCACCTTGGAGAAACTCAGGTGACAAACTAAGAGACAGTGGGGGAACAGCTTTAAGGTGTGGGTCAGTGGCGTGTTGGGAGGCTGCTCAGACTGCAGCAAACCACTTCAATTAATTTTTATTACGTAATTATTAACATGGCAAGTTAAAATCTGATTCTTGCACTCGTGGTTTAAAGTGAGAGTTTATTTAAATGTTGAAAGTTAGACATTTGAAAGTTTATTTGCTACCGACACAAGTCATTTTATTCACTTTTTATCTTTTTAGCTTGGGTGCAAGCAGGTGGTGCATACCGTGTGGCAAAAAAAGTAAAGCCTTTGTTTTGAAGAAAAATGTCTTGCCCTTAAAAAAACAAGTTTGAGTGCAACAATGACCCAGCAGCCAAATGAGCTGCTTACCAAAAAGGTAAAATTTATGAACAGAAGTGTCCACCTACCATAAGAAGTGGAAAAAAATACAAATTTTACGAGCCGAAAATTTGTTGAAAATTTCCTGAAAAACTTTGGTTAATTGTGGCTAGTTAAACTGATTGTAATTATGACATAATTAGAGATTGTCTTCTATTCTATGATTTAACTTAATTAATTCTGAATAAATTGGTCATGCAACAATGTGAAATTTGTCCACAGGCAAATTTCAATGATAAATGACTGTATCATTATTTACTCTGATTTTAGCTTCAGATTTTTATTTTCTCCTCATAATTATTACCAAATTACATCTTTTTTTTTAAACTTTGGAAATGATTAGAAAAATCTCCATAAAATAAGCCTTTGCCAAAGAGCTTACAGGAACCTGCTCTGAGTCCCTCAAAGTAATTCACTGGCTTGTAATATGTGACCTAAGGACTATTTTACTAGTAAGTTAGACTAGTTTTTCTGAAATAGTTGTTTTTTTATTTGAGTAAAATTGAAAGAATTGCATGATGCATTTCCAGCTACGGTCAGCTAAGAAACACAAAAATGTTTATTTTCATCAACAGTAAAACTTTGTTATTATACACCACATATGCTCCAGAAATGTTTTCACATTTATCATACATGGCCAAAAAATATATAGTTTGGGCCTTTAAAACCCCTGAAAGCTTAGTTAAGTACTTAAGAATTTCTCTGTAACATTAATTATTTATGACTAAATAAGCAAAGATCATCATTAAACATTCTTTAATGTTTTTCAGCATTTTTTTAAGAGGTTTGGTCACATTTGACTGACGAGGCTTGGAAGCATAAACATGCAACCCACCAACGGTCATCACAGTTTGTCTTAGATGTTGCTTTACGTGTGGACACACCAGATGAAAATACAGAACAGACCTTTAAGTGCCTCTGCTTCTTTTAGATCTGTGGAGGCCAACAGACCAACCAGCCCCATCAGGACTCAGTCTATGTACAGACCCACGCCCCAGCGCAAGCCTCCACCCAAACCCTCTGCAGCCAACATCTATAAGGTGAGGCACTCCCAACAACGTGTGTGTCAAACAGCTCGGCGTATGTTTGTGTCAGGCCACATATTTACAGTGTGTGCGTTATTCTGTGCTCATTTCTGTCACGGCCGATTTGGTTTTGATTTCTTTTGTAATCACACTCTATTAGGGCCCCTCGCTAACCTGCAGCCGAGCCTCGGTTTAGACTTGTCGCGCTTCCAGGCTTGTTGACAAAACGAGATGACGGCGAGCCGGGTAATTGATTCAGCCTCACTATATCTCTCTCCCCGAGAAATATTAATTACGGCGCTATTGTTGTCAGGAGGCAGAGAAACTTTAATTGGGAGATTGCACCGTTTAAAATCAGGATGTTGTTATTTGAGCCCCTTTTATTATTTGTTTGTGATTTAAAAAGATGTTTTGATGTGAAATGATGCCCGAGCTGATTGATTCAGGCAGAGGAGGAGAGAAGGTTTTGATTTGTTTGGTGGAAATGATAAGCACAGAGAGAGATTACCTATCATTTGTGTGTGTTTGACAGAATAAACGTTCATGCATTTATGCACTGGCTCTATCAAAGTTATCTCTACTATCATAATTGAGCGAAGAAGTTCACTCGGTGCACGCTGAGCAGTGACTGTTTCACACTGCCTGTCCGCTCTTATTATGGACACCACTTCGCTTGCTGATGTCCAGATGTCATTTAGCATCACCCTTTGAACACATCTGCATTTTGTGTACGTGCGTGCGTGTGTGTGTGTTGTCCTGCAGCCAAATCCTTTTTGGCCATTTTAGGTGTTATTGGTTTGTTCTAGCGTGGAGGGATAACAGCTGGTCGGGACATGTGGTCAGACTCTGGCTTTAACAGTTTCTGAACGTCATATCTAATAACGCTGTTTTCCCTTTTTACGACCGAATCCAACATCGGCTATTTCACACTAATGAGAGTTTCACGAGCAAAGTGGAATTTGCCCTCACTACACCTTAAAGCGTCAGGTTGAAGCTGTTGAGTAATCCTCGCACAAGGCTGGAGCTGCAACTAGTGCTTATTTTCATGATCATTCCATGTGCTGATTGTTTGATAGATTAATCTAATAATCACCATCATCGATAATCATTTAGAAAAGAGTTAAAAATGCTGATCACGATTCTCCAGAAGCCTGTTTGACTTCTTTAAGTTAGACATCTTCTGATCCAAAACATGGCTTAAACTAACCTTAAACATACAGAGACAGACATCACTACAGACATACACATGTGAAAAGAAAGCCAAAGACAGTAAGACACAATCTGATCAAACCACAGAATAACTTGAGCCGATCCGAACTGCAGTGAACCCAAAGACACAGCTGCTTCGAGAGGCTGGAACCAGCAAATGTGTGACAGCTTGTCCAATAAAGAAAAGAAAATAGTGAATAATCAAATAGTTTCCCATTCATTTAATGTCAAGTATCAGTAGTAACAGATTAGCCCATAATTGTGTTAGTGCTGCACCAAATATGGTGAGGAGTATCGAAAGAGAAAAGGTGTTATAAAAAAATAAAAATGGATGTTATCAGGCTTTTCGCTGAAGAAATGTTGGCATGAAACAGCAGGAACAGCACAGGTGTAAATGGTATCAACTCTAATCATAAATAAATAATAGCTAGTAATAGTTTCACCGCTGTAACAGATGACACATAACTGCTGCCTCTGAAAATAACTTCTCCTCATCCTGGTTTCAGCCATCCCTCCTGAGTGCAGAGCCTCTTCTCCCTCCGCACAACTTCCACTCTCACAGCCTGCGCAGACTGCCCCTCTACCAGCCGCTGCACATCAGCCAGCCCATGCCGGCGTCCCTGAGCGTGGGCCAGCCGATGCTGCCCCCCCTCCCGGCCCACCACAGGGTCCTGCCGGCCCACGCGCCCCTCTCGCCGCCTCCGGTGCCGCCTTTCTTCAGTCTGCCGCGCCGGCAGCCGTCGTACAGAGTCGACCAGGTTTGTTTGTCGTCGAAATTCTTCTGCGCTGTTGCTTTCATCTTCGGTGTTCAGAGAATCCA
>JAOXYL010000039.1:14825899-14849945 GCA_028564955.1 Terapon puta
TTAAGATATTTTATGACTGTCAAGTTCACTGTTTTTTATCACCAAAGGTTGAAGAAACCAGTACAAGTTGGTCCCTAAAATCTGCAGGGAAAATTTGCCTCTTAACGTTAGCTAAATGCAAATGTTTTAGCTAAGTTAGTTTAGTTAATATAATGCTAACCATAAACATGTCTCCCTTTATCTTCACTGCATGACACTGACTCTGGAGCTTCAGATATCTTTTAACTTGCTACAATTTGAATAGTACACCTCAATTTACTGAGCTGCTAAAAGTTGAAGATGTCTACGTAAAAACAAAGGTATGTAGGATAGGCAGAAAATAAGCTAACAAAATTAGGCTAATAACGTTAGCCAAAGGACAGAATAGCATATATTATCTCAGTTTAGCTGTCCTGTTTCTTCTTAATCTGCTTTAAGACTGATTTAGACGCTTCAGATGTTTTTGCAGCACTTTACATTTATATTTAACATTTCACATTATTGACATATCACAACAGACTAAAGTTATATACAGAGGATTTAAGTATATGGCTCCTAAGTCCATGTAATTAAAATGACTTCAGGTGGGACTGGAGATAAGAGATTAAAATCTACATGTTTCCCGACTTTTGCTAGCTAAAATAATATTGTTTGCCCCAGCCTTTCTCGAAATATCTCATCGTCCCATCTCCATCAAGTGCTTCTCATCTCAGCAGTGTGGTTGTATGCGTGTGTGTATATATCCGTGTGTGTGTAAGTGTGTGTGTGTGTGTGAGAGGGAGAAGTGGGCAAAGGCTCCGCCTCACTCAAAAAAAAAAAAAAAAAAAAGAGGCGAGAGAGAGAAAAAAAGGAAAAGCAAACTGATACACACCTCTCAATTCTGGCAGGAGGAAAAGAATAGGAGTGTTTATGAACCGTACAAGTAAACAGCAGGAGAAGCGGGCACACCGAGAGCCGAGGCTACTTCCCCCCCTACACGGTGAAAAAAAAAACGACACCGGGAACGGCTCCCCGGCTCCGAAGATTGTCCCGTTGCGTCCAGGATTAAGTTTTTCTGTCATCTAAAGGTGGATCATTATCTGAAAACCCGAGATAACAAGCGAATTTGAAATGCGTAGCCTGCGATGCTTTTCCCGGAGCCCCCGGAGCAGCCGACGCTTGAACTCTCAGTGAACATCCAGCCGAGGTAGGATTCAAAGATTATTGCGAAGGTGGGTTGTGAGATATTTTCGGCGAGTGTGTGTGTGAGAGAGAGAAAGGGGGTGTAGTTTGGAGGAAAAAAGAAGAAAAAAAAAGAAAGAAGAAGAAGCTGTGTACTCGCTGTGTCCATGTGTCCCTGCGCCATCAGCGAGGAGGGACAAGGGGGAGGGAGCGAGGGAGCAGACATTAGGCGATACACTTCACGGAGATGTGGGAATTGGCTTTATTAACTTCCTAATGAGCTGGGCTGCTGTGGAGGGGATGGCGGACATATTAAAGGTTCAATTAAGATCAATTATGAGTGTTTTATTCTGATTTTTGTAGTTTTGTTTGGGGGTGTGTGTGTGATATTGGTTTTTACGTTTAGGATCATGGAGGGTATTGTGATGCACTTGGGGAGTTGCATGAAAAGTTTGGTGCAAGTGTGTGTGTGGGTTTTGTTTAAAAAAATATATTTTTGTGCTGCATTTCTTTGCATACAACCCAGCAAATCCAGTTTGAACTTCACTTGTTATCCCCCAGTTTGCTAATTATTGAGGGCTTAATTAATGAGCCAATCAGGCGTCCATATGAGCACCTGCATGTTGTGAGGCAGGGGGATAATCCTAATCCACAGTTTTGACAGGCACTGGATCTCAAAAAGCAACTCTCTCCTTTTTCTCCTTCTTTTTTTTTTTCTTTTTTTTTTTACTGCATTTGGAGTCTCCAGTGAAGGAAAGCTTCAAGTGGAGGAGGAGGAGGAGGTGCAGGAGGAGGGCGGCTCCATTGTCTGGCCAGTGAAGGGGTGGGGATTGAGGCTGTATGCAGATGTGCTGCTGGCAACGGACATCTGCTCCCCCCCACCACCCCTTCCTCCTCCTCCTCCTCCTCCTCCCGGGCATTGTCACAACAGGCAGGGGAACTTAAGAGCGGAGAGCTCGCCCGCGGAGAAAAAGGCCTTTGTGAGCGATACGCAGGCCGTGGCCCGCACCCTACCAGAGGCGACTGTTTGCATTTGAAACGTTCATTATGGACATGTGATCATCTGAAGAGGTCTGCTCTGAGCGAGGGATCAGGGGTCTTTACCAGGGGAACATGTGTCAGTTTGCTGATGATGCAACAGATGCGGCGCTTCGTAGTTTTTACTCATTTCCTTTCGCCTTCAGTCCCACCTGCAACATCAACTCACCCCCCCGCCCCCACCACACCCCCCCTTCCACAGCCAGCTATCCCTCCCTTCATCCACCACCTTCAACTCCGCTGGGGGTTGAACTTCCTCTCACGTCTTTGTGGCCTGCATGTGTTCAGATATGAAAGCCGGCCTCCCGAGGCAAACGCATCACAGGCGGGCATCACAACGTACACGGCAGCTCCTATCAGGCCTTTTGATTTATCGCTGAGGAGGAAAATGCCAAGAAAATGCAAAACCGACGCTTTAATATTTATGATACCATGCACATGGTAGCTATCAGTGTTGTGCGGCTGCATGTGTGCGTGTGTGCGCACGTGTGTTTGTCTTGGAAATCAGGAGTCTCATTTGCCTGAGCAGATATTCCCTGGTGACTGGTGGAGTCAGCGTACTGTGATTACGAACATGATTTGTGCTTGTAGCGAGCACTGTTGTACATGGCTGATCTGCCGTACAGCACCCTTGTGGAGCGACTCCATTTGTGTGTTTTTCTGCCGTATTATAACACGCCGGATAGCGGAGGGGATGCAAGCTGGGGAAGCGAGTGCACCGATGCAAGAAGAGATGATGGTTTTTGAAAGCACAGGTGCTGTCTGTCACTTTGCTCACCGCTTGCTCGTTTGGCGTGTGCTTCTCTCCTTGGACGGCGCGTTGCATCGATGCTGCGGGGCTACTTTCTTTGCATTGCTGCCATGTCCTTCTTTTTTTTTTTTTGCGTCGGTTACTACATGAAGAGGAAGAGCAAGGGGGACAAAAACAAAAATCTGAATACTGCATTGACTGCTTGTTTTTGAAGTCACAGAAGCGAAGCAATTACAATTGGTTAATCATATTCTCAGAGCCTAATACACCATTTAACACAGTAATTTGGACGCTGCTGAAATAGCTCTTGCGAAGTCTTCTGAGAATTCCCATAATGGCCAGGCCACTAACGGCTTCTAAAAGTTCCCACAGGAGTCGGTTTGAGAGGATTTTACTGTCATGTGATTGTGCTATGCATTGTGGAGAGGAGGTAATGGGTGTGAAATTACACTGTGCCATCTGCACGGGGCTGAAAATGCACAGCCTGATGTCACTAAGAAGTACTGCTTTGCAAAATCACAGAGCAAGGATTTGGGATTTATAGCTCAGTTTTTGTGACGCTGCTGCAAATCATCTTTTATTGAGTAATTCCTCTTCCTTTTTTTTTTTTTTCTTTATCGGCAAGTTTTGTTTAAAAAATAAAAAGAACTGCAGCGAATTAGCTTCTTCTCTCACAGTTTCGTGAAAGAATATCCGAATGGGAGACATTGTTCTTTGTCTCCTGCTGCCACACGGATCTTCAGACATCTCCAAACTTAAATCCCTCAGATCGAGTGAAGAGCTTTGATGTCAAAAAAACACAGATTGTTGCTGTGAAGTAGCGCGCTCCGCAAGTTGAGAACCAGAGGCATTTACAGTGATGAGGGAACAGTTGTACTTCAATTACTCTTTGAGCGACCGTTGCGCTCTATCACATGCTGGCTTCTAATAGTTTAGTCTCGAAGAACAGGCGTTTTAAAATCGGCTGCTTGTTTAGTGTAATTGGTGCGCTTCGCAGATTTTCGGCACCTGTTCCTCGCTTGTTCTCACATGCTCTGTTGTGTCTCAGATGCTTCTGAGTCTGTCGGGATTTTTTTTTCTTCTGCTTCGTGGCTGTGAAGGATAGTTTTGGGAGAGTGGATCTGGACTGCAGCAGACAGCAGCAGGTGTCTGATTCTCCTCACTGATAAGACCTGTTTGCACAGTGTGCTCAAAAGATGCAGAACGCTCTTGAATGTGTCTGTTTTTTTGGTTGTTATGTTTTTTTTTTTAATGTGCGTCTGTGTCTGGCCCTTATGAGATATATACATTTATGTATATCCTCTGTTGTTTTGCTCTTAAGTGCAGCTGAAGTCATTTTTCATCCTCTCACAGCTTCTCTGTCGCCTGCCGCTGCCACACTGGCTTCCTATGAGCTTGTTTGCAAGCTTTGCCAATCCCAAATAATGCATTTAATAGTCGTTCCCAGTTCAGCTGGCTGTCGTGGCCAGAAAACAAGCAAATTATCGTCCAAGGTTTTTAATTGAGACAGTCAAACACACAAAAAAACTGCAGAATCATACCCCCACATTATTGCCAGATTTAGAGTATTATATCCAAAGTGATTAAATGAGTAAGTTTCACTGTTGCTCATATTTCATTATTGTGCGTCGTGTGAAAACAGGCGCTGCATCATGGTGTACCTGAGTGTTTTTAAATGCATGTGAGGAATGGCCGGGGGTCTCATAGATATACGAGGCGTGCGGCTTGTGTAGCTTGTGTGCTAAGACCAAGCTTTGATCTTAATTCTTTAAGATCTACCATGTTTGAAGATTTTTCTCTTTGAATTAAAATTTAGAGAGAGCTAATGACATGCCATGAGAGGGTGTGAAAAATGATTATTTTTTATAATTGATCAAGTTTTTTTTTTTTGATTAATCAATTAGTGTTTTTTTTTTTTGGCAGAAAATGGTGGAGAATCAAAAGTTTCAAGAGCTCAGCGTGAAGTGCTCAAATTTCTTATTTTTCATGTTGAAGCCAGTAAATGTTCTCAGTGTTTGATGAACAAAATAGGGTTCCCGATTGGATTCTCTGAGAGGATCCCAACAACTATGGCCTTACGGGACTTTGTTCTACCAGGTAACAGGAAGTTGATTTGTATGTGCATGCAGTCTTCCTGGATGTTGGCTAATACATTGACCTACAAATACAGCCTGTCAATATGAATAATCTTATGCCATGTTAGTTTCGCTGCACACGCTATGGATTTATCGGATTTTTCAGCCACCTGCTAACTCACCTTGCCCAGTAGGTAATCGAGGCACTGGGCCCGCGGTGTTCTGTACGCCGCCATTTTAATACCTCATAAAAGATGAATCACTGTAAGGTCAACAAAGATTTGGACATGCAGATAAAGCTGCCTTTTATCATTTATTATTTTATTCATACAAAAGTGTTTTTGGAGTGGCCTCGTAGTAGTTCGGTAGTAGTTTGCACTAAAAAGCCTGCTGTTCTCTCTGGATAAATGTTTGATGGATACTGGTATGTGAGGGCCTCCTATGTAACCTGCACCCAAACTGTACATCAGGAGAATGTGACTTGGCCTGTTTTAATCCATGGATTTTGACAAGTCACTACATGAAAGACGTGTGTGCAAGATAAAGTTAATAATGACTGAATTCCATTTAGCTGCTTTTTGGTGTTGTCACTAGGAGCCAGCAGCGTTTTCATCCATGTGGATTTATGTGCATTCGCAACTTGTTTATGAACATTTAGAAAAAGACAAAAGAATGTCATGTTGAGTTGAAACAATGTGCGTGTCTTTGGCTGAGGTGTAAATGTTGGTGATTGTTAACAGACAAAGTGCAGTGGAGACTTAAATAAATATTCTATATAGGCTGCATGTGACCTCAACGTCCAGTGAAGCATCTGCTTCACAGAAAAGACTAAAAATATCAGAACAGCAAAATAGCAGACTCTAGCCTTCAAATTAACAGGTAAAGAAACATATTCACACCATGTTACCATCGTGTTTTCTATGCCGTTGTCCACCATTTGAGCTTTGATTGGTCAGTAGTGGATGGAAACATGCCTTTGTTTCATTTCTGTAAATACATTTGATTAAAACCTCTGATACATTTTAATGCAGACCTGACTACCGCCCCTCCGTCATGGCTTACTTGGACACTTGCATAGTCATTATTAATGTTATTAGTAACACCTGTGCTCAAAGGTCCGCTGTAAACAAGGCCAATCATTTAAATGACCGTAGCCTACAGTAGTGAGTGTGATTACGGTATGTTGTGGATGCATAAATAAGCATCTCTCTAAATTATTAACTCATTAAAAGATTGGAGGAAAGTGCTTAGCCGCGGTGGGGGAACAGTGGAGGATGTTTACTGTTCCCTGTATTTATGACCATGGGAGTTTGCTCACACCACTCGGCTGTCTAATAGCCTCCCACCTGGCGTAAACCATCACACTTGGAGTCCCTGCTCCTCCTTAATGACTGGCCATTTTCCTCCAAAGAACTCCTAATTGCTCTCAACTGCATGCATGGACATTATGCCAGAGATGGATGGAGCAGGGGAGGGGGAGGATGAGGGTGGATGAAGGGCCGTTGTTTGAAGATCTAAAAGGGATGTAATACACTGTCTTTTTAACATGGAAAAGTGTGTGTGTCTGCCAGCAGGGAAAAAAAAAAAAGAGTTGATCTTCTCCCACTCACCTCCCCTCCCTCGCTTTGGCAGAGCCAGAGCTACCATTAACTTTCATGCAAACCACAGAGGATTAGGAATGAATAGTGGCACCGTCTTCCAACTATGCGTGCGTGTACATGTGCGCTCGCGTTCGTGTCTGCTTGTCACTTTTGCAGGAACTAGCAGAGACAAAGCACCATCTGCACGCAGCAGGCTGTCCTGACTGCCTGCTCCTCTCGCTGGGGCAGAGAAGAGGGTTTCTGTGAGCATTGTTATGAAACCGACTCGGCTAAGACTGCTGCTGCTGCTGCTGCTGCTGCTACGCTGGTTGTTAATGCTGACAGCTAATAATGTCCTCCTGGATGACTGTGCCTCGCTGGAGCCAGAGCGAAGAGACAGGGACTGATGAAGAGAGGTGGGGAAGTGAAGGAGAGAGAAAGACAGAAACAGATAGGGAGGGAGATACCGGCGGGGCGTGCTGCTCTCTCTGTCCGAGCCGGTGAAGTTTCCTGAAGAGGATTACACACACATGCACACACACACGCACGCACACACGGGCTGAAAGTACGGGTATATGTATTGTGTTTTATTTCCTCTCTTTTTTTTTTTCCCTTTTTCCTTCCTGCTCGCTCTCTCCTGTCTCAGCGTCTCTGGAGGGAGGTGGCATGAGGAGGAGGAGGAAGGTTTCCATTGTGTCTCGGCAGAGCCCCTATTCCAGTCCAGCTGACATAGACTTGTGTCAGGAGGATCCATCCTGCTGATGTGAGGCAAGCTGTAAACTGAAAGAGATGTCTAAAATGCTGAAGTGGGCCCTGGCCAGCGGAGAGATGGCTCTGTTTGTTTGCCATTCTGCTGAGCACCACTTCGCAGAGAAAACTTTTCTGTCCAAATTTGCTGACGAGAGAGAAGAGGGGGGGTAAAAAAAAAAAAAAGGAGTTGGAGTTGGGGTTTTGGGAGTCACTTGTGGGCACACAGAGCTTTGCCCATTGTGGGTCTGTGACATTGACATTTTGAAATGGTGAGGAGGAGAAAACCGTACTTTTTTCAGCTGTCTCCTGCCGCACAAACTGTTTTGCCACAGCTCACAATTCTCCGAGACAGCAGTCATTGAACCTTCCAACCACATGAATATGCATGATAAGTCCGCTCTTCTTCTCTGCCCTCTGAGCTGTATTTTTTTTTTCCACCCAGAGACCTGTCGTGTTGTGTTTGATTGGCCCTGACATTTGAAAAGGTCCTTGAATGGGGGAAAAAAAAAGTTGTTTATGACAACTGGAGAACTCTCCTTGCAGCAGAGTAAAAATGGCATTTTGAAAGGAGCACAGCTCCTGCATATTTAAATACTAATGGCTCTGTGAATGTGCAGGCTAATAGGATGTTTCAATCTGGAGTAGTGCAGTGTACACTTTGAGCATGCAGGCACACTGTCTGAGTGCTACTTCTAATAGCTGTGGAAGGTGCATCAGCTCATTTTATTAACTGATTATGTGGAGTCAGAAGTTTTTTTTCTTTAGGTTTTTTTTGTTTTTAAATGATCACTTTCTTATTTTATGGCAGCCTGGAGATCTCCACACATAGGCACAAAGAATAGGCTTGCATACAGAAAAAAAACCTTCTGGGAAATCTGTTTTTCAATTTCTGGCATCTGTGGTGTATTATCGCAATGGTTATGATGCAGATAAAGTTTAACAGCTTGTTTTACAAGCTTGCTGATGTTGTGTGGAAGAGTAAGGCTGCTCGTCTTAGCTGCGGGGGTAGGGAGGCCCTGGGTCTGGTTTTAGTGAAGCACCAGTTTCTTGGTTTATTATAAGTTTTTTTTTGTTGGTGGTAGTGAAGCAAGTTTCAGGGATCTCCCGGGACTTTAACCTGCTTGTGGAGTATTTGGTGTCATAGTCCTGCTTGCCTTTTAGATTTTACATTGTGTGGACGAAGAACATTTGATGATGTGGTTAGATAAGAATTTGTATTGAGTTTGAGCCACGTGTTACTCAAAACAAAGCCATGGGGAGGCTGTGTTTGAAAAGGGCTGAACTGAAAGCAGCAGCATCATTGGTGCGCTGTTATAAAACTCTTTTTCTCACACTTCTTTTTTTCCTCCAAGTGAAGAAGTTGAAATTAATATCCTGGACACTTTTAAGGACTTCAGGATCCATTCATTACTGAAGCGTCTGTCATGCAAGAAAGCCAGTAACAGACTGGTCCAAGTTGTCATGTTGACAAGTAAGTTGTGTCCTCTGATTCACTACATCAACTCGTGCTCTGAGTGACATTTCAGAAAACAGCTGGCTAATGTTCACCAGTAAAAATGAAAAGGCAGCAAAACATCCTTTCACTTTTTTGGAACGGCTAAAAAGGTAAAAGTTTCGGGTAATGTTGTGAAATAATGTATGCAAACTTGCCAGGGTTTCACAGCCTCTGTCTGTTGTCATGGTAATCGCTATCTTCAACTGTTCACAGGTAATTCTCACCAAATCTTTGAATGCCAAAATGGCATCTTGGACAGCCCTAATAAAAAGTATCACAGTCGTTATTGTTATCTTATGCCATTTCAGCCCTTAATTGACATTTATAGAGTAATCTTAGAACTTGCCTCAATTCTCTCACAGACCATTTATTCCTCCTTCTGTTGGCACTTTCAGTGTTATACTTAATTTAAGTAATTTAAGAGGAATAAAACCCTCCGAGCTATCATGCTCGCTAACTGTCAGTCAGGAGCACTTTATACTCCGATAGAATAAAACACAGCGAATAAGCTACAATAGTTTCCTCCGTTTTGGACTTTCTTTTCTCTCAGAAGTCTGTATTGTTAAGACAGCTTGCTGTTTTGAATTTGCTTGTCAAAGTTTACCAAAGTTGAACTCGATGTGAATCTTTTTTTCAGAGATATACTTCGTACCCCTGAGTGAATCCACCGATCTCTGCATTTATATTGGAGTGAATTGATTTTGCTGTGAAATTACGCAGTTTTTAGTGCTGCTCTGTCCAGGCCCTCAGGCCACCATCATAACCAAACCTTTTATTTTCTTAATGCCGTGAGTTTCT
Source organism: Terapon puta (assembly GCA_028564955.1). Classification (NCBI taxonomy): domain Eukaryota; kingdom Metazoa; phylum Chordata; class Actinopteri; order Centrarchiformes; family Terapontidae; genus Terapon; species Terapon puta. The sequence goes on from JAOXYL010000039.1 coordinate 14,835,527, forward strand.
CCTTGCAGTCCAGGTTAAAACTGTCTACATAGTATGCTTTCATGCATCTAACAACCCCATTGCTTCCATAAATACTGGCAGGTGTCCAAACAGGGAAACCTGGCAGATGTCCATGAAACCATTTGACTCCTAAACCACACTGTTAAGTGAGAGGCTGTGCTTCCCCATTGATTCAAATGAGCAGTGGACACATCAGCATGGCTGCTGCTACAGAGCCTCAGCGCTCGCACACACTCACAGTCGCTTACACAATGTCACACAAAGCAAGTCACCTACTTGTTGCTCTGCAGAGAGCTAAAGCGGGTGAGCTGTCACCCTGCTTCTCGTCACTCATCTGTGTCGAAAAGTGGCATATTATCTCCTCTTCGCTAGTATTTATGGAAGTGTTGACAAAATGAGTAGCAGAGCTGAGCGGTGCGGTTTTTATCACCTCAGTTATCTCCATTATGAATATGGATATTACCAATGTTTGGCGAGCCCGGGGCTAATTCTTTGATTCTCGGTTGCTGAGAAGCTCAGTGGGATGGTTGGCTTTTTAACTCGTCAGCTTGTTCGCACAAAGACATGTTTGATTTTCACCCGTATGGAAGTGTTTGAGTCTTGATCCTGAACAAAAAGGATTTACCGTGGGTTAATGTTTGACTGAGCCAGAGAGAAGCCACAGACTCTCAGTCCCTCCTACTCAGTCCTCTGTGGGAACCTCCCTCGGGACTCTGTGTGAGGTTAGAAATAGGTGTCCCTGGGGTTTTCAGACAGCTTTAGCCAAGGCTATTTAAGGGATTATACATGTGTATGCTGCAATTTTTCAACATCTTTTTGTTCTTTACACTGCGTATCTGACATATCAAGCTGAGACATAACTCTCTGTAATAGATGTATAACGTTTATCGAACATGGTTTTGTTCCCAGACTAAAAGCGCCCGCTGCTTTTTATTTATGGCCTCCAACATCTTTTGACCTCAGGTGAACATTTTTCCAATAATGAAGTCCTGGGCCATCATGAGATAGGGGAGTGCATTAGTACAATAACAGTGCTACAGTTCATTGGTATTGTCTTGTCAGGGATTTTGCTGATGCACGAGGTCTGCGTTTTTACCTGCAGCCACATTGAAGCGTTTTAAAAAAGCACCACAGCCAAATTTGGGTATAAAGAAAGTGAGAGGGCCATTTTCTCGTTCAGAGATACAGTCGATGCAGCACTGCCGGAAAGATCTATCTTCTTTTATTATTGTTGCACCGAGGGAAATGCCGTATGAATTCCATGCACCAGTCACTTTATGCTGGTATTGTTAATATTCCACGTTTTTATTAGTTTTTTATGCCTTTTATTTCTTCTTCTTGTGAGGTTTTGTTTTTTTGTTTTAATCCCGTCTCGAATGTGCCACGAGGAGAGTGTTTTCATTTCGCCGTACACGGCCAGCTGAAATGATGAACTTGAACAGGGGTCATATGTGTTCCCCTCTTTTCAGCCTCGGGGGAAGTATGAACTACTGAAATATTTCAAATTACTCCAAGAACATCGCTTTCCTTTTTCTTTTTTTCCACTTCTTTCCCCCACTTTTCACCCACTTGTTCATGTCATTCCTCCCTTGGTTAAACCTCATCCCTAACCTTTCTCTTTTCTCCTTTTTTCTGCCGCTACTAAGCTCTCTTTCCCTTATTTTTCCTCTGAATATCAGTTGTGCCTCATAATCCATCTATGCCCTTATCTTGTCCCACCCCCACCCCCCCCCTCTCCCAGTTTCATCTCTGTTGGCTCTTACTCACAGGTGGCTGAGGGGTGCGCTGGCTCTTCTTTACTGGCTGTCTATGTTTCTTCTGTTTGGTGTCTATTGAATACCAGCTGCTGTCCTTGGTCAGGGAAGCATGCCAGTGTAATAAACCCGCCTGATCCGAGCCTGTGTAACGCACAAAAGCAGGCAGGCCACACATACCTGAACGCAAGACGCCGACAGAGAACGCACACGTGTGCACATGAAATTGGCCTTATTATAGGAAAGCTATTTATTCAAGAAGGCGGCTGAAAAGAGACCACCACAAGCACCAGAGATGGAGTACAGAGACAAAACCTGCTGTTATTGAAAGGTTTTTTTTTTCTGGTTGCCCTGACACAAAATGTTCCGCGCAGTTAGTTTTCGCCGCTGAAATCGCGAAGCCTCGTGAACACTGTTAGTTTGCTGCGCGCCGTCAGGACCGCAGTCTCCGCCTCACATCTCGCTCCCCATCTTCAAGCCTTTCAGCCCCCAAACACGCACACACACACAGGCACACACACACACCTCCACCTCCCCCACCCCCTCCTGGATGCAGCCAGACACCCACCTTGGCCTCAGTTCCCAGCCGACACGTCTGTGTTTTTTCGGTGTCCGTCTGCATGTATGTGACTGTGTGTGGGCAGCAGCGTTCGGCGGTGTTCTCACAGCCCAGCTGAGACTGACAGATGGAATCATTTCACACACAGACAGAAAGGCAGGATACAGGAAACCGGGGTGTGTTTAATAGTCCTGGCGCTGCTGCGGTTGGTATTAATCTAGGTCAGTGGCATTTAGCTCAAAGGGAGTCGGCCTCTGGGGCAAGCTTGGCCTTTCCTTAACCCCTTTTACTCAACTAACTTACAGTCTACTCACCTCTCACGTAGTTTGCTGTTTAAAGAACATGACAAGGCGAATGCGCCGTGTTGTGTTGGGCACATTACTACTGTACCTGGTTCAGCTGGCCTTTTGTAATCAGAGCACTGGGCCCAGATGGCTCACACCACCGAGGCCCCTGGACCTCGATAACACGCTCCAAGATGTTCAGCTCACAGCTTTGTAAGCTAAAAGGCTTCATTCTGTTCTTGTAATTGCCATATGTGTAAGAAATCGTTGAGTGTGCGGATGAATTTGAGTTTATCTCAGCTTAGCTACAGTTAACCTGGCTATTGTGGTTTAGTCAACCCCAGACAGACTGTCTGTGGAGCAGGGCATCAAAGCTCAAAAGCTTTAATACTCAAAGCTGATAATAACTCAGAGTTTTCATGAAATGCTTCACAAGACTGGTAGTGTTTTTTATCCATTCTTTGATCAAATATTTCCTGATCAAAATCATAATTTTCCTCAGGTTAGACTGTATTTTATTGAGGCACTCATCTACTATAAAGTTGTACTGTTCCACCTCTACTCATTGCTTGAAATGATTGGCACGGCAACAGTTGCTTTCATTTTGGGTTCGCCACAGAGTAGGACATCCTCAAACATCCAAAAATGTTCCTGTGTCCTTCCATTAATCATGCGTCACTGAAATTTTTAACTTTTCTGTATGTTGATATATCAAATACAGCATTCAGTGTTCAGTGCTTGCCAAGTTTTAAAACCAATACATTGTTAAAAAAGTGCCTTTCTTTATGAAATTTTTTTAAATAAGAATAATTCATTATTCTATTAAACAAACATGCTACATCTCTGAATGTAGACATGACTAGTAGATCGATTCACTGTGAAATCTATTGAGCTGTGAGTAACGTCCCAAAACTCATTTCTGTTTTAAAACAAGTCGACATGTCAAAGACTAGATTTGATGTTACACCAGTTTAATAAATTATGAGTCTTTTATGTGAGCAAAGGTTCAAGAAGCTCTATTATAGTGATGATTATATTTCTGTATCACGATTTACCTCCTCTAGAAATGTGAAACTGTGAACCAAAGCTCATTGAAAATATCAGCATTTGCACTGCTACCGTGAACCCGTCTCTGCAGTTAATTTGCAGTTTAATTGCTTTTTCAGTTGTTGCATATGCATCAGGTGCTCAGTAGTTAATTGGTAGGAAAAGACAGATCATCAAGTTCAACAATTAAAACCGACACTTGCCAACCTCAAAACACAAAAATGTACAAGTGTAACTAATTAAACTAAAACTATTCTGTGGGGGGTTTTGTGGAAATGATTTAAAATTAAGTGTTACAGTACACGAAGGCTAAATTTTCTCCATATTATTGTACCTGATGAGCAGTATTCAAATAGATTTTGCCTTGAACTGTTGACAGTGATTGCAGTGAAATGGAAAAGAAAGTGTATGTGTTTATCTTTCTTCGTTTCCCTTCCTGCGTTTGCCTTTACAAACCCTCACTTTGCTCTTTAGACCCAGAAGCAGTCGTTTTTATAGTCTCTCATCATTAGTCATGCTCGGTGCTTCTTTGAAAATCCTAAATTTGCTCCTGAAATGGGTCTGTACCATCTTCATTCTTCAATCAGCCATTGGTTAAGGGAGTTTTTAAGAGATTGGCCCTGTTCCAACACGCTCATTTTTCATTTATTTTTTTATTTTTTATTTTTTTTGAGGGAAGAATTTGAAGTTCCATCTCCCCGATGCATAATTATTCCATAGCCCTAAAATATAATTGCGTTTTTGTCGCTCATCTTTGCTCTTTCCTTGGGGTTTTATATCATGCTACAGCTAAATGGTTTTAAACATTTCACTCTTGAGAGGTGTAAGAAATCAGTGAGCATAAGGTTAGATATTTTGAGTAAATGGAACCAAATTGTTTAGGCTTTTGCTAAATGATAAGGTGTCTGCCTTTCTTTTTTTTTGCTCTGGCCTCGTGCTAATGAGCCGCTAGCTGGGGAACGGGAAGGTGCTAAAGAGCTGAGAAAGACGAGGTGAGACGGCGGAGACACCAGCCGATTATAGTTTCACACAGACTACAATGTATCACTGGCTTTCATTCACGACACACGACCTCCGGCAGAAATTGGTTTGCGCTGGCCGAGAGATTGTTTCCCCCTTTTTGGAGGAAGTCGTGGCACTGACCTCGGAGGCAACCTGCTGTTGCCCTCCAGTAAAAATTTCCACTCAGCTGTACCTCAATGTTTCAGGTCGTTTGAGTTTTAGGAAGACGAGGTGGAAAGTTCATGTTATGTGTGTCCGAGGTCGCTTTCACATCTGTATTTCTGTTCATTTGGTTTGGATAGAGGGGAAAAAAGCTTTTGGAAAAAAAACAACTTTTGGTTGTCGTTCATGCTCACACTGGCAGGTTTTGGTGTTGTAGCATGGTACTGAAGTGTGTTTATTTATCTCCTCTGGTGTCACGAGGAAATGAGGACTATTAGTCCAGACGGCAACTCATCTTCATTTTCTGAATAATTACAAACAGGCAGAAACAGAAGCGTCCTGGACACTAACATCGCTGTTGTCACTTTTTCTTTTTTAATGAGAAACTGCCAAAATACACAATGTAGGGGACACACATACACACGCTGCTGTTTTTAATTATTTTTCATTATGACTGATCAGAGAAAATCCTTACACTCGCACGGTGACACACATTTGTACAGGTTGCCATGGTTACCAAACAATTAGCATAAATATATATGTTCCTTATACAAATTGCATATAAGCTCACTTTCTCTACAGTTTGTGGCCAGAAGAGTTTTTAATAGTAGTTTTTCAGTATTGATGAAATTAAAATGGTATTTTATTGATGAATCGGTCAATTGCTCAGTCTATAAAATGTCAGAAAATTGTGGGAAATGGCCATTAGACTCTCTGAGCACCCAGAATGACCTCTTCATATGTCTTGTTTGGTCCAACTAACTATTCAAAGTATTTTCAGTTTACAGTATATAACAGTAAAAGTGGAAGCTGGAACCAAAGGATGTTCGGCATTTTTGCTCAAAACATGGATCAAATCGTTCATTTATGAAATAGTTGCAGTTGATCAACAGATTAAGTTAGGTTAGGTCCCTCGGTTTTACAAGTTTTACAGATTAGTTCAGGAGGAAGTTAAACAGCCTAGGGTACATGTAATGTACTTATCACTGAGCAGCTCTGTCATTATCATATGTGGCAGTCATCACCAAGGAGTTTGATCTCTTCCATATATGTAAGGTTTAGGCATCTAATGACTAATCATGTCATTGATTAATCTGCTGGTTATTTTCTCATTTAACCGATTGATTAACCTTTTGGTCTCTAAAACAGTAAAAAAAAAACTGTGAAAATGCCCATCACAATTCGTGATAATCTCACTAAATATCCAAATCCCCAAAATGTTAAATTTCTTACAATACAAGACCAACAAAAGTTCCACATTTTCACATTTAAGAACCTGCATCAACCAAAGTTGTAGTTTATTTTTACTGGAAACAACTTTAATGATTAGTGGAATATCAACATAGTTGCTGATTAGTTTTCTATCAATACACTAATCAGTTAATCACCTAATTGTTGCCGCTTTAGTAAATTTATTATGTATCTTGTGTAGGTCTCGGTGCTGGTCTTTGTCCCCCCGAGAAAAAGGTCTTTCTAGTTCTGCTAAATGTCAACAGGAGAGTGGGAAAGAGAAGGAGAAAGAGAGAGATTTATCACAACAATAAATGCATCTTGGGCACAGCCTTTAACCTGTCAGCTTAAGTACCAGTTTGTTTGTTTGCGTGTGTGAGGAGTGTGTGTGTGTGTGTGTGTGTGCGCGCGTGCACATATGCTTTTAAGTTGATGTGCGCTCTGTGAGTTCAGATGAGTAAATATATGTTCAGTACCTAGCATGTCAGGTGAAGGGGGAAAAACAGCCTGATATTTAGAGACATGTTTACAATTCTTTTTATTTAATTCAAATGTGGACTGTGTATTGTTCTGAGTCTACAGTGGCCTGCGTTGTTATAGTGCCGTTGTGGGGGAAAAAAAAACAAATTGCCAATTATCCCATTTTAGATTTCATGCCAGACTTTGTTTTAGTTCATTAGATGTAAGGAGCTGGAGAGAGGAGGAATGCGGGCCACGCCGAAAGCCTCAATGGGTTAGGCTAACAGGCTGCCGTGCGCAATAATGTCACCATTATGCGTTTCCGGGGTGACTTAAACGAATAGGCATTATTACAAAATTGTGCATTAGCCCAAGTCAGCAGTTAGTACTGCTGCAGTCTCATTTCGTTTAGAGTCGAGAGAAAGATGGCGAGAATGTGTGAGAAGGAGGGAGGGAGAGGGAGGGAGGGAAGATGGTTCAGAGAAAAGGCGATGTAAAGGAGAGCTGGGGAATGAAAAGGATGCTATCTGCCAGAGGCTGACAGGACATGCAGAAGGAGGTAAAAAGGATACACAGAGAGCCACAGATGGACTGACAGACACGGGGGGTGGAGGTGGGTGGGTGGGGAGGGGGGGTAGTGATGGCGATGGAGAGGCAGAACGAGGAGAACCGTAATTGTCAGTAACTGGTGTGTTTAGACAGGGAGGGCTGGAGAAAGAGAAGAGGCTGGCAGGGAGGAGGAAGGTGTAAATCAGCGGCGTGAGCGACAGCTTTACGTGCCCCTCGGAGCCCCAACTATCCGATTAATGAGAGAAGAGAAACCTTAACCACCTTCCCCTCTCTGCCTCCCCTTTTTCTGCTATCTTGCACTTTCCGGGACATAAATCATAGACTCTTAAGCAGTCACTTTAGGTAGCTGCTACACAATTCTTCCTCAAAATGTTGACTACAAGGTATCCCTGTCCTGTGACGTGCTGCATTAATGAGATTTTTGCTGCAGCCTGTATCGAGCCACATTTATTCCAGCCGCAAACCAGGAGCCAGTTAGCTTAGCCAGGGTCCACATGGTAAAAACGTCAGCCTGTTTGCAACTTGAAAGCTCACTTATTATTGTTTTTGGACTGAAGTGTTAAAATAAGTTGTGATTATGTGCCAGATTATTCCTTGACCCAATTCTTTCTTATTTTCCTTTTCTGGCGAGTTGTACACTTTCATTTTTTTTATATGCATTAAATAAATAACCTTTTTTTAACTGCGCTTTTACATGTTGTTACCCTTGTTTCCAGTGTTTATGCTAAGCTAAGCTAACCGGCTTCTAAGCTTCATACTGACCCAACTCACACTCTCCAAAAGAAGATAAAGAAACTGAATGAGCTTATCTCTTAACTAACTACTGCTAACTTCACTGTTCCCCCAAAGGGCTGTTGTGTGAAGTGTGTGGCTGTCACATGAAGAGACGACACAGAACTTAGTACAGAGATATTTAAAAGTAAAAGATGGAAGAGAAAGCAGATTATTACCAGAGGGAAGAAGTTTTAGTTTTTTTTTTTTTATTAGAAGCTTCTGAAGTGTGTGTGGGGGGGGAAGAGAAGTTATTTCTAGTTTATCTGAAGGGCACCAGGCTTCCCCGTCATCTTCGTTCTTTGACTACAAACCCACACTTGCGTAGCGACTTCCCCTTTTGTGTGTGCGCAAGGGCTGGTGGTCATCAAGTTCACATAGTTAAACTAGTTCACCGAGGTCAAGGGCTGGAAGCTCGGTCGAAGATCTAAAAAAAGAAAGAGCTTGCTTTTTTTTTCTTTTCTCTTTTTTTTTTCAAGATGAAAACTCCCCCTTGTAGTAAACGCCTCCATAGATATTTCAGTCAAACACGTGTTATGACAAAGTCAAAGCTGACTTTTACTTCATTGTGTGCCTCCTCACCCTCAGCCAAACCCACAGGTTTCTTAATCTGGTGAGACGGCTCCTCTGAGAGATGGCCTCAGTCAGAAAAAGACCTCGCTCTCTTTCACTTTCTCTTGCCTCCCCTCTGTGTCTTCCGCGCTGCTATTACCAACCTAAACAAGATCTCCTGGGCTGCCTGCCTTGTTATGTACTTTTCTTCACAGAAGGGGCAGAAAAGAATGAGCGCCAGTGAAAGAGATGTAACATAAAGAGCTGAAAGACTGATAGCTTTCTAAAGTGCAAAACCGGGACTCTCTGCTTGTGAAATGTCTTGATGTGCAGGGTGTCAGATGGAGAGGCGCCATATGAATTCATAACCTCTCGGAGTGATGCAACAGCTGCAACAACGCAGCGTAACGCCTGGCGTGGCACTCGGATTTTTTCGTGGCATTTTGATGAAAACGTTACTTCTGGTTTGCGCCTCCGCGAGACACAGTACAGGGGCTGTGGTAGCACATCTGCGGCGTACATCTGCCACATTTCACAAGCATTACTTACTTTGAACGCCACTCGGTCCAGTGCCAATGACATATCCACTGTTTTAAGGTGTGAAAAAAAAAAAAAAACAGCCAAAAAAAAAATCCACTTTTGAGGTCCATCATGTGAGCGGCTTGTAAGTTATTTGTTGAAATTAACACCTAAGCCAAAGCTTTTACAGGGCAACTTCACGCCTCTGCAGCCCAAACATGCAACTGTGTGAAAACAGTGTGAATTTCTTAAATGGCTTCATTACCCAGCTATCTCGCAGTATGACAGAATTTCTTTTTAGTGGCTTGTAGTGCACGTTGGCGGGGGAAAATTTTTTTGATAGCAGCTTCCACCATCACCTGGGAGCCGAGCGTCCTCTCTCTGTAGCTGGTGAAGACAAAGTTTTGTGTGATAATGTATGTATGCATCGCTGGTATATTAGATTTCTTCACGTGCACAGGGGCCCTTTTGGTGTTTGTTACCCGTGGGACCCTTTGATGACCTTTGTCCTCGATACTCTATATATTCATGCCTACAGGACATGAAGACATGAGCATATTTAGATCTATACAGTATGTCTAAATAAGGACAAAAAGAGGAGGTCTTAAGACTCGGATGCCAGTATTTAAGTGCATCGTGTGCTTCAGCCTGCTTTCTGGGTTGGACTCAAGTTGGATCAGTGCTACTTGTACACTGCATGCCACAGAAATTCCCATCATTGACTGTATATGGTAATCTTTTAGTCCATGAAATGACAAAACCCAGAGACTATTTCGATTTGGATTATTTCTTTGTACAGATGCAAGGACTCTCTGTCTGTCTGTCTATCTGTCTGTCTTGCAATTATCTCAACAACCGTTGATCCAATCGGCTTCACACTTTGGTGGGTGTCTTGCTGAGGAAGGAAGCGCAGTGTCGAGTGCGAAGTTGTTTGGATGAGCGGCTCTCGAGAAACCATGAACCATTGCCCTGCAGAGCCGGAGAGCCTCCACAGTTCCAGCTCCACCTTCTTTGATGTGTGCATAATGAAAAATGATATTTCAACTGGAGGACAAACAGTCGACCAGTTCTGAGCAGGCACCAGTGTGCAGCAGGAGTGAAACAAAACAGAAAAGCTGCAGATCCTCACACTGGTGTAGCTGGAATCGGTAACCTGGATTTGATATTTGACTTGATTGTCAAAATAGTTTCCGATCAGTTTCCCATCTGTCAACTATATTTAATCAATAAACTGACTAAATATTTGAGAAAATGGGGAGTATATACTGACTTTGTAAGAGTAAAAGGGAACTTTCACCCATAATTTGAGATTCATGCTGATAAGATCTTTAGGCTTATATATAGATTTATTTTACTTTCCAGAAAAAACAAACATATGCATGAATTGACGATGAAGTGATGAGTCATAAGAAATCATGTTAAAAGTACCCCCGTTGATTGGTATGTATAGTGCAGGAAAGACAAGCGGTTGCGTTCAAGGCACAGGATATTGTGGGACAAACCCATGCACAAGTAGTACATTACTAAAGATACACGGTATATGCAGCTTTTTGTCTTTTGAATCGTCTCATTCTAGCATCGTGGCTTGCTGCAGGTTGCAGTCACAGCACAGTCCAACAGTGCATGAAATGCATCCAGGCAGAAAGGCTAGATATAATTACAACAACAGCATTTGGAGATTCGCTATAATGCAGAAATGGCATGTACTGAATGTCGGATGTCATCGTCATTAATCATACTATAGCTTCTAAAAGCCAGACCTTTATATATTGGTATAATGTTTTTGTCTCAGTCCGCAAAGTCAAAGTTCTTGCACATCAAAGACAAGTTAAAAAAAAAAACTTGGATTACCAAGAATATTGTGAGGTTTGCATCACTTCACATCAGACAACAGTTACGTTGGTCACGATCTGACTTGGTAACATTCACAGACTTGTCAGGGAACCTGTGAACACAACCACCCTGCCACAAGTAGCGCTGTGTGTGCGTGGGTGCGTGCGTGTGTTCCTGCGTGTGTGCCCTCTATGCTCAGACAGACAATCCCTGGAGTTGTGGATTTCTGTCGTCTGCATGCATGTGTGTGATGGTCCTCTTCCTCCTTTCCTCCAGTACTCAACATGTCTATTCTCTTAGGTCAATCCCCGTATTGTTAACTTACATAACAGCACTTAGTCAAGTAACAATCCAGCGGCGACGGTGCTAAGGGCTGCAGGATAACTGTACTTCCTCTCTGGCACTCCTCTGGCTGAGAGCTCCTCTCAGAGTTGTTGTTGACTTTTCAACCCGCTTAGTAGAGTCACCCCCCCACCCACCCCTCTGGAAATGGAGTGGATCTCCTTCTTACATGAGTCAAATCTCTGGAATGAGTTTATGGAAATTAAGTCATGGATACCACAGATTTGGGGTGACTTGGTCAAAATGTAGCCCTCAAACTGCTGAGTGGGCCGTTTCCTCTGAGCCGTCCCATGGGTGGAGACCACCAGTGAGAACAAGAGCGATGAAATGAAATATGTTAAGGAGCATAGTACAGTAACACAGAAAATAATAAATACTTAAATTGATACTGAGGTGTTAATAAAAAAATATCCCTTAAAAAAGCACAGGGGGATATGTGAATTTATATTTTTTATGTGATATTCAGTCCACTTAATGAGGGAATTGCTCAATACTAAACATGTAGACCAAAATTATATTATATATATTACATGTACACCTCATTAGTGGGCTTGGGGTTGAGAGTCATCCAAATATTAACAACACTATGAAACATCACCAATTATATATAAATTATTTATGTGCAGTAGAATTAACTGTGATCCACATTTTGCATTACACTATATAACATTATAATATTAAATATTAATATTGAATTATTGCCCAGCACTAACTTATAATCAGATCTTGAGTTATTGTTTCTAAAAGCTGATCTTAGATTCAGTTTCTGCAAAAAGTAATTTTTGAAAGCCATACTGGATTGCAGAGTATTATATTATAATTTGTCACTTTCCTTCTATCCTGATGTTGCATAACCACCACGTCTCATCGCTCATTGCAATTTTGACACATTATTTTGCAGGCATCTGCAGCCTTCATTGCTTTTTGTCCACCGAGGCAGCTGTCAGAAAGTCTTCTGATAAAGACTTCACTAACGACTAAATGGCCAGATGCACTCATGACCTGCCGCTCATGCAGCACAGAGGAGGAGATGCCCATGCATGTCTCCTCCAGTCTATTCATAGCCAAGGCGTTGTGACTCCCCCGCCTCTGACTGACTGTTTCCTGCTTTCCCTCTTGCTCAATTACTTCTCCTCCGACTCCCACATGTGGGTCTTCAGCTCTTTGGCAGGGAGGCTTACCTTGCGGAGGAGGGAAGCCGAGGCACAGCTGACTGGTGGAGCAAGAAAGGCACGCAGTGCGTTTGTCAGCGCCGGAGAAAGACGGGAGCTCGTAGAGTGGTGGATTGCAGGAGAGATTTAACACCTACAGTTGTGTTTCTTGTAAATTCACTTAGCTGCAGTGCACCAACTACCCCCATCTCGCACCAACAGCTGGCGAAAAAAAGAAAAAAAAAAAGAAAAAAAAACGGCAACATCAATTCATCATTTCAGCCATATTGCTTAGCCTGCCCTCCACCCTGCAGAAACATAACAGTTATAATTGCAGCTGCAGCGCAAATATCAATATATCATCATATAAATAGTCAAGTGAGAGCCATTCTCAAAGTGCAGCACTCTAGGTTTGGGCCCGGAGGCGAATATGGAAAGACACAGAGGTGGGGTTATGAATGCGAAAGAGATGCAGTTAAAATGTAGGAGGAGGATGGTGTCACACTGTACTCGTCCTGTCAGACGATGTTTTTCTAGTACTTTCCTCTCCCTCCCACCAACCCCCTTTTATGTCTTTATTCTGCTGATACAACCTCCTCCCGTCTGCTGACTAACTGACCCACATTCCTCTGTGTGACTCGTTGCCCTTTGTGTGTGTGTGTGTGTGTGTGCGCGCAGCCTTACATTTCTGCTTGTCATCTTATGTGTGTTTGTGTGTGCTTGTGTGTGTGTGTGTGTGTGTGTGTACATTCTTGTGTTTTCCTCTGTCTCTGTCTGGCTGTCCCCCACTCCCCCCCTCCCACACACACACACACACACCCCATAAGAGAAAGAAAAAAAAAAAACTGTGCCGTGTCCCTCAGGCTTCAGCAGGAACCAATTAGAAGATTGCTCTTTAGAGGAGCATCAGTCAGTGAACATAAAGGATTGGTAAAACGCCTCATTTACTCACTCACTCTGTGTTTGTCTGCTTTTCCTCTGCTCCGCTCAGTTTGGGGGCTGTGGTTGCAGAAGTGACATTTTGTCATTAAATTAAATAAATGGTGCCTGCTGAGATGAGGCTCCCTCTAGTGGAGAGCTGAGTCTCTGCATGGTAAATGTCTGATAATCGCGAAGGGCAATTCACTGCCGCTGCCGAGGTTTTCGAGACAGAAACAAGCGCACATGATTGCTGTCAGATGACGACTTGTGTTTCTTGTGTGTGCGCTTTTTCAGGAAATCATGATTAGTGTGTATTCTGTCGTGACTGAAAGTTATCAGACTTTCTCAACTTCTTCATGAGCAAGAAGTCAAAAAGCATATCTGTTGAAGCAGATTTAAAAGCCAAGTGAAAGACTCTGGGATTATGATGTGACGAACTGCTAATCACATAATGTACCCCATCCTGTTAGCTTTAGGATAACAAGGCACAATACCAAATTACAAAGGAATAAATTAGCAAATAAATAGCCTAAAAGTCTTTTTGAAAATCTCTGTATATGTCACCATCAGTCTGGCTTTCAGTGAATGATCTGTCTCTCTGCTTTCTTGAATTTCAGGTTTAGAACATCCGCGAGCTAATTTCTGGAGGACGGCAGCGTTTGAGGGTTTGAGGAGGAGAGGTGGACACAAAATTCAAAAGAGGAGAGCACATTTCAAGCTGTGACGGGATGGCTCTGGTCGACAAACACAAAGTGAAACGCCAGCGGCTGGACAGGATCTGCGAGGGTGAGACAGACTTCTCTGCTTTCTTTCTTTCTTTCTTTCTTTCTTTCTTTCTTTCTTTTTTTCTTTCTTCCTCTTGTGTCCATGTGGATTTCAAATTCTGACTGCACATTTGTCACTGAAAATTGATTATTTAGGTTGTGGGATACTTGTGTACTGTGATACTTTATGTGTATATTTGTGTGTGTGTGTGTGTGTGTGTGAGAGAGAGAGAGAGAATTTCACTTTCAATGATGTGTGTATTAGTTCCTTGGGTTTATGTTGTAGCCATAAAAAAGATCCCCTCCACTGTTATATGGAAATGAAGTTTCCACCAGTATTTAAGCCTTTCAGCCTGCCGCTACAAATTCAGTGAAAAGCCAGTGGGATCGTTTGCATAAGTGTGTTTGTGTGTGTCAAAAGGGAGCCTTGGGACCAGCCAAGGCTCCAAACTTCAGCTTTGAAGCCTGTGTGTGTGTGTGTGTGTGTGTGTGTGTGTGT
>JAOXYL010000039.1:14881340-14900019 GCA_028564955.1 Terapon puta
CAGCCAAAACACACAATCCCAGCCTGTGTAAATACTTCCTGCTGCCGGGTGCATTTCCTACATTTTACTGCTTCTTCTGCAGCTCACTTGACTGTGTGTGCCAGACATAAATAATTAACTCCCTCTCTGCTCTCTGTGCGTCTCTGCAGGTATTCGGCCCCAGATTATGAATGGGCCTATGCACCCACGCCCCCTGGTGGCGCTTCTGGACGGGCGCGACTGCACCGTGGAGATGCCCATCCTCAAAGACCTGGCCACCGTGGCTTTCTGCGATGCCCAGTCCACACAGGAGATACACGAAAAGGTACGGAAGGAATTGTTACGTAACAGGGATTTTAATTATTATTATCACTTCGCGTATTAAAGTGTTACCTGCACCAGAGGAGAGGCTGTATCACTGACCTTCTGACCCCTTTATAAACTGGCCTGTCATCCTGTTGGGGCTCTCTAAACCTTGTCCAAAAAATCAGAAGTGCTTGCCGTGAAGGTTCCGTATTTATAAGCTCATTTTAGCAGCCTTTGTTTATGTCTGTAATTAACTTTAATTAGCTCTTGTTGATTTGCTGTCAAGTTGATGTTTTCCTTTTTTTGTTGCTTCAAGCAGTCTGCAGCTTATACAAATTAAGTCTAGAGTGGATATGTTTCAAATGGGCCTCATTACTCAGCTGAGAGAAAAAAAATTAAAAGGTGAAAAAAAAGAAGAAAAAGAGGAATTAAAACTGTGGAGCAACTTTACATATTGTATACGAATCATGTCTCCTAAGAGCCACAGCAACATACTGATGATATTGTTTTCATTATCTAATCACTGAGCTGTTAAGATATTCTCAACAGAGCGTTGATTTGATAGCTTGTTCAGGGAGGCCGTGCAGGGAACTTTGGTCATATAATAACCATTATTTAATTAACACATTTCATAAACAAGTTGCACAGTTTCCAGAAAGCTCAAAATCTGAAAAATGTGGACGATTGAGTGGAACCGAAAAATAAATATTAACATTTTGTAAAACTCAAAGTAAAAGTCTAAATAAAAATGTAATTCGTCAGTGTGAATTACCTGAGGCAGTTCTGTTTACAGTGACTCTTCCTCCACATATTTTACATGAAAGCAGTGTGACAGACAGCGAGGATGTGCAGAGGTTATTTAATGTACCGTACATCAGAGTCGATCGGACCGCGTCGCGTTGTCCTCTGTGGCAGCACCATCAGACTGTCGTAGCAGCAGCAGCAGGAAGTCAGAAGCACACTCACACACACTCACACACACTCACTCACACTGACATCGTATGAACTTTGAACGCGATTCTTGAATAATTCGCCTTCAGTTGAGTGCAGAAGGATCATCTCGTTCCTCCTCCTGCATCTCCTCCTCTGTAATGTTTCAATAATATTTCAGCCCACTGGCTTGTTCCACTCTCCCAGTTCAACTATAATGGTTTCATCACTGACTCTAATCCCGCTGGGTGCTGAAGTGCTGCTTTGTTAAATAAGGAGGAGGAGGAGGCTGGTAATAGAAATGCAGTATAATTGTTCCGAGCCAGAGTGGGTGAAGCATTTGTCTTATTTTACTGCCTGTACACTGGAGCCAGTTGGTAGCAATTTTACAATCCAAGCCGGAGAGTCTTTACGCTAAAAAGAAAAGAAAAAAAAAAGGAAGAGCTCTTCACATTCATTGAGTTTCAGTTAAAAACGCTACCTTTTGCTAAATAAATGTATCATAAAAAAAGTAGTAAGCTTTACTTATGATATGAATTTAAAGGTTAAATGGAAGAAATGCAAAATAAATATGTGCTTGCCGGTCATTTCCTTCACATTTCTCCTCTGCGTCTGTCCGGTAAGATGCTCTCCTCGCTCCACATTACGCTTACTGAGGGCCCATATGGGAGAATAGATGTTGGCAGCGCTCCCACAACTATAACTCCGCAGCAGAGGGTACAGATGGGGCACTCTGCGCACACACACGCACACACACACACACGCACTTGCCAGCAACCTCGCTGCAAGTTTCACGAGTGAAGCGCTCTTCACACACAAGCGCGTAAACAAACTCGCGCACCAAGCGAGCAAACAAACGGCGCTGCTGCTGCCGCCGTCTCTTTTGCGCGCTCTGCCTGGATGCGAGCAGACGCAGCGATTAAGAGATCCGTCACTTAGAGGATTCAGAGCGCGAGCCGGCGGCAACCTGCAAAACTTTTGCGGCCCCGGCGGAGCACACGTAAAAAAAAAAGACATTTATTAGAAAGCACTCACAGTCTATTAACTAATGCTGCTCTGACCTTGGAGAGATGAGACTTTTTGATAGAAAGATACCAAGTGTTTTTGATGTTGCTGCTGTTCCACTAACCACAGTTTCTGTACTCTACTTAAAATCTCAGCCACAGGATTTTAGAGAACATCAATCGGGAAAAAAGATCAGTACTTTGTCATATAAGAATGACAGCTGGAACGGTGTTGTTGTTGTTTTTGGTCCTTTATCGGCAGTGTGGTGTTGACATGATTTTGAATAAAGTTCCTCAGCTGGAATCGAACCAGAGATGTTGCACATTAAAGACAATAGGAAACTCCGTGTCTTGAATGAGCTTAAATTCATGAAAAAGAATAATACTCTGATGTTATGAATAAAAATATTAAGTCATACATTTCTAGCCTTATGCACCTTGAAATTAATGTTCAAATTGTTTTTCACCATTTTCATCATTTTTATTTTACTCGCCGCTTCCCAAATTCACCTTCAGTTGCTAAAATCTGAAATTTTTAATTCTCTCAGAGATGTCTCCTGCAGCCTTTTATTCCTATGACGAGAGGCCTTCCAGCATGTGGGCATAATTTTAATGGAATAATTTGACATTTGGTGGAAGTTTTCTCAAAGAGTCAGATGAGACGATACCGCTCTTTATGTGAAGCTTCAGCATGGACTGAAACAAGGAAACAAGCAGCTCCTAAAAATACACCTTTCAGCTCATTTAAAGCTCCATAATTAAGAGGTCAGGCTTAGTGCAGAGCTGAACTATAAGCCTGCCTACACCTACAACTCAGTATTTCATAGTTGTCATATACTGATGCTCCTTATTAAACCACAAAGGAATCTCCACTCTAAGGTATTTCTTTAAACCTCTGTAAATGTGTCATCACACCAAAGCAGAATAAATGCGGCGCGTTGCCTTCACCGATGGCTTTGTGCGCTCCGCGGGGTCCGTGATCCGAATACGGCGCCGGCTCAAACTGCAGAGGAGTTCTTTAACTAATTAACGCGATACAAATAAACCATTCACTCACTTTTTCCACTTCATGCGAACCTGCTCTCATTTTATATTCCCGCTGCTCTGTGTCATTTTCCGGCATCGTCTCCAGTCGAGCCTGCTGCCGGCCTGCTTCGCTTAAGTAATGAGATTAATGCACGAGGAGAGCTTTAACCTTGAATTCAGCATCCAGTAACTACAGCCAGCTCCAATAAAAAAAAAAAAAAAAAAAAGATTAAAAAAAAAAAAAGAAATGGTGCATGGAATTTCATGGCTATGCTAATCTGACTGGATTAAGTTAATTCAGTTAGCGGGTTGTGAACTTAAAACTATATATTTCCTTAAACTCTACTTGTTTGTGCTTTGTGAGTTTCTCAGCAGCTGTCAGTCTACTTTACGGACCTGCCTGCATCCACTGCGACCCTGTTTGCATACAGTCTGAATGAATGTATCGTGACAAAAACCAGCTTTGGCAAGCGCTCGTTATAAACGCGCAGACACCCACTCATAGTTTAGAGCAGATCAATTTGCATTTAGATGAAGAATAGCAGACATAAACTTGAGGAAAAAAAACGGGAGGTGGTGTATTCATGTTGGCCGCAAGAAGTCGCTCATACATAATGTTGTGGAAGCGTCTGAATATCAATGTGGGGATGATATTCATTGGAAACAATAATGACATTGTGATCATAATACAAATGCAGATTAAAATTTTTTCCACTTCGGAAGCAGCAGAGTGATCGCTGAAGAAAGTTACTGGTGTAATAAGACAGCGACGAGGATGATGATGACGATGATGATGATGATGACGCCTCCTTCCTCTCTGACGTCCCCCAGGTGCTGAATGAGGCCGTGGGCGCCATGATGTACCACACCATCACCTTGACCAGAGAGGACCTGGAGAAGTTCAAGGCGCTGCGCATCATCATCCGCATCGGCAGCGGCTACGACAACATCGACATAAAGGCGGCCGGGGAGCTCGGTGAGACTCGGGGAGCAAAAAAAGAGGCGGAGGACGGATGGGAAAAAAAGAGAAGCAGACAGTAATCGTATGCCGGAAATAATGAACAAGGAGAGGGGTCGCGTCGGCCCATATGGCTCATTCGTTCACTTCCACGTGAGGGGAAATAAAGAATAAATCAACAGAAACGATGCATTATGGATAAGCAGCTTTGGACGGGGGCCAAACCAAACTCCGCTCGCTGTATTGACTTAACATAAACAACATAGTGTTTGTAATGGGAGTTATTACAGACTGTAAACAGAATATGAAATGATTGCATATGCTCAGCAGATGCTCCAACTGATATGAAACTCTCCGTCAGATTCCCATTTCGCCCCTTCGGCATATGTGCGGTATGAGAGCAGGATTTAGTTTGATATCCTAATTATTGTCGTTTGTGGTAATACACTTCATACGCTGACATCAGTTTTTTTCTTTTTCTTTTTTTCTTTTAGAAATGTTCTTTTCATGGGCATAATTAGCAGTTATAATTATCATCTTATCCTTCGCAGCTCCGTTTTATACGCGCTCATTTAGTTTGCAGAAGGTCATAAAGAAAAGAAATTTCATGCCAATTATTCATGAAATAAAAAACAGATGAATCTCTCTTCAAAACAGCTTCACTAATCATAACCAACTATTATAACTATTAAACGTGTGAAGGGGTTACGTAACTAAATCATTTGAAGTGTCTCCTTCTGCTCCCCCGTCTTACCTTTACCAGGCATCGCGGTGTGTAATATTCCGTCGGCGGCCGTAGAAGAGACGGCAGACTCGACGCTCTGTCACATCCTCAACCTGTACCGACGAAACACCTGGCTGTACCAGGCTCTCCGGGAGGGCACGCGGGTCCAGAGCGTGGAGCAGATCCGCGAGGTGGCGTCGGGGGCGGCCAGGATCCGAGGGGAGACGCTCGGCCTCATCGGATTCGGTGAGCCGCTGCTTTCATGTGAAACTTAAAACCAAATTCTGTAGCAGTTTATCAGGCAGATGTTGTATCTCAGTGGATAAAGTTAAAACTTGAACCTGGTGGTGGAATTCTCGTGATTCATTTCCTGTCAAACAACGAACGTGCATGGTTAGCACTGCTACATGAATCTAAATTAGTCTCTAAATTAGTGTTTTCTGCCCCTCTCACGCTGCCCCCCTCCCCTCCCTCCTCCTCAGGTCGCTCGGGCCAGGCGGTGGCGATGCGGGCCAAAGCGTTCGGCTTCAACGTGATCTTCTACGACCCCTACCTCCAGGACGGCTTGGAGCGCTCGCTGGGCGTTCAGCGGGTCTACACGCTCCAGGACCTGCTCTACCAGAGCGACTGCGTCTCCCTGCACTGCAACCTGAACGAACACAACCACCACCTCATCAACGACTTCACCATCAAACAGGTACGGGGGCGGACGCTCCGGAAAACAGCTCGAGTGACGGCCGTTAGTATCAAACATCAAACACAGCGCGGCCTAAGACGCCGACAGAGCTCATCAGAAACTCGATAGGCGGGAGCTCCTTCGCCAAAACGGGCTGCGCGCTCTCCTCAGAAGGCGAACGATCCCCGGAGGTTGGTGGCGCAGATTTAACCCGGCGGCCTGGCAGCTGACTCGGCTGGCCGCTGGCGCTACTCGACTGCCAGCGCTCTTTTGTTGGCAACTTCCAATTATGGGCTGTTTGAACAACCTTTTAATGAGTGGTGAGATACTCGGGAACGCATGCAAAGAAACACAAAATCTCCCCGGATCCAGAATCAGAGGGATTTACGCACGGGGGCGGACGGTGGCAGGACATCTTTTTTGGGTTATTGTCTGAAATGTGGTGGGAAGATTTCGCTCTGTTCAGTCTGTTCTTCCTCACACTTTCTGTTCTTTCGTAACTCACAGGTCAGTGTGACCCCAAACATTACAAGTGTGTGCAGTGGGTGTAGGACTGTGTTCGGTCAAAGTGTGTTCCTGTGCAGGTTTTTTTTTTTTTTTTTCTACCAAAAATAAGCCACGCCAACACACTTCATTTTCCTCTTTTTAAATAATAAAAACACCATTCTGACCCAAACGCAGCATCATAATTTAACATTCTTACATCATAAAACTGGAAAATGTCGGTATTCCTCAGCGCTTTCGATGGTATAAAAGTATATTTTTTTGTGGCAGTGTGATCCAACACGCTGTATTTTCAAAGTTCTTGAGAGCAGAGTACCACACCTCTCTGTGAGTTGCCAACAAAGCAGCGATGAGTCAAGCGTTGCTCGTCAGCAGCCAAGTCACAGTTACCGGCTGAGTGGGCACATAAGTTAACCAACCTCGGTGAATCAGCAACTAAGCTAACCGCAGCATGAATTTTAACCCTAAAATTTTAATGGCGCACACTTCGTAGGCGAGGATCTTTGACGTCTGTCTGAACAGATTTTTCTTTTCATGTGTTCAATACCAGAAACCCTCTTTGAGTTTTTCCTCTTCTCTGCTGCCACCTGGAGGACGTACTCTGACCTGCATGCTGTGTTTTTTTTTTTATAAGGGTTAAAAGCGTTTCATAACAATAAGAACCACCAATAGCTGCTCCAAAACTAAATAATAAGAAAATAGAGTTAAAAACAGTGAGAGTACATTTGCATCTTCACTCACATGCTGGTTTCCTTCACACCCTCAAGAGCTTCAGAGAGGACGAAGGGATTAGTGTCACTGAAACGTCCCCCTTCCTTTGAAACGCCTTTCGTTATGTTGTTGTCTTTTCTCTGAAAAGCATTTGTTTCCCCCTCATGTGTTGGTTTCTTTTAAAAAAAAAATAAAAGTCTTCCCACACAGCATTAAGATGGTGACAGCAGCTTTAGGTGTGAAATCTCAAAGCGGCACACGTGGATACGAATCCTCGATGGATGATGCTTTTGCTGTGTGTGTGTGTGTGTGTGTGTATGTGTAGATGCGTCAAGGTGCTTTCCTGGTCAACTCAGCACGGGGAGGTCTGGTGGACGAGAAGGCTTTGGCTCAGGCCCTGAAAGAAGGCAGGATACGGGGAGCCGCCTTGGACGTCCACGAGTCGGAGCCTTTCAGGTGTTTACAGTCGCGCCTTCAACTTCGTACAGGATCAGAAATAAGGATCAAGAAAACCAGCAGGGAGCAATGTGGGCTCATCTCTTCGTTTCTTTGTCTCTTCCCTCCTTCGCTGTCAGCTTTTCTCAAGGTCCCCTAAAAGACGCGCCCAACCTGATCTGCACGCCCCACACCGCCTGGTACAGCGAGCAGGCGTCGCTCGAGATGCGAGAGGCCGCCGCCACGGAAATACGCCGAGCCATCACCGGTATGGAGACGCCTCTCTCCGAATGCACGTCCTCCCACGCTAGTTGATTTTTTTTTTTTATCCCCTCAGCTCACCGGTGCTCAATCTCCCCTCTCTCCTTACCCCACCGACACAGGCCGCATCCCCGACAGCCTCCGGAACTGCGTCAACAAAGAGTTCTTCGTCACCACGGCGCCCTGGGGGATGATGGAGCAGCAGCAGCCTCAAGTTCACCCCGAGATCAACGGTGCCGCCTACAGGTAGGACGTGGATTTATGTGTAACCCAGCAGGCCGCTCTCACCGCACAGAGGTCACCCCGAGTCGTCTGCAGTAGACGCGGCGTAACGCGCGGGGGAGGGGGTAGTCTAGATGTTCATGTGTTCATGTTTGTCACAATTCTGACTTTCTTTTCCTGAATATTAGGCTGGGTCCTCGTTTTTGTGGCGTATTTATACACAGAACTTGGCCCAGATGAATTTCTCAGTCTCTATATTGTCTCAACCAGAATGAACTGCTTCTCTCACACAGCCGAGTGAACCAAACCATGGTACAGGCCATAGCAACGGGGGGAATGCAGGACAAATTATATACCTAATTCTCAACCAGGTAAATGAATACGACCACCGCTGGCCCACAGGCCAGGCCAAATGAACAACATCATCAATGAAACCAGATCCCATTGAAATATTTAGTGTTTTTCTGCTTCACACTCTTAACTCACATGTCCTGTAACTGTACCCACTGTGCCCAGCATCTCATCAGTTCCTCAAACCCCCCCTCCTCCTCCCACCCTCACCACCACCCCCACCCCCACCCCGACACCGAAACACAGCACAAAGGTTCTCTAATGTTGGATGTTTTAAAATAAGTGTTCATACTTTAACGGTCACTGGAAATGAAGAGTTAGTTATCAGAGCATTTCAAGCAACAAATAACAGTGAGGCTGAAATCGGTGACGGTTGTAGCGTGTGTGTGTTAGGGAAGTGATGGATAAACAAGGTTTGTCCAAGGTGAGGAAGAGGAAGAGAGAGGAAAAGAGAGGAAGGTGGAGTTCTGTCAGTGGGGAAGAGAGAGAGATGCAGATACCTGTTTGGGAGGAACGTCTCACAATCTAGTTTTTTTTCCCTTTTCAGCTCCATGTAATATTAAAGCATCAGTTCACCCAAATTATAGAAACAAAAACATGTTTTCTCACTCACTGGTGTCACCACTTTAGGGAGATGTGGCTGATTGTTGTTTTAATTGTTTGTTTTAAAGATGAAACCTTGACGATTGTCTTTTAAATAAATATAAAGTCATGAATATAAGTCGCTGTCATGACGATGCAACACAATAATGTCTGAGTCTGCAGCAGTTTTTTTCTTAAACAAAGAAAAACAAACCTGTAGTTACTGATTATGTCAGAGGTGCCATGAACAACAGAATTAAAAAAAAAAAGCTATCAAGAATATAAATGTATTTTCTCAATACTACGAAACAAACAAAATTCCATTGACAGACGTTTCTAAAACATCAGGCGTCCTAAAACAAATTAAATCAATAATGTCTGTATGGTTAAATCCCACAGGAGGGAAAGTGAGAAATAATGTTTGTAATTTGGGTGAATGACCCGTGAAAGTCCGTCCCTTCAGCAGATTAAGGTCCCCGCACATCCTCATTTTCTGCCGACACGCCGCAGTGCTCTGTTCATGTGCGAACATTTCTAAATCTGACGTTTGACAGAGGTGGTGATGAAAACACAAAACTAAGACGCTTTTTCTTCTCTTCAGTGTTTATTCCTATCCCCAGACCTACATCATTACGTAACCCAGTCTTTCAGATTTCATGTGTTAATTTGGTGTTTGTTTGACTCTACATTTAATTAGCAGCTACAGTAATTATCAGGAGCAACAAATATTAGTTTGACCTTTAAAGCTGATCAGTGATCTGCAACTGAGCAGCGACAGACTTTTTATGAATGAAAAAAAAGGAGAAAAAAATGAAAAGGTTGCTGTTTGTCTCGCCTGTTGATCACCTCCTGTCCGTCCCCAGATTCCCTCCTGGCGTGGTGGGCGTGGCCCCTGGCGGGATTCCCGGACCTATGGAGGGGTTGGTGCCTGGGGGAGTGCCCATCGCCCACACCCTGCCCCCCGGTACCCATCCGTCACAGGCCACCTCCCCCAACCAACCCTCCAAACATGGCGACCCCATGAGAGAGCACATGACTGAGCCGTAGGACTGCCGCCGCGCACCCAGAGCAGGCGGGGGGTGAGGAAGGGAGGGGGGGGGCTAACACCGATGTAAACTTAAAAAAAAAAAAAAACAAAAAAAAACAAAAAAAACCCAGCAACCTACCGACTCAACCATCCAACTGTACGCTTGACTTCAGCCATCCGAACCTACCAGCAGACTGCCTGCCGGGCAACGTTTCACACGTTTTCTTTTTGTATGAAACCACTACGGCCCAACGTGAGGACACGAGCTGCCACACTGAGATGGGACTGACCGTCAAACCTTTCCTCCCCCCGTATCTGTTCGTTCTTCTTTTGATTTTTCTTTTTTTGTTTTTATCATTTATTTTCAAGTATCTTTTAGGGTGATTCTTCCTGACTTCTTTCTGGGACACGTTGACGTTAGCGCGTGCAGGACGGAAATCGAGCGCGCCCTCCCTGGTTTAAAGGAGCTTGAAGGGACACGGACTCCACGAACGATCCTCCAAGCCTCCGTTTCCCCTCGTTCTTCGTCGATTTTTGCCCATTTCAACGCAAACGTGTCTTGTGTTATTTTGTTTTTTTTATTATTGTTATTATTTTCTTCTGTTTCTCCTATATTCTGTGTTTCTGTTGGAAGTGAATCTTTTTTTTTTTCAGTTGTGGTCTTCAGTTTGAGAACATGAATGGATTTACAGTTACACGTACGTATGTTTGAGCAGGCAAGAAAATCCAGACGACGACAGCAGCAGCGTTTGCCGTCTCCATCAGAGATCTGGACTCCACCTTTGCTCTCATGTGATGCTTGTGGCTGGTGGCCCCTGAATGTAGAGACAAGCTGTGGGGCAGTTGATGTGGTTTCCAGTTCCAGGAAGAATATTTTGGCGTATGAAGTAAAAATGACCATTTTCGAACCAAGAAAAAGAACTAAAGCGGCTGCCATTCGTGGTTAGGTATTGTACATTAAGTCACCTCAATGAAATATTGTTGTTTTTCAACTCTGCTGAGCTGAGGTACCTGCTCTGTTTGGTTACTGTCCCAAATACGATCTGTTCGCATCCAAAGGACCTACAGTACGTTGCAGCTAAGGTGGGAAAGTGTTTGGAAAAATAAAAAAGAAAAAACAAAACATGAAATTTCTTACTGACTCAGGAAAAAAAAATGGATTAACCATCAAATATGTCCAAATCTGAAGAGAAAAGAAGTCTGGATTGTTGCTGTTCACGTCTCCGCCTCGTTCTCCATCGTGGTATTTTTTTTATATATCAAATGTGCGTTTTTCGATGTTCAAGGTTTTCAGTCCTGTTAGATTTGTATTGCCTCGTTAAATGTTCTTATAATCATAGTCTTATGTGAAGGACCCCGCCCTCTCCTCCTTATAGTTTGTTTTTTTTTTTCTGCTCTGATCAATGCTGGCCGAGGCTCTCGGAGGCCATCGCGCCCTCCGCGAACACCGGCGGCCGCGTCCATCCCTTTTTAGCTCCACGACGTTAGCAAGAGACGGCTGCTAGCAGATTGTTTGGTTTTTAGTGTGAGTATTTGTATTTGTTTCTTGTACAAGGTGAACATATAGCATACAGTGCAGCTGGAAACAATAAATAAAACTTACTGTTCTGATTGATGATCGGCTCTGTTGGATGTTTGTTTTGTTTGTTTTCCAAAACGCTTTAAAATCCTTTTTAAAAAATCAGTTATGGATGCTTAAAATCCACCGCAACTTATATTTATTACTACTAGAATATAGTGTGTTATTAACCATTTGTTGTTTTCTTACAAATACTTAATACAGGCTTAAGGAGCATTCAATACTTGATGACCTTCAACTGTGGCGTGTCATATATCTTAAATCCACTAGAGGGTGCTACAGAAACGTGCTCCAGGAGTGAAGAACCAAGTTGTATTTAAAGATACTGTAAGTCCATTAACATCATTATTATAATGACAAATTCTGTTAAACTTTAATAGATCAGAGAGAATTTGTAACTAAGAATATCAGACAGGAAACAGTTTAGTTGGACATTCAAAAAGGTTTTCCTTTATTTTTTTTTTCCTTATTTTGCCTGTTCTTTGCGTTACACTCTGTATAGTGAAGTCAGGCCTAAATCCACAAACCATCATAGTCACAACTGCAACTATTGCATAAATACAAAGCAACATACAGGTGATGCTCAAAAACGGTGTATGACTTGAATGAAACACAGAAGAGGTTACAGTACGCAATGGCGAGGGGGAAAAAAAACAACGAAAAACAAAATGCAAAACATTCACAGCAAAAAAAAAAAAAGGTAACGACAACTCATGAGTTTTTTTTTCTTTTTTTTCTTTTTCTGTCAGCTTTGGTTTTATATGTTGCAGTGTCTCACAACAACCTTAAATCAAAAACTAAAAGATGGTTTCACATAATGACAACAAACAGGCGCTACAGAGAAGGTGAACTGACGTGTACCATGAGGGTGACCTCGACAACAAACACTATAAAAGGAAAAAAGGGACGAGGAGGAAGTGTTGGGGTGGGGGGGGCGACAATGAGACAAGAGTGACTCTGAATCTGTCTCACGCCCGCGTTCGCCTGCCCAAAAGAAACAAAAGCACCAGATTTTAGGCATCCAGATGAGGTACTAAATCGCACGCAACAACGCAAGTAAACTTTTCACCGATGGTCATGATTGGTTCTTTCCTCACAGCAACAGTGTTTCTGTGCAACGTGTCTTCATCGAGATTGAGAGTATAATTAACAAAACCACAAAAAAAGGAGAAATAAAAATATACAGAAAGCTCTTATTAGCTCAAATAGGTTTCCAAACAATAAATATGTAGAGTAAGTTCAGAGAAGAAACACACACACACACACACAACTTCTCAGTTCAATCAGTCTGAAAAAAGGTAAACCAAAGATCCAACATGAATGTTTGTGTGCTAAACCTCGATGAGTGTAGATTTGACTTGTAAAGGGGGGGGAAAAATTCTCCCTTTTCAAGAGCTTCATATATGACCTTAATTCAAGCAATGATACTGTATTTATATAGAAATGTTTTAATAAATGTGCAGTGCTTATTAATAAGGATTAAAGTCATTTATTATTACACAATCTCTGGTTGTCTAAAGATAATGATATTTATTGGCTTTGTCCCTGCCCATTCAAAAACAAAACGCTAAGGAAGCCAACTCTGTTACAACAGGAAAAAACATCAAAAAGATCAATTTGGAAGTGTGCTTTTGTCAGTGCCCGTACTGAACAGATATAAAGTGTTGATCTGAATCAATGCTGGTATATTTCCTTATACTCTTTTTCTTTTTTTTAAACAACCACATGCATTTACATCTATGGATATAGATTCCTTTTTTCCTTTACATTTGAAAATCGAAAAAAAAAGAAAAGAAAAAAAAATCATTTGCATTCGTAAACCTTTATTCTCTCCTCAAATCTGTCAGTCTCAGGTTTGTCAGAGTAAAAGTGTTGAATGTGTTTTAAGTGTTTGTCCCGAGTGCCAGAAGAGTAGCGGTGTCTTCTGTTCGAGGTGGAAAGTGTGGGTGGGTGGGTAGTGGGGGGGGGCTTGTGGTTCCCGGTCCTCTCCTGAAGGCGTTCACAGTTTGTCCGGGTCAGGAAAGGAAAACGAAAAAAAAGGAGGAAAAACTATAAGAGAGAGGAGGGGGGAGGAGTCCTGCCCCACCCCCCCCAGCAGACCGCCCTCCTCCCCCCCCTTCAGTTTTGTCACTCGTCGTCGTCGTCTTCCTCCTCCTCGCCGTCGGACAGAGAGGCGCAGGGCCGGATCTGCCGGTAGCCGTCCAGCCACTTCTCCACCATCTGGGTGACGAGCGGGTGGTTGCGGCGGCGGGAGCTTTTCTGCAGAGCCACCAGGACCCCCCCCTCCGTCACGCAGCAGTCCAACCACTCCCGCAGCAGCTTCTCCTGTTGCTCTTCATTACCCATCTGAAGGACAAGAGGGAAGGAGGGGGGACAAATATGGCCATCAGATGGAGCCGCATCACTGCTCTAGATTCAGGACGGGAAGCTCTGTTCCTCTTTAAACCTTTAAACACTGACGCAGAGGAGAAACAACCTGGGCTCCAAAGTCAAAGTCAAGCACTTCAAAAGTATTTTCAAGTTTCAGGGCCTCACGACTATAAATTATACACAAACGCTTCTCTAAAAAACCTATTCAAGGTGGCTTTTTATTATATTATTGGAATTAGCAGTTTCAAACCTTGAAAACAAACTACATTTCAGTCGTTCTCAAGGAAAGAGAAGGGGGGTGTCTTACTTCCTGCGCCGAGAGGAAGTGAATGTGAAGCAGCTTCCTCTCACTGTCGACCAGCGGCAGGAACGTGACGGTCACGTCGTCGTCCGTGTTGAGGTTGGCGCCCGCGCCACGATTGTCGAAGCCGTCGTTCTCCATGGCGACCAGAGCTGAGAAGTGGCCTCGCGTGTAGCCCAGAGCGATGGGGCTCTTCCAGCAGAAACTCTGCTCCCACAAAAGGGGCAAGTACACACCTGGAGGAAGATGAAGAGACCGATCAAAGATGCATGATGATATCCGACAGAGCAGAGGGCGTGAAAAGAACACGCGTCTTCTCTTTATTTACATTCAGTTCTTTACACAATGTGATTATCTACACTGTCTAACTTTCTTATATTTTGCAACCAATTTTAAAGTCATGACAGATTTTAGTGATTAAATACATACAAATTATAAGCATGTATGTCTTAGACCAATAATAAGATTGTTACGGTCTAAAGAAATCGCAAAATTTTCCGCTGTTTTCTAACTTTTCTGAAGAATTGTCAATTAATATTAATACTGTAAAGACTGTATGTGTCAGAATAGTCATTTATCTTGGTTTGTCCCTCTCAAAGAGACATGACTAATGCAAGTTGAAAGAGTGTAAATTACCACTTGAAAAACATCGTTTTTAACATTTGTTCTGATCACAATCAGGGTTCCCTCCTTGCTCTTCAGAGGTGCTTTTACAGTCAAGTGTGAAGAGAACAAAGAAAAATAAATAAATAAATGATCAACTTCAGCGTCAGTCTAACAAAGAGAACATTACTCATTTAGTGGAGTGCATAAATAACAACTGTAAGTTTTATTTTAACGCTTGGCTCGAGGGTGATTGATGTTTATGTTCATGGTGCCTTTGGGACCAAACTTCACATATCACTTCAAACGACCATAACCATATAATCATCATGAAAAAATGATTAAAAAAGAAAACTCTGAAGATGGCCAAGACAAATTGTTATTTATAATAGAAGCATTTACTGCTGTGTAAACATGTATAGTTCACAGAGTATAGTATAGTTTAGTGTAGTACAGTATAGTATAGTATGTAAGTACTTAAACCTTAGTTGGTCATGGTTGAGCTGATTTGAATTATTTCTTATACTGTTGCAAAGTTTAAGCAGTATCTGATAGGTAACTACAGGTGTCAAAAGTATTTAACTTTATATCTACACAATTTATAATATACACTCTATATTATACATAAGTACTCGAGTAAAGTACCTCCTAAAGTGTCTCTCAATATAGTACCTTACAGAAAAATTAGTTCCCTCCCACAGTGTCAGTGTTAACTACAGAATGAGATACTGGTTGTACACAAACCAAAGCAGAAAACAGAGAACAGACAGTATTCATGTCTCATATTTCTTCTGTTCCGTAAAGCACAAAGCAGCTCTCACACCTCATGAATACCTCTGTAACTGACACCACAATTGAGCAGCCTGTGTATAGCTCCTCTCCCAGTAACCACAGAGTGTTTTTTTTTTAACTGGGTTCACTTGGTCACCGCTTTAAACAGTGCTTCCCCTTCCCCTCTCTATAAGCGCCCATACGCACGCCTCCTTGTGTGTGTGTTTTACATTAGCTCTTGGCAACAGTAAATCATTGGTCCATCAGGCAGGCTTTACCACAAGCAGTTGGCCATTACAGAGCACTTTCATCATCCCCTGTACAGCATCACTCAGCAGGAAAAGCGAGGCCAGGCTGTTTTTACTGCTGGCCGTAAAGCTGGACCCCTCGCAGGATTGTTTGACTCTGGGCTCTGATGGTTTACATGTGTGCGGACGCTTCCCATCATCGCGATGCTCCTGTGACAGGCGGGGGTGTTTCGCTAAGTTGTTTATGCTATATTGAGTCACACAGCACTAAAATAAACCTTAACTGGAACACACTGGGCTGATACATGTTGTAAATAGCAATTACTGACAGATCACAGGGGCAGTTATGTCAGCTATGTAAGCTATGCAGACACACATAGGCTGGAGCTGTTTCACAAAGGAGGTCTAGTCCTCCTCCGCCCACTGGGATGAAGCAGCACTCAGCGTTTAATGGTGTCTGACCAAAACATCATCAATCTGGACGGCTCACCTTGAAAACGGGTGTACCCGAGTGTTTCGCCGCGGAAACTTTTGTAGTACTTCACTCCGTAGACGATAATGGGCCTGCGAAGTATGTGTGCAAGAACGAAGATGTGGGTCTGCTCCAAGCTGGATCCTGGCTGTGAGAGAAAACACAGAAGGAAGAAAACAAGTTTCAAAGGCAGGGTGACTGAACTACAAAGCAGGGAGTCTTGAATACTGTACATTCTCTTAAAGCATTAAAAAAAAACACCATTACTTTGCTTTCACGCCCAGATTTAATAAGGGACATAATAACAACCCACCCAAATACTTCGTCCATGAGCTCACGCGGAGCGGCAAGGAGCAGAAGAAGTGCTGATGACAGACAGGATGCACTTTCGGAGGGCATTACAGATTAAGTACACTGCGGTAAGTGCAGCGGGGCGTCTTGCATAATTCATTCATCATTAGTGTGTCACGTTTAAGCACATCGGGCTCTCGTCCTCCATTTTAATGTGTGTGTTTGCTTTCATGTGTGTGTACCTGACTGGCCAGGGAGAGGATGAAAGCCCAGTCTTCCTGCCACTGTTCCTCCCGGAGAGAAAAGTGCAGGCCAAAGCTCTGAGAATACCACGACTCCCACTCCTTCCAGCGCGTGTAAAACCTGCAGGCAACACGCACACACACACACACACACACACACACACACACACACACACACACACACACACACACACACTGTTTTGTCTTTGACATTATTTGACCTCACTGTGCAGAAAAAGGGTGTGCAACTGTTATTCACCACATTCCTCCATCTCTGTTGTGGCTTGGGCTGGATGGGAATTACTAATTATATCTAGATAGTAATTTTCTCACTGAAAAATCCCGCAGTTCCTTAGAAATAGACGTGAGTCACGCTGGGCTGTTGTATTCATGCAAAATCAGCCTGAGGCCTAAAACTGTTTCAGTGCTCTAGACTTTACACTAGAGTGAGATTTTATTAATGTTCTCTAAAAATGCACTTTAGTGAACGCCTCTCATCTTTGGATCAGAAGTCACATCTCTGTACGAGCCGAGAATCTAAACTTTGGCTTAAAAGTCCGGCCATGTATTCTTCTAGCACATGTCCCAATTTGCAACACACATAAAGGCCGCTAAAGGAAAATAAAACGCCATTTGAGACAGCTGAATGTCAAGTTTGAGTAGTTTCTGTGTCTTTGAGCAGACACTAAAACTTTTTATAAACATTTTTGTGTAAAACAGTTGGAACTGTTTAAGATAGAAAAATTGATGATATGGAGGCTTCGCTATTATCTATGTACTTAATAAAGCAGCATTTTCACCTTGTTTTTCCAAACTAAGGCGTTAATCAAAATCATTCAACATAACTAGCTGAAATTTCTGTCAACAGTTTTTTCCCTCAGTTGATGTGTGGAAAAGAACAAAGCTACAGCTTTACTTAAAACTGATTAGTTTTCAACTAAAAATTAATTGACAACTATTTTAGTAACCACTTTAGAAGTGAGTCAATTTCCAAATTCTTCTAATGTCCTCTATGACAGTAAAATGATGGATTGTGAACAAAGCAGACTTTTGGTGATGTCACCTCGGTCTTTGGAGAAAAGATGATCAACATTTTTCACCGTTTCACGAACCAGCCAACGGGTCAATTAAATTGAGACGATGATCCAACAAATTAGCAGTCTAAAGAACTGCAAGTGACAATCATTTTCCCTATCGACCAAACACATTTTGAATATGCTTGACTCTAGATGCTTATGCCATCCACAGCCTGTAACTGTCACACACTGTAACCTGTGCACTCGGTATCTGGTCCTCACCAGTGAGAGCAGTCGTGCAGGCTGTCGTGGAGGGTCTTGCGGAGCACCGAGTCCTTGTCATAGATGCCCCATGTGGCCTGCAGCACAGAGTCCAGCAGACAGTCCCCGGCTGTGCGGTTCCACAGGGCATACAGTCGACTGTCCAGCCTCGTCCCCAGCTCCAGGGACCAGTTGATGATGGGAGACTCCTCTTCAAGTTCTGAACAAGATGGGAACAAAAGATGAGCGCTGTAGCTCTCTGAAAACCCTTCCAGTGGTACAAACTATGAGACCTGAAAGAGAACACACCGTGCTAAGAACTGTAACCACGTGTGTGTGGTGGTGTGGGGGGTGAGGTGGTGTGGGGGGTGACAGTGGTTCAGTGGTTGCGGTGTTGGTTTCTTTTCACAAGACAGGTGATGGCATTTGACAGGACTGTTTGGAAGGACGTTAATGACTACTCACACCTGTCAAAATAGATGTGACATTGCGATGTCTACAAAGGTCTGCATGCTCACCACGAAAGCGGGCGACTGCCAGATGACTGCAGCAGGAAACCAGTAAAGACATACAGCGTGTGGATACGTCTTACTGTACGTGCTACCACTGACAGAGGAACGCTGTGAAGTCAAAGTTTCAACTGTTTTTGGTAGATTTTGAAAAACAAATGTCACACTTAGCCATTTTGCCTCATGAAGTTCGGTCTCTTCAAGCTGCTAAAAGCCAAACAGACAGAACACTGTCTGATTTTTTTTCCCTCATAGCGATGCGACTCGCCAATCAGAGCCCAACATGAAACAGAACAGTGTTGTTTTTAAAATTCAAGAGG
>JAOXYL010000039.1:14939068-14954503 GCA_028564955.1 Terapon puta
GCTCTCAGTGTTTTTGGTGGTTTGCTAATGAAGGAGAGGAGCTCAAGCCGAAGGTCACTGCAGCTATTCCTGCTTTTCTTTTTTTTTTTTTTGCCCGCACTAAGGATAAATAAAGCATAACTGAAACTGCCGATCATTTAGTAGTTGTGAGTGACAGTGCAGACATGACGAGGCAGGTCTTTAAAAAAAGAAAAGGGGGAAAAAAGGGAGGGCAAAAAACATATGCACCATCTGCTTAACATACAACTCCGAGCATTTCAAGTTTGTGTTTACTGCAGCAGCTACTGTTTGCGCTTCACCGTCTGCGGGTTCAGGCGCTCAACAAGGCAACCGCAGCTCCATACATGTTCCTTTTCTGTTCATGTTTCTCAGCCACATCTGTAGTCATATGACGTGAGCGATGGCTTTTTTTTTTTCTTCCTCCCGGATTAGCTAGACTTCGCTTTCCGCTGCAGCATGTTTAGGTACCCATACGCTCTGCGGATTACGTCGACACGGCCAATCTTCCATTATGCGCAGGGATAAGGGAACAATTTAGCATATGGCAGCGTGTTTTGTTTGCAAAGACAGTAGCTTTATGGTCGTGCGGAGCTATATGGAGAACTGAGTGGTTAAGTTACCGTAAATGTCAGGGTGGTAAATGGAAAAACACAAGTCAGCACTCTTTTTTTTTTCTCAGCTATATCAGCAATGATGTAAACTTTTGCTTTATGCTTTTGAAGGTAAAAATTGATCCTTGCGGTGGACTTCAGCTCTGATGCATTGCTGAGGGTCAAAGGTCAGCAGATGCATTCAGTTATGAGCCAGTTACAATTTGAATGAAAAGATGATATTGATGTTTCGGGACAGGACAATAGATGATACTCACACATGAACATGTTTGGTATTGCACCACAAGACTAATTGAGAAGTCATCAAAATACAATAATTAGTGGCTGGTTGAAGTACTGCATTTCTTGCAAGCACAAAAACGTGGAAGTCGAACAGAAAAGACTAGAAACAAACAGGGCAAATGGGCCTAAAACCATAGAACTAGTCTCACTTAAGGATCCTCTCCCAACATGTTTTAGGACATATAAAATACCTGCTTGGATTAAAAATGAGTCTGTTTCTACAAAAGAGTTCAATTTCTCCTTCTCCCTCATTGAAGAATTCAGAAACAATGAAAGAGACTTAAGTTGGGGCCAAATATTTCTGTTAGTTTGGCCCATTGGTCACTACTCGCCTCTAACTTGCTTGCTCAAATGTTTGTGTTTAGGTCCATGTCTTTGCTCATCTTGTCTGCCAACCAGACAAAGTCACCCAAAGCTGGATATTCTATTTGTCTGAACCCTAACCCTTCTTTTGCACCCATGCAAAGTGAAAAATGTCTCTATCACAATATTCTGTTATGACGTCAACCTTAAAATAAGCCTTTGTATTTCTGTTTTTCATCAGGGATCAGCTGACGAGACGCCCTCCTACCTCCAGCACCGCCACCGGCATCATCAGCACTCTACGGCCGCACTGCAGATGGGAGGTCATCGTCCCGTCGTCTGTTTCGCCCAAATGCACTATCTGCCCTGCACCCTCACCTAAGATGGCTGCCCGCGGCCTTCTCCTGCACCCGAATAGACTGGAGCAGAGCTGCGCGTTACCATGGTGATCGTTTTCTTGAAAACACTGGAAAAGAAGAAGGGTGTCAATGATGTAAGGTCCAAGAACATCGAGAGACGGCTGGTGAGCGAGACTTAGCCTTAACTGGGTTTCACACACACACACACACACAAGGAAACCGGTTGTTAAGTATTGTTGCAGTTAAAGATCTGCACGGTGCGTCACATGTCGGGCAAAATGAATCGGTCAGCGATTATGTTACGTAACCGGCGGCCGCATGACGCCGCCTGCAGTCACGTACACTCCCACGCCGGGCCTCGGCGTAGTTGCCTGTTCGTAATGCTAGTGAGTAATCTTATCTTTGGCTGTCATTAATGTCAAAGTGAGGTGAAGACTGAGCTTTATCATCTCTCAGTTCAGTACCAAGATGTCCTTAGATGTGTTTAGCCTAGCTTAGCTCAAAGATAGCAAGGGTGAAAAACTAGCCAAGTGCAGATAAAAACATAAATTCAAACAACTCCATGACAGCTTGCGTGTTGTGTATTTAACATTGGTTAAACATAAAGATAAACAAGATAATGTGTTTTAAGAGTTAGCTAGACATGTAGTTTTTCACTAACCATTAGCATGTATTGTTAGCACCTCAGAGATCATATCCAGTTGGATGGTATGTATAACAAGGTTGTAAGTATGTTGATATGTAAATTTGTTGGTTTGTGGAGTATATGGAAGAAATTTTTTATATTTTTAAAGAAAAATTCAACTTTTTATTATTTTTTTTTAAGCCTTCTATTTCCATCTATTTTTTGCCAAGCTATGCTAAACATGCCCCAGATGTACAGGCATGTGAGATATTAAAAATGAAAACCAAGAGAAATGCAAGAAAAATATCAAATGTCAATCTCCGGAAATAAAATATTCAGTATTTACGTTTTAGTTTTATTTCACTGTTCGAGCACGGGAGCACGGCAGCGTGGATGTGATGTGTGAAACGTGTAATCTGATCAAAGCTTTCACTCTTCCTGCTGTTATCTCCCCGCCTCTACAAGATCTGAGGTTTTGTCTCTAAAATCTAAGCAATCCCTCCATCTCTCAAACGGGCGTTTATCAGAAAAAAATCCTTAACGCCAAGACGTCTTTGGTGTGAAAATCCCAAAAACCATTTTTCATTTTTCGCATGCAGGCCCACAATCCTCGCAACTGGGGTTCATCTATGCTAACACTAAATCATCCTCTGCAACACAATAGCCTTTTTTAATTGTACGTTTTGTAGCTTAGAAAACACTTTTTGTTGTGGTAATAACCTCAAGGTGAGTCACAGCTATGCATCATGACATTTCCCTTTTGTCCTTTGTGCAGACAGCCACCACCCTCTTGTAATAACTATGAGAGAGGATACGTGTGTGATTAGAAGATAGGCGTGTGTAGAAAAAGAAAACTCTCCCTAAATAACACTCGTTATGCATAAAAGCAAGAGTTTTAAATAGGCGTCGTGTGAAGTTCGTTCTTGTGGCTTTCAGCGGGGTAAAATGATCGTACGGCATCATCTTAAAAGTACATTTTGAGCCAGTTGTGCAATGGGTTTTATTTAAGTCGGGCTATAAAAGCTTAAAAGAATAATATGGCATTAGTGAAGAATTGGCCTTATTGTATTGCATATAAAAAAGATGACCGGTTTGGAGTTTACATAAAGGTTTCTTCATTCTTGACAGAACCAACATGTAGCAGCAGTTTCTTTCTATTTCTTTGTTAAGCTAGGCAGAGTACAGTGGTGGAGGAAGTACTCAGTAAAAGTGATGAAACCACCTTATCAAAATCCTCTGTAGCAGATTAAACTGTTTTATTTAGAAATTGAACTTAGACCTGCAATAAAGATTTTTTTGTGAACTTGTTGACACACAGTTTTCTATACATCCACAATTAGCTGTTGACCAGGAAGTATAATATTCGCTGCTTTAGTCTCTACCAGCTCTTGAGGGAAGTATAACCATTTATATATTGAATATTAACATTTACAGTTACACATAGCCATCTGATCTACCATGATTAGTTCAGCTTTAAGAGAGAGTTAAGTAAACTCCTATCTGGTCGAGGTGGAGCCACTTAAACTATTTTCTGGATTTTTGTTGCTATTTTACTGGGGGAGGCAGGTTGATTCGCACTATTGGGTGGGTTAATCTAGATAATAATGCATCATATTTTATATGTTAACTGTCCATTTTGAAAATCTTCATCTGCAAAGTAACTACGGATTATAGATGACAAATAATATAACAGTGCAGTAAAAAGTGCATTGCATTCCTTTCGACTTTAGTGGAGTGGAATTGTAAAGTAGCGTAAAATGGAAGTGCTTGACTGAAGTGCAAGTACCTTGAATTGCACTGAAGTACATGTACTTGGGTACTTTTCACTGCTTTACTCAGGTACTTCCCACCACTAGTTGAGTATGTAACAGTCTCTACCAGGGGTACTAAATGTTCAGACTAAATTGGTTTTGATCTCCTGGTTTGAGGGCTAACTTGTCAGACTTTCATTACCCTTTTTGTGTGGTATAATTTGTATCTACCTGACTGACGGTCGCTCTGTCTGCCTCTCCTCCATAGCGTGACCTCCACACCATGAGCAGAGGGACCACCCTCTTCTCCTGTGGAACTGTGGGTGAGTAATCTCCATTTATATCTTTCTCTTCGGCACTTCACCTTTGCTTCCGCTTTCATATAGTGAAAAATTAGAATGTTTCTGACCTGTGCTTTCATGATCTAAAGACTTGGGACATTAACAGCTGAGGTGGGATCCTTTTTTGTTCTAACATCATTTCATAAACGTAATGGTATAACGTAGTGCCCCTTTTTAATCCCTTGACAAGTTGAACCATCAAGGTCAGCAACCCCTACTATAACTGTCTCATTGTTTACCCCCTCGGTCTCACTTCTCCCTTTCTCAGTCTGTCACTCATCCCCCTCTCATGATCAGGGTGCACCTGCCTCCACACAACGTTGCACACCACTCTCATGGGAGTGAGCTGTAATTGAATATGCTGTTGCCTATGTCAACAATTTCCCTCTGGCTTTGGTAGTGTTGCAGTAATTACATTCTGTGTTAAAAGACGTGCTACTGTAAATACAAGCCCCCACTATCACTCGCTTCGCTCCTTTTCTTTTCATGGGGAGATGCAACGACGTCACAGGGAGGAGTGTGGCTTGCTGTTTCCACTGTTAATGTTGACATTAAAATTGTCCAACACGTCTCGTTAGTTCAACCGGCACTTTGTCTCTTGCCTTTCAAAGAGTGGCCTTTTGAAGTTCATCCCTTTCTCCCTTTGTCAAGTTGTTTTCCTAACATTCCTGTCAGGTCGTCACTGTAGCCCCCGTACATTGTTTGTCCGCCCAAAACAATGATTTCCGTCCACCAGTCGCTGAGAGAGCATGCCAAAATTAGAGGCGAGCATCCAAAAGGACGAGATTTGGATCAGCAAGATGGCCCTTTTTGCCAAAAGCTTCAATAGATTCACAACTTAACCACTTGGCTTAGTAGCTCAAGCCACTATGGCACTGTACTGTAGGTGTATTATCTCCCACAGCCGTGTGATAGACTCTTTTGTGGGCATGGTGAGACAGCTGGCAAGTCACACTGCTTGCCGAAGCACATCTTGCTAACCGTTTGTCTAATGGGAGTTACTTGCCAACTGTTAAACTGGCTGATTCTTATCGAAAACGTACCTCATGTTTTTGGAATCAGCAGCCTGGAGTGCGGATGCTGCTTGCTTGGATACTTTCTCTTGGACTGAGTCGGAGATTTCTACCACAGACATTTTTTTTTTTAATCTTGGGTCTGTAAATATAGAAGTAATGTTGATAGAAACTTGAGTATAGATACATCACAACTGAGGTTTCTCTGCGTGTCATGTTGCTGTTTATGTGAAAAATAATCAGACATTGCACATAGAGATCTCACTGAGTCATGCCACTAAACCATACAGTATATCATGATGAGCTCTGCCAAATTCTTCATAATAACAACCAAGTTCTTCATATCTGCATTACACTGATTTAAATATAGGGCTTTTTAAATACTGAGTTTTAAAACACTTAACTGTGTTTGCAGAAAATGTCATCTTCCTGTCAGTTTAGTTTTGCAGCTGTCAGTGCAGTTACACATGAGTAGCGCTGGTATGAACTGTGCAGCTGCAATGTTATTTCCTCTAGAGTTAATCCTGTCATTCATCTTAAGACAAATGCCTGATGACAAAAACATTTTTAACTGCACCAGAGCTCATGATCTTTTGATATTTAACAGTGTGTAACTTCTCTAAATGACCTTAAGTGCACATTCAGGATTTTCCTCCCTGCAGTTGCCAGACAATAATCTCCATTTTTCTCCCAAACAGCTTGTCCTTAAAGCAACTGTTCCCTCTTGCTTTCAGCTCATTCGTTTGTTTGTTTGTTCCTTATGAGTCTGTGTTTGTAAGGATTAAATGTCCCTTTCAGATATTAATGACAACCTCTTAAGATTTAGAATTTATCAGGCTGTAGTTAGCACAATGTTAAGTTTGCTCATTATTACTTGTTGCACAGATGTTCACCTAAAAGGGTCTGCTATTGAGGTGAATGAGAGTGATTTTGCTTGTTTTGAATCTTGCAGAGGCAGATAGGTGGCTGGACCTGGGGCAGAGCTGCGGCATCCAGCAGAGAGCTCCCTGCCAGTCTGGTGCCAGTCTGGAGAGCCTTTGGGATGCGGTGCCTGAGCCGGGGACCTGGCACTGGCCCAAGGAGCCAGGCAACGCCACAGCAATCACCAGTCTGATAAGAGATCTCAGCCTTGGCGATGGCACCGCGACCAGCCCCAGCTCCCACGCCACGTCCACCACTGCACACTACACCACTACAGCTGCCGGCCAAGCTCCCGCCGCACCGCCGAGCAAACGCCAGTGTCGGTCCCTGTCCTTCTCTGATGAGTTTGGTGGGTTCCGCTCATCTTGGAGGCCCCAAGGCTCCCGAGTGTGGACAACGGTAGAGAAACGAAGGTGCCACAGCGGAGGGAGCGTCCGAGCGGGAGGGGGGTTTTCCAGCGGCCATTTTCCCACCATGCAGCGTAGCTCCAGCTTCAGTTTGCCCTCGCGCTCCAGCGTCCCTTCAGATGGAGCCCTGGACCTGCCGTTCTTCAACCAGCGACTGCCTCTTCACCCTCAGTTCACTGCCTCTCCGGTCTCCCCTACCTCTCCTTCCTCCCATCATCACCACTCCCGCCATCACCACTTCCTCAGGCCCCTCTCCCTCTCCCACGAGCAGATCAGCCTGCCAGAGCTCCAGAGGGAAGAGGCA
Source organism: Terapon puta (assembly GCA_028564955.1). Lineage (NCBI taxonomy): Eukaryota > Metazoa > Chordata > Actinopteri > Centrarchiformes > Terapontidae > Terapon > Terapon puta. Next base: position 14,945,986 of record JAOXYL010000039.1, read on the forward strand.
TCGGAGGCCAGCTCTCCAGACTCCACCCCAGAACTGGGGAGGCGAGCCGGCCAGAGATCCGGGGGCACGGGGTGTCTGTCTCGGAGCAGGTCCCAGCCCTGCGTGCTGAACGACAAAAAGATTGGCATGAAGCGCAGGAGACCAGAGGATGCCCAGGAGCAGCGTCCCTCCCTGGACCTGGCAAAGATGACTCAGGTGAGCTGGAAATGCCGAACACATGTCGACATGCACAGACAAGCACGCACACTCATTACACTCATGGTAATTATAATTTCACAGAGTTTAGTATCACTGATTAGACATAAATCAACTTCAGCTTATTTCTAATCTTGCATTAATTAACTCTATTGCATGCAGTTAAATCCTAGAGCAAACGCAAAACAAATACCTTTTTGTTCTTCGACCAAGGAGTCTGACCAGGGACTGGATTAAATCAAGCTGAATTAAGTTTTCTGGGTCGTCGGTCTGAAGCTTCAGGGCTAAGTGATCTCAGGCCTCCCTCCTTCCATCTCAGGGAGTGGTGCTTTCTAAAGAAGCATTCCTCATGTTCGGTCACGCTGCCTAGTGCCACACTCTAGCAAGCCCGGCTCCGGTTTATCATTTCATTTACTCTGTTGGGTAAATAGCCCATGCAAAGGTTGGACCCCTCACTGTTCATTAGCTTCCTCCTTGCAACTTCTAACCAATATTTTCATCCTTGCTTCCCTGTGCCTCTGCCTCATACCTTTCTTTTCCCCTCTGTCTACTATCAGGCAGTTACAGCAACCAGAGGTGATTAATGGTGGGGATATTTGGATGCACAGAACTCTCAATTGCTTTCCCCCCACGACAAGAGTTTGTTTGTTCTTTTGTGAGGTCAGAGGAAGCGGTGGAACAGCCAGAAGAGTATAAATGACCCCTGGACAAACCCTAACCCAAAATAGAACGGTGGAAGTATTTTAATGACATGTACTGTTTCGATGCTTGGCTGTGCTCTTATGTTTTCACCGAGCCCAGAAAGATTTGATTCCTCACATCGCATCCTGCTTCATTATTCATTTGAAGGCTCTTGAAATCCTGCAACGCACGCTAAAGCACCAAGAGCAGCCACTCATGCCAAAGTGCTCAGTAGCGATCCAGTGCCTCTGAGCTGACTCCAAACATGCGTGTGATGCACCAGAATCTCCCGTCATCATACCTCCTGCCACGGAAATATTGTCCGTTTCCTGTTCTCTTATTAGAAAGCACCACCGATTTATCCCTCCGCCCTCCCTTTCCTCTTCCCAAAGATTTGTGTTCCCAGCCAGTCACCCTCAGGACCCAGCTAGGGTTGGATAAACAAGGCTTTGGTAATGGAGCCTAGCGAGCGTGTTTCCTCTAGTCATGCCAGCAGCTAAGAGGGGAAAATCAAGCGCGGTGATCACAAACGCGCACATGGAGGGAGTTTCACGTTACCTCCGGTCGCCGCAGCAGCTCGAATGTAGAAGCACACCTCTGCGGCACGACATTGAACGTGTTCTCAGTGGTTAACAGGCAGGGCCATTGTTTTGCACATCACTTTTCTTTGGTTCAATTTTTTTTTTTTTTTTACTGACTTGCACGATTGCATGTACTCCTTTCTGTTAAAAGAAGTCTGGTCTTGCAGGTTAGATGGGTCATTTCAGATCAACTGTCTCTCTCACTCTCTTGCATGCCTGGAGTAAGAGCAGTAAGCCACACACAGTTTAATTTAAAACACATTTACTCTTGTGTCTCTTTGTCTTTATGTGCCACTCGGACTTAATTTAATGTCAGTCTTTTTGCCAACAACCAGTGCACGTCTGCCTTTAGTGTGCCCGAGAACCTAAACGAGCAGGGCTGTGCCAAATGAAATGACCCGAAACTCCCAGAAGCACCCAGTGAAGATTCACATGGCTGTCATAGGTTAATGAGGTGGTTGTCTCAGCGAGAGCCGAGGGGAGGCTCGTCTCTGGCAAACTGTCTGGAAAAGGAAGTGATAATGTGGAAACGTGGGACTGGTTACAACCTGTGTCTGTTCCAGTGAAGACAGAACACAAGAATTACCGTCAGGGCTGGGAACAGAGAGGATTTTCTTGCCTCATACAGGATTTTGACTCTTTGTGGGAAGGATTTGTACCTGAAGGCATAAACGTCAGAATCACATCACATTTCTGGCAGATTGTATGCTTGTATTTGGCTGTTTTCTGGGCAAACGTGATGTGTGAGCTGACCGCTGACAGTCTGCGTGACTTAAAATGACGCTATTTCTCGTTTTTCCCTGGCGAAGCGCACACACACACACTTTCTCCCACTTCCTCCAAAGTAGTGGGTGGGTCATCATCGCAGTACTCTGAGGCCTAAAAAAACTCCCACTTGGCCCTGCTTTGGGGTATCACACCTACACACCCCCATACTTCCTTCGTTTTATAGGTGTGTGGATGAGTAATACAGTCTCGAGGCAAGGTACAGAAAAACTGAGGTAGTCTGTGCATATTTGTGGCAGACATGTGCACTCAGAGGACTATCCTGTTTTCTCAGTGCAGTCTGTTGGATGTTCTGGGTGGGGGTGGGGGGGTGGGGGTTAAGGATTGTGAGGGTCAACATGTAACAAGTCCCTAGTGCGTGTTGTCAGTGGAACATGGTGTAATTTGGCCTCTAGATTCCTCGACCACGTCAACGAAGGCGGGTGTGAATTCTGGGGATGCATGTCATGCTAATCGGCCAAAGCTCGACTACCACAGGGATTTACATGCGACCAACCCCATAATTCCTCGAATATCCTCGGTGTATGCTGCCTGTGTGCAACCCCCTCCTCTGTCCGCTGCCTCGTTTTTATCCCTGGCTGCCCTTCCACCTTGGCTCTTCGTTGTTTTTTCCTCAGTGTAGTGGGCGTAGTGAGCTGTCAGACGGGGAATGTTATCTCTTGATTCTAGGTCACTTGCTGAATGATTGTTGACGCGGCTCACACTTTGCTTTACAGGAAATGACCCGTGTGAGGCTCGGCTAGTTGAATTCAGATTGTTTTATGGCTGCTCCGTCTTCACAGCCCTGGTCGACGACCTCAGATGGGTTGGTGTGCATTTTGAGGAAACAAGTATGGCTATCTCTAGCTGAGCTGAGTTAGCAGTAGAGGTGGTAAAAGGGGGCGTGTTGAGCGAATGCTTGAATGTGTGTGCGGGTGCCTGGAGAGAAACGGCAGGGTGAAGAAAGAGGGTATTATTTCTGCAGGGAATCTGGCAGACAAACCCTTCACTCCTCTCTATTAATATCTTCTCCCTGGCCCAAGTTCGAGCTGCCCCGCTCCTCCCCTTCTCTCTTCATCACTCTCCATTCCTGGGATGGCGCACGTGGTGATCATAGCTGAGCGTTCGGGCCCCGCGGGCTTATGGGAACACCTAGGTGGGCGTCTCGAGGTGTGGTGCTCGCCGCGTATGTGGCGACAGGTTGCAACTCGCCCCAAAGGCATCACCGAACAGGGGGCGTGCAGTCACGCGCGTTACCTCTGCTTGTTCAACTTTTGCTCCGGCTTGACATATTTATCTCCTTTCATCACACCTGTAGGCATTTGCGCGTATCTGCCGTGCATTCCCTCTGTGGTACAGTGAATACCAGACAAATACGCAGGACAAGGAGTTCACATAAAGACAACAGCACAGATAATTGATGCCGACGCGTGCAAGTATGTAGTCTGTGCTGTCAGGAATGAGTTAAGTTCCCCTGTCTTTGTTTGCACCCCTGCCCTCTCTTTTGTTTTACAGTTGTTTGCTGTTGGAGGTCTGTTTGCCTGTCTTCCTCAGAGCAGTGTGTCGCTGCATGTTGTTTATCTGACCTCATTTCAGCCCAGAGCTAATCAGAAGAAATAGCCTCATATTTTGAATATGTACGTAGAGTTTATAGCAGAGTACCTGTGTTTTTGTGCGCTTGTGTGTGTGTGTGTGTACACCTCTGTGTGTACATGTGCTTATTTGTAAGTGTGTGTCTCTCGTCTAGTTCACAGCAGGTAATTTGCCGTAGTACTTAGCAGGGTGTTGTTTGTTGTTTGCCCCAATTATCAGGAGGATATTTGCCTAACCTCCTTGGCATGAGCTTTTGCTTCTCCCACAGCAGCTGCCTTTTGATCCCGTGTTGTAGATAATGTCTTTTAAAGTGGAAGTACTGGTTGTGTTGCTCATAGTTTGGAGTGATGTCTACCAGAATACCAGTTAAGAGTATGAAAGAGGGGAAAAAGTAGGCTCGCTGATACAGAGCAATGCAATCTAATGAATGGACTAAGTTATAACTCTTTAAAATGTTTTATTATATCCCACCCCAATTGATTCCACTCAAGTTCAACTTTTCCACTCAAGGTTCAGACTATGCACCCAGAATATATTATACATATGTTTGTGCTGGATGCAGTGTGTAAGAAAAAAGCTGCAGCACAGGCATGTTTCGTTCAGTGACCATATTATTGCCATTTTAAACAATATTATTTTCTTCTTAATTAAAATGGTCCCCGTTGTAAGTCACAGAAGTTGCTCTTCTTCTTTTGCATTTGTGGTGTGTATGCTGCCCCCAGTGGTCAATACATGTAATTTCAAACAGAGCTCTGGGACTTGTGCTATTAATTACTATGCCCCTTTGCCAAATAAACTAGAGCTGCACACTTAAAGGAGCACTCCGCCAAGTTTGCACATGGAGGTTCGGTTTACTCGTGAAAACGGTAATATGTCGCCTGAGCCTGCGGGGGAAATTGAACAAAAAGCCTGCATCACAAACAGGAGGCGTGGGGTGTGATTGATAGAAGTGGGCAGTCAGGAGAAAGGGAGGGTTTTATTTTTTTTGGCACTTGACACTAATAAATACAAGTTGGATTCAGCGTCTGTCGCTTGACAAGATTGACAGGCTTATTTTATTATATTTATATATGATTTATTTTTGTAACCAGTAACAGATTAAGTTAAGAAAGTGACCTACCCAACTTCTGATTTTGGCAGTAGGTTAGGTGAGGCATGACGACAACATGAGGTTAGAAAGCAAACGTGTGTGTGTGTGTGTGTGTGTGTGTGTGTGTGTGTGTGTGTGTGTGTGTGTGTGTGTGTGGTAATAATGAATATGGTTTGGATGTATTCCATCTGGTTGGGGGTATGCTCAAGTGAAAGAAGGAAAAAAAAAAACACACAGGCAAAGCTGGGTACACAGCAGAAATCCAACTCTACACCCCCTTCCCACCCCCCCACCTCCAACCTACAGCCACACCCACCCAAATCCCAGTCAGCCTAGGTCGATTTTATAGAAAGCATATTGTGGAGAAGCTGCCTCCCCCTCTCCTTTTTTCTCTCTCTCTCTCTTTCGTCTCCTCCTCTGCTGTGATAATTAGTAGTGGGGGTAATACTGGGGCTTGAACACAGACAGAGCGAGGGCTCAGAAATCCCCTTTTCCACTCTAGCGGGGTAACTACAGCAAAGGCCTCCCACTCCTCACATGATCACCTCAAGCGTTTGCAGATGAAATGTCCTGAGTCTGAGCAGCTTACACGTAAAGTTAATCCAGCAAAAGTGAACACACCGTTCGTTCGGAAGGCCAAAATCCTGCGCTATAGTTTTCCTGTGGACCGTGGTGAATCGGGTCAGGGAAAAAAAGTGAGCCCACTAAAGTGAGACTTAAGAAAGGGAGACTCCCAGCTCATTGTAACAGGAAAAGCAGTGTCCCGACACACTAGGGAACATTAGAGGTGTCTGTCATGTAAGCCGAGTCTCTTTAGAGAAAAACCTCATCTCTATTCACCTCCATGCCTCCAACATCTGCTGCTGGGGCACTCCAGAGATCATTAACCCCTTCACTGCGCTCGCACGGCTGCTTTTCTTTGTTGCTGCGAGGAATTCGGGGTGGGAAAGGACTGTGAAAGCAAACCGGGAGAACTTCTTAGCGAACTGAATCTCTTTTAAGGTCAAGTGTTGAGAGTGGAAATGTGGGCAGTTGTTCACAAACAGATTCTCCCCTAGCTCTCCCTTGAGTGCAGTCCAAAAAAACATGGTAATAACTGTGAATAACAGTGGCTTAAGCAAGAAATGTCCTCCACTTCTCAGTATGTGTTTCACGATGGCTTCTACAGTGATAATTCAGCCTCGAGCACGGTTCGAAACAAGACACTTTTGTGGTTTGCAGATCATTTCAGTGTTTTTCTAAACAACCCAGAAGGTTGAGAATTTGTGTGCGTTCTTTGATGGCTTGTGTGTGTATGTGTGTGTTTGTGTGTGTGTATACTGGTGTTTACGTGTTCACATGCCGTCACTGAAAGGGAAGCTTTTGGCTGCTCAGGCTGAAACCCAATCTGAAAACTGACATTCTGGAAAACCCTGAATTCCCCCCTCGACAAACGCCGTCTACTTTTAGGCTCATTAGTCTGAATGTTAACACGAGCAAGGGTGCAAAAACTAACGTGTATTTCTCCTCTTCGTCTCCTCCCTACAGAAGCTTCAGACTTTTCAGAGCTTGAGCTGCCCCGGATTCTCAGCAACAGATGGCTGCCAATCAAGCCTGCCCCCTCCCACCTTCAAACCCTCCAGCCAACCGGACTCGGACTTCAGCGCTGTGTCCGAGCTGGAGACGCGGCAGGAAGTGACGGGAGACGACGAGGAAGAGGATTCGTCTTACGGGGAGCTGGATAGCGACTCGGCTTGTAGCATGGACTCGCGTCCCGGGTCCCCCGTTGGAAAACGCACCCTCTGGAAGGGTGACTGTGGGACACAAAGGGACATTTTCCAGCTCGGGGGAGAGCTGGATCTTGACCAGATTGAGAGAAACTGAACATTTTATAGGTTGATTTTTAAAGACCGTGTCTGGACTGTTGTGGGAAGTTATTGGACATTGATGATGTACCAAGAGATGGCTATTAAGAAGGGCTGTAAGGAAAGAGCTGAGGATGTTTGTGAGAGGGAAGGGCGAGGAAAGTGATATAGATGATAAAGGATTAAGCATGTTGTTAACGGCTGGCTTCTTAATGACACATTTGCCTTGAACATTCTTACTGTTTGAATAAAAAAACCTTAGTTGTTTTTATTGGGTATTCAGCTTAACTCAGGAGTAGGAAAGTGAGGGTTTGTCTTAAAAAAAAAAAAAAAACCCAGCCCCTACTGTCTTTTCAACCTGATGACCTTTCCAAAGTCAGCTAACCTTAGATTTGTAGTACTGTAGCAGTAGCTGGGCTCTCCTGTATTTAGCTCAAGTTTGGCTTTTTTTTGTTTTTGTTTTTTTGTCAGAGAAAGTGGGGGGCGTCAATGAAACAGGGAGGGGTAAACAAGAAGAAGTATCTTCTTGCAGACTTCTTGACCTTCATCTTTTGTGCACACATGAAAATCAGATTCTTTTCTTGCTGAATGTAGACTCAATAAGCTTTACGAGGAGTTCGGAAAATGTCAGTGCCTTCTTTTGGACGCTTGCTCTCCCTGATCTCTTCAAGAAACTAGCCTCAATCGAAGCCACCTTTTCTGACCTTTTTTTTTTTTTGTAGTTTCTTAATATGCAAATTGTATATTTGAATTCAACACTGAATCTCAAGTTTTCAGTTCTAATATCAATGTATATTTTTCTAAGTAACTGTTTTTTATGAGCTGTTTGTGAAGGAGCAAGAATACGAGGCCTTTCTTCTAACAGAATGGACATGAAATAAATTTACATCCTGCACTCGTACGTCTGGTTTAATTTTACCTTATTAACAAGCGTTTGGTATTTTCACATTTCAGATCGCTGCGGAAGACGGATTTCACTTTCACAGATCAAAGGTCTGAATAAGCTGCAAAGTTTCCAGATACTCTTTAGAAGTTGTACTCGCTCCCCCACATTCACTTCCTGCCTCACATTTCAGAGCCATTTTATCGAGGCTCACTCATTCAAACTTTATTGTTGAATGTCCACAGGTGAATTTGTCCTTTTTGTTCATAGAGCGAATTCATTCTGTTTTTTTTTTACCTGAGCTATTTACAGCTTTTGATGAATAGACCAAGTTGGGTAAACATCTGTGTAATGCCTTTTCTTTTGCCCACCAGCCCCAAACAAAAAAAAAAAAAGAAAAGGCAGGAAGTCTAGACATGGAATATCCCTGACCGGTAACACAGCGGTGACCAGAGGAGGTGATGTCAGGAGAAAATGTCCCGGGACCTGCGAGGCAGACAGACAGACACGTCGGCCGGGCAAGTTTGTTCCTCCCTGGGATTTCCTATCACGTCTCTCTTATGTCTGTCCAAATCACTGAAAATAAAACTCAAAGCACCTGTCACCTTTTTCCATAAGCCTTACTTTTAATACGGTTATCTGTCTTTAAACTGCGTTAATGGCTTGTGTCGTCATTATTATTGGGGAGGACGATCGCTGAAATTAAGTGATAGGACAGATTGTTTTGTTCCCAACATGCTGGGGGAAGACCTGGCTGCGGCGCGGTGTTTACAGCCAAAACAGGATGTTCCAGCCGGTCTCAGCTTTTCCTTCGATCATGGCCTTGAAGGAAGGTGAACTCAGACATCTCAACCCTGAGGTGTTGGCTTACACAAACACACATCCA
>JAOXYL010000039.1:14954603-14968871 GCA_028564955.1 Terapon puta
CACATTCATTCAAAGGCCCTGAAATAGATACCGAGTGTGTGTGTGTCACCTGGCCCGAGAAGCGATATTAGCTGTCACTTTTTTCGTCTTTTTCATTCCCGATGGGTGAGAGGGTGCTTCTAGGTGTTGCCAGAACAGGGAGGAGTTGATGAAAAGAAGGACAAGAGGGCTCAGATTTAAGGGGTGGAAAACCAAAAGCAAGCGTAAGCTGATGAAATGCTCGACATCTGTTCACACCTCACCCCTTTAACTCGCCACAAAAGGCTGGAAACACAAAATCCCGTTGCCATCAACAGTATTTTGGTTTGCTCGCTACTCCCAGGTCAGTAAACCACACACGCACAAACACACACACCACGCACACATTTCCTCTCTTGCAGGAAGTGGCAAGCTGAGCAAGGGAGAGAGTTAATATCTGAAGTAAAAGTGCTATAAATAGGGCGCATTGTAGTTGCGGCTGGCAAACGTGGACATTGGAGAGAGGGAGACAGGAAAGGCCGCTTTACACAAATTTACAGCGCCCCGGACTGCTCCGCCTCGATTACTTGTGAGAAAAACATTGGCTACGTTTTCAAAGAAAGCTGTGTTTTACGCTGTCAGCAAAATCACTTGAACTGGCCTTTGAGAACTTCAGAGGAGGTCGGAGTAATGACGTCACTTTTTCAACCTTTTAAGGCATAATCTGGTGTTTATGTCCAGCTGAATGGGAATCATGCTTGTATCTTAGCTTTAGAAGAATGTTTCTTTATCTTCTTACGAAACACTGATAAGTTGGAGGCCTCCTCCTCTTCTCGAGTTTATGTTTGGGGTGCTCCTTATTTTTTTCAGGGAGAATATGGTACAGAGGAGAACACATGGAAACAGTGGAACAACCACAGGCTAATACAAGATGTGTACACACTGTAGATATTGTAAATGAGCATAAGAAAAGCAGGAGAGAGAGAACAGAACAAAGAAACAAAAAACTGAATAAACATAGATTATAGAAACATGTTGATCTGCATGCTACCTCTTTAAACATGTGCACTATTTGCCTTTCTGGTGCTGTGGTGCTCATGCGTGCAATGACTGACACAGTTCTGCATTTTAACAAGCATGTGGTTAAGTAATTATATATTTTTTCTGTTTAAACAATAATAAGAAGCAATAAAATAAACAAAAGAAGGAGAAAGTCAGCTGAAATACGAAGTGATAATTATGCGAAAGCTGCTCTTAAACAGGCTTCTTTGTTCAGGACTCATGAGGCTAAAATACTCTTCTGCTGAAGGTACGTTTTGTTTTTCAGGTGGATCAAATAAATCATCCTGTGCAGGACAGCTGCGTTTATCTGGGTCCACATGTATACTTCTAAGCGGGTACTATGTTAGCAGACACCTATCATAGTTGGACAGGTGGCCGGCAGTGTCACATGTCACTGATTGACTAATTCTTCTCTTAAAGGTGACAGAGTGCAACCCAACACTTTGTCACCATGGTTCCCATGAATGCAGTGCCCTCCCCTGCACCTCTGCATTGCAGTGTGATTTACATCTTCATAATACGCTGTAATGACTAGTTTTGTTATATGCCTGCCACCCAAGAATACCTGGAAATCCCTGCGGTACATTGCATAAGCAAGTCACATATGCTAAAGCCACTATACTCCCTGGTCTGATGGAGGAAAATCCTCACATCTCTTGAAATCCTGTAATGAGTTGAAATCTACCCAAGCAGTTTGCAGTTTGCAGTCCGCTTCCTGGGCTCAAAATAATTGAATAGTTAAAGTTGATACATTTACATGATATTGTGAATGAGGATAAGTATTAGTCATCTGTTTTGTCTCTTCCAGCAGCCCAAAACTTGGCAAATTGAGCAACATCAGCCACCAACACTTTAAAACATTTACTTTAGTGGGTGTTATTTGGATTTTTTTTTTCCACCGGTGTTATTAATTACTGAACTTGTGGTGCAAAACGTCTCCGGATAGTGAGGGCAGCCTATCTTAGGGGAAGATAGTGAGTCAGTGATGGGTAGCTGATAGGTGTCACCTGAACAGTACGTGCTGTTGACTTGATCGAGATAAACTCTGGAAAACCCAGACTTGACGTTGTAACTCTGCTCATAAATCTTGCTCGGTTTATGGGGAGCAGATGGCAACATTGTTTGGTGTTGATGTGCTCTGCAGCATTCACAGCAACTCATTCAAATCGAGTGTTTCTCAAAGGACTGATGCCGCCCACCCTGCTACGCACTCTCCTGTTACAAGGAAAAGGAGTGCCACAGGGGCCACAGACTATTTGACAACACACATGCTGCCAAGCATTAATTCCATTTTGGAAATATGTTGCCATGCCACCCAAACATTTCCTATTCTGTGTGTGCTGCAACTGAGTACGTGTATTATAGAATATGAGAGAGAGGAAAGTGGGAGAGGGACAGTTTTACTCAGTGGAAGGACACGTGCTGGGAGAAAGGAAACACATGGCCCCCCCTCCCTCAACCTTTTTTTTTTTTTCGATGAATCCTTTTTCTTTTGTGAGCAAAAGGGTAGTACACACAGGAGACTGGCTGTTGATTTGCTGCATACACAGTGATGACTGAACGCCAAACAATGGGCGACTGAAATAGACGTGTTGTTACAACGGCTGGTCCACATCCATCCATCACACCGGTCACATCTGGGTTGACTGGTGCTGCCTGAAGCGCCTTCCTCCTGGTCCGAAACCATGGTGGCTGCTTCTCATGAATTGAGATGAAACATCAACCTCACACAGTCAGTTGATATTTGCAGAAAATAATGAACAGCCCCTGAAGGGCTAAAAAAAAAAGTTAACAGACTTGCTCCATGACCAATATGGCACCTGTCAGTCAACAAATAACAAATACCTAATTGCACTTACCCAACAGCTTCATTTCTGTCCAGCAACTCAAATAAACCTTTCCATAAAAATGCAATTCACATAGTGCACAGAGCTAAATCCCTGGATCACACTAAAGCAGAGTAAACAGATCTGTATCACTGTTCTGCATAAAAGCCTTGATTTATAATCTGGCCTCAGGTCTGCTGCACTGTCAGTTTGAATCGCTGATGTTTGTTTTCCAGCTCCAGCTTGCAATGTGACTGACCAAAGCAGGCAGGGTTGAGTCAGGACACTTGAGCTGTAATCAAACTGAAATCGGTGATTGCTCAGCTATCACAGGCAACTTCCAGGAGGGGGGACAAACAGCCAGCACAGCTGCAGCCGGCCTGCTTACCTTTGACCTTGGGTGTAAAGGTGCTGATGGGGGTGGGCGGGGGGTTGTCATTTCAGTAGTCCTGCCTGGTCACGGCTAATATAGGCTGAATTGGTGGGACGACCACCTGGGGTGATAATGGATGTGAAATGGCCTCCGGGTTGACAACATCATTCAGTTTAACTGCGTATTGCTTATGTGCATTTGTAAGATAATACCAGGATTTATCTTAATAGGTTCAAGATTTTGTGGGCTAGTATTTAAGTACACACACCAGTGTTTTAGTGCAGACTCCTGGTAGGTCAAACTCCTGGATATTAGAACATTTTAACAATGCGATAATAGCCAGGACAGTAATACACCACAGCTAGAACATTCCCCTTCAACGTTAACAATCTGCACCTGCTCCCCGAAGAACTTTAAACTCCAACCAAATAAATCACAAATGAGTGCTTATGGCAGGATGGGGTGGTGATTATAAAGATCTGATGGCCCATTTTACACACATGTACAGTTAACAGTTGCACATTTTCAGGATACATGGGCTGCCTTATGGTTTAGCCTTACAGTTTGTCTTGCCACGTGTCTCTGAAACCCAGTATGGACGTGAACACGGAGTCTCGGCTAGTATTCTCAGATACTGTTTCGCAATCCGTCTTTTTTGGAGCAACGTCTCATTCCACTTCTCGCTCACAATTTATAGTATTAACACTTGAGACAGATTTATCAGCGGAACAGGAAATCAAGAGATATGGCATAGCCACGGTTTTTGGTGTCCGTTGGCCTCCTCTTGGACTGTGGTGACCCTTGAAGAATTCCTCTTGTGGTAAAAGTGCTGCAGGTCCAGGCCTGAACGTATCTTCCAGCTCAGCTGTAATACAGTGTGTGCACACAGACAGAAGTTATGTTATCATGAAGAACAGTCAGAGTGGACAATTACAGTAATTTCCTTTAAAAGGACATGCATGTATGTATGTTTAGTATAAAATGTGTAAATCTGTCCGTTTTGCAAAATGACACTTATATAATTGTATATTGTATAAATATAAACACTTTGCATAGTGCATTTTCACACTGTTTCCAACTTTCAGAACCGTTTTTCTGTTCCTCAAAGCAGTCTAAACATAACTGAAAGACACATTTTCACAATATACAGTATATCGATACGGTTGGCACACTAGTTGAAAACAAAATCATCCAACAACAACAACAACACCAGCTCCTCACAAAGAGGGTTCATTAAACTGCAGACACGCACAGCTGTAGAGATGTGTTGTGTAGATTACACCGTCGGCAGGAGAATAGCGAGTCTGACGTCCATCAGATCTCCTCTACCCTCCTCCAGTTTGGTCCTGTGGGCGTGCACAGGAAAGGCGCCTGCCGCAGTCACACGTCTGTAAACATGGGCAGACGAGTAGGCAGCAGTCGCCGATGTTATCACCACAGACATTAGCCGCAGGGCAGACAACAAATGAACATGCAAATCCTAATTATGCTGAAATGGAGTCCTTGGATAAAGGAGTGAGGAGGTTCCTGGCTCATCAACAAACACAGCTGGAAGACACGTTGTAATAATGAAAAAATAAAAGAGAAAAAGAAATACGGTAAGTTTGAATTTGTCACTCCAAACAGCGCAAGAAGCAAACACAACTTTTAGAGGTTTTACAGTGAAACCTTTAAAACTCAAGGGGGATTAAAACTACGTGCACTTTAGCTATTGTCCAGACTTTCCTCCTTGAATGACTACATGCATGATTACTCTGAGGAAGTCCATGGATGGTCGCCACATCTTTCATAAGTATTTCGAATGTTTTTCTTACCTTTTATGTAAATGTTAATATTTCCATAAATAGGGGAAGTTGGAAACCCCTTCTACTTGGCATGCAGATAAGAGAAATATAAGGTTAGGGTCACAACTTAAGTTAGATACTGTTGAACATCTGGGATTATTAACAACAGGAGAGTCTTTTAAATTTCTTTTAAATCCTGTCTGATATGAACTAGTGCACTAATTTTGGAAAATAATCAATCATTTATCAGTTCTTCCCTCTGCACCTTGAATGGCTATGAGGAACCCTTTTTTGTTGTAAGGCTCATAAACGTCTACCCTCCTCTTTATTAGATTAGATGAACTGGCATTATTCTCTGATTCGAACCACCTCTCTTTTTCCTGTACGACAATTATAACAACTCCCACATTATATTCAGAAAAGTGCTCATTAAGGAACCGAGGCTGTGTGATGAATGGATTCAGTGTGATAAATGTTTTCATTTTGTTTCCCAAAATCTGAAGCGAGGAGGAATAAACCGGATCTTGGAGTGCCACCAAATCCTGTGGGAGAAGATGTTCTTGATGCGGCTGGTTTTCGGTGTTTCAGGTTCCCACCAAGTACTGACAGATTACTAATCTGCGTGAGCCAGTGTTGTTGCTTTGGTGTGGGTCTCAGTCAAGGATAGGCACAGATAGTCCTGTTTGATCTAGCTGGGAAGAGAGAAAATTAGAGTGTGTCGAAAATCCTTGGTAAAGCATCAGCAGCATGCCATTATCTCGGCACAAGTAGCACATAGTGTGTCGCACTCATTTGACTTTTCTCAGTCAAGCGAAGCCTTCAAGGTTAGGATGAATAGAGTTTTTTTCCTTTTAACCTCTTCTTCAGAGAGAGGGTTACACCTGTAACTGACAAAGAGAGAGAGACATGGAGGCTTACTGTATCTATACATCTATCTGCCTGCAGCGTTTCTCTTTTTCTTTTCTTATTTATGTTCTGTTTTCTTTGTGAAGGCCCAACTGTTGTCTCCTCATGTTTTCACTTCCCCTCACATCCCCGGCCTCAATGTCGCACACAGAAACACCGGTTAAGTCGGCCATTGTGCAAAAGCTCCACAGGGTGATCAAGTGCAAACGGTGGGTGTCTTCATAACGTGCATTGTACCATCATAGACGTGTGAGTAAATGAGAGAGACAGAGGGACAATGGCGCTCCATGGGTAAGCAAAGAGAGGGCTGGTGTCTGTTATTTCTGCCTCCCTGAAGGTTTGCATGTCTGCAACAAAAGAGAAGGGCCTCTTCCCCTGTTTGCACAGTGTGTGCTTTCCAAGTGTGCGCCCTGCTTCTGTGCTGTTTGTGCACATGTCTGTGTATGCCTTTCAGCGATCAAACAGTGCGGTTTTTGCCTGTGTCATAGTCAGTCAGCATTTGTGTGTCGCACTGAGTGAGTCAGTGGACGCACTTCACGCCTGTCTGAGATTTGGACGCTTCCTCCTGTTCTGATTCTCTCTTTTTTTAATCACTCCTCCCTTCCTTTGACATACAGTCATAATCGGCAAGATTAAGGGATGGGAGGAGTGCTGGAGGAAACAGCAGAGATGGTGGGGGGAGGCGGGGAGGGGGGGTCTCCTCCTCCTCTTCTTCTTTTTTTTCCCTTTTGGTCTCTTTGCACCATCACTGAGCTGTCTGATCCCTCCTCTCTGCAGCACGTGGCAGTTCTTTCCCAAGGTTAGGGAGCAAAGTCCATTCTTAGGGGAGGAAGTCGAACTGTCACTGGTGCTCCAATTTATCAGCTTCCCTTTAAGATTTACGGCCATATCGTGGTCTACTCCCCTGCATGAGAATCCACAGGCTGCTATGGAGAGTGATGTACCCTCCCCCCCGCATAGAAGCACACACACACACATACACACACAGACATACGTGCACACATCCATGGGCAGTGACATGCATGCATACCACAGGCACTCCATCATTCAGCATATACATCTGTACATGTGCACACTCTCAGTCCACCTCTGTCTCTGAAAAAAAAAAAAAACAAAAAGAGGAAACTGGGAGAGGATGAGTTGTGAAATATAGGGGAGAGTTGAATCAAGGATTGAACCAAGAATGCAGCAACGAAACACAAACAGCCAAGATTTAAACAACTTCTCTTCTGCAAATTTACTGTGTTACAGGCCCGACCGCAGAACTTTTCACCGAGCACGAGTCTGAGGAGGCCACAAAACATTTTTCAACCTTTGTCCTTCATCACATGCTGGATGATTTGTCAGCTGGGGTAAATACGGTTGAATTCTGCACAATGTAGTCTACAAAGACCTTGTAAGGAGTTAGGGTTTGGAAAGCCCCATAGCATGCTATTCATTTTCCCTCCCAGGCGCTCGCCAGCCCACTCCACCCGGCTATTATGGCAGGGTTGCTCTCCAGGGACCCCCAACACAGACGCTAGTTTGGAAACCCCAAGCATGCCCGACCGCCGGCGTTTCAGCGAGGAAAAAAGGGGAAGGAAAGGACGAAGAAAGGGAGAGAACAGCCTTGTTCCTGGCTGCATCTTCCTGAGTCTGTGATTTCCATCCACTGTGAATGTAAACAAACAAAGACATGAAAGGCGAAAACATGGGCAGAATAGAGGGGGAAAAAAAATTAGAGGAGGCGAAGGAGGAGAGAAGAAACAGTCAGCAGGCAAAACACATCTTGGCACGAGGCGTGAGATACAAGTCACCAGCTCATTTATTGGTACCACTGCCAGACACGGAGACAAAAAACACATGCAGGCAAACAAAAGCTGGCCTCCGACACACCGGCACAGAGACGACTTTCTATGAAGCCAATGACAAACTTTTTTAAACTTGTTGCACAACAGCTGCAGGACAAAGATTTCTGATCTGAGGATTTAAGTGGTTCACTGGTTCCAAACATGGGGTTGGGACCCCCGGAGGGTCACAAGATTAATTTGGGAGGTCGTGTGACAATTAACAGAAAAGAAAATCAGAAGAAACACATTTCATCTACAAAAAAAAAAAAGTTTTTCTCCCTTGAGTTGCTGCTTTCTTTTTAACTTGAATATAATATAAATACTGAAATATAACAGATATATCAAATTACAACAAATGTTCTATTTCCTGCTGCAAGGAGATACATCGGCAAATAAAAGGTGAAAATGTCACCTTTTGCTAATATTTGCATCGTTATAATTAAATATATTTAGAATTCATTTCTGAACAATTACTTTCACAGACGTACACAGGATCGTTTTATGGACAGTTTGGGCAGGAATGACAGCCACCAATGAGTCTTTTATTGCACAAATGAACATGTGAGTACTACAAGAAAGAATGTGAAGTTACCTCTCAAAAGGTCAATCAATAATTGGAAGTAATTTGTTGCCCTGCTGGCTCACAAGTGTACGAAGAAGGGACAGATTTTAAAGCGTGCCCTGCTTGTGTTTACACTTTCAGGCGATGACAATATGACAGTAAACAAAAAAAGACAGCATCTTTCTGACTGTTCACCAACCTCGAGCAAGGTCCTTTGGGAGCTGATTTTCATACAACGCTGGCATAAAATCAATAAGTACATCTAATCACAATAACGTTTGCCTGGAAGGTAGGTCTGCAAACCTGTGGTACAGTGTGGAAAATAGTCACTGGTGATGTGAGCTAGCGCACTTCTAATAAAGATTACATGTATTTACAGCTGGTGGTTCTGTTGACATTGATTCTGTTAATCACAATAAATCTCAAGGAATATTCAGGTGGCAAACTGCTTTTCATGGATGTAAGCGAGAATTATAGAAGCTATACACTGCTGTCTGATGAATACTTGTATAACAGTTACTCACAGTGATGCCATCGACATATGTGTACACAATGAACGTTCTCGGTCAGCTCACGACATCCAGGCCCTGTGTTATAGCGACCTGTTACATAACCTGCACAGAACCAAATGGTAGCATGTGATAAAGGCCTCACTCATGGGTGGACCTGTGCAGAGAACAGGACGTCAGGGACAGATTGATTGGGTGTCAGGAGAGAAGGAGGAAGGAGCTTTATGAGCTTTGAGCTCCAGTTTCTTTTTTCAGCTTTAGTCACTGTTCCCACTTTCTCTCTCTCTCTGTTTCCCACTAACCTCTCTTCTGTCTCTCATCATAAGTCCAGTGATAAAAAAAACACTAACCAAAACAAGGACGTTCTCAGTGTTGATTGAGTAAAACCTCATGTGTAAAGTATCTGTGCAGCAGACAAATCTTTATAAACCTCAACGGGAACTTGTGTTTGTTTCAAAAATGTCCTCACTTTTCACATTAAAATGTGTCGTAATTCAGTTTTCACATTATTCTTCACCCAAGTGTGCTGGATGACCTCTGCAGAGTGAGATTATCAGATTTTGTTTTCCTGCTCTCTAATATCCTCCACTGGAGAAGGATGGCAAACATATAGTCACCAGTCTGAGCCCATATGGAGCAATCTACAGCCCTGGGTAGACACAGAGACTCGGAAAAGCCTCCCTGCAGAAAAAAGGGAGGTTTCATTTAAAGCAATTTCCTTCTTTTCTTTCATTTTCTCCGCTCCATTTTATCTTCCCCTGGTGCATACCATGGAAGCTATAGTGGCATTTCCAGCTGCCAAAACCGGCCACAAAGTGCTTTCAAATCTGTGTCATATGGGCCGTCTCTGCTTTGCTCTCCCCGCGGCCTCACCACTTAAAAAACTGCGGCCGCAGTGACATGAAGGCAGAGCGTGCTGGATGTTCAACAACAGCGTGTGCACTTTTAGTTGAGACATCGTCAATCTGCTGTCTGATCTTAACATATCAGTAATTTAGCCGTATCTAAATATTTACCAAAAGCTTCCTCCTATTCAGAGGGCTTCATTTTCAGGACGTGAGGCCTGCATGCATCACATTTTGGAGGGCGGCCAATCATTCAAAAGCTGTTGTGGCAGGTGATCGTGTGAGGATGTGGGCCGTCACAACTGCATATAGGTTGATGTACAGATATAGGCAGCAAAAAATAACTACAGCAATGGGTGGTGATGATGTTTGTGTCTGAACACTGTGGGTGTATTTGATTTGGCTACATACAACTTTGAACCTGCACAAATGGATTTTTTGGCTGATCAGAGAGGTGGTGTACAAGCTGTAAACCCAACAAATGTTATCATCAGTGGCGTTTCTATTTACCCGGTAGCTATTTTCACTCTCCTTTTAGCTCTGCTTTGGTATCCACCAACTCCTGAGGGAAATATCTGGCTGTTTAGCTGCTAAATGTTCCATTATGTTCACAGCTAGTCACCAGCTTTGTCTGTTTTTGTGTTTGCTGCTCAACAGGCAGTGTGCAGTGGGTTTATTAGACTTTTTTTTGCCAAAAACATCTTCCTGCAACAGCTGGAAATAAGGCTGATGAGAGCAATGAGACTGCTAAAGCTAAACCAAACAAACAGACTCTGTAAAAAAAATATTGATTATTGCAGCTTAGATATCACAGATGAATGATAGTGATAATGTATTTATATATTTTTTTCCTTTAATTTTCAGTGAGGCAACTGTGTTTTCCTATTGTCAGTTTCTATCTATGATCTCTTCATTGGATGGGCTCCAGGCCTGAAACACTGCTTGTTTTTGTAGATGACTGTTACTTTCCTTGTAGGCACTGCACTGCATGTTTTGCTTGGAATACCTGAACACCATCTAGTTATTGGCATAAAGCCCTCTGGATTACTGGAGGTGTTTGTCCAACAGAGAGTGTCAGACAGGGAAAAGTACTCAGCGCTGACATGGAAATTGTGGGTTTATGAAAGAGGGAGTGATCGGACACGCAAAACAAACATCACTCTTCCTTCTTTTGTGAAATCCCAAAGGAAGCTTTGACCGCGTATAGTGCTTTAAACTGGTCAGTCAAAGATCTTCTGAAGGCGACGCCAAATTTGCTTTTCTGATAAACATAAACATAATGGTCATGATGAGGCACTGAACAGGCTGCTTTTTCTGCTTTCAACATTTCACATGGGTCCTGCCCTCCTCGTCCACAGATCGGTGTAAGGTTTCTGTCCTCCATCTGTCTGGCTGCATGCCCCCTCCCTTTTCGCGGGAGACCAAATTAAGATGCCCGACTTTCTCTGATGGTTAAATGGGTTACTGGGAGTGTAATGGCTATTAAGCATATTTGGAATAATCACTCCCCTGCTCCTGTATCATAAGTCACTGAGTCTTTTTCAAGCTTTTTTTTATTGCTGTTGATCTGTTCCATCTGTGAATATTCTGATGCATTTATGTATTTACTTATTAATATGGGGATTGATGAGAACACTTTGTAAGTCTTGTTAATTTTTTCCTCTTTTACTGGTTGGTTATGAAGATCACGTTGAAGCTATAGCTGATCTTTTAATTAGGGAAGGTCACTATGCTTTCCTCATTTACAATCAGCACTGTGATGAAATTGTTTGACATTTTAGGACGCACACAGGGGGTTGATCTCAGCATCAGGTTAGCTTAATTTAGCACAAATACTGGAAACCACCAAGTCTACCCACATCTCTAAAGCTCACTATGTAACATCCCTTTGTACATATCTGGTTTGTCTAAAAAAAAAAACAACCCAAGATTCAAGATTTGCCATTTTATGGTGAATTATAAGAGGGCCTATTTCCTGACCAGGCAACTTTCCAGGCAACCAGTGACGTGAAGCCGAGAAGCGGTCCAGTTGCAAACTCAACTCTAAATGTGGAAAATGCCTTCATTCTACAAATGAGGTATAACATGATAATTAGTGAGTTAGTGAGCTTTAGAGGTGCTGGTAGGACTCAAACTAGTTGTTTCCCCTTGTTCACAGACCTTTAGATAAGCAATGTAGACCGGCTGACTTCAGCTTCATGTTTATCAGAAATGAGAAGCCTCTGCCAGTGAGCAAAAGAGTGCATTTCCCAAAATATCAAACTAGCAATACTTTAAATGTATGCTGGTGAATACATACTCAGAAGGGTTTAGTCTTGTCAATGCACAGTGAAAAAACAGGGTGATGTTTACCGCAATTCCAAGGGGTTATCTGTAATGCAGGAAGTGCGTGTGTAATGAAGGAAGCCTAACTAAAAGATAAACACACCACACCTCGTACTGTCTTGTCCTGTCAGATCCTGTCTCACTCTGCCTGACTGCTCCCGCCGCTGCCGCCGCCGCCTCTGGGTCAACAGGAGTGGCAGCTGCATGTACCTGACTTTTTAAATCGCTACCAGGCTTAGGATTTATTGTCCCGAAAGCATCAAATCTGCTGCAGCCCTCCTCCTTCTATATCCATGTGCAAACTGCCCTGAAATTAAAAAAATATACGTGAAACTAGGTGTGTTTGATGCACACAATTGTCTCAGTTTTGAGGGCACAGCTGGAGCTCAAAGACGCAGTGGCTGACACTCCCTGGGAATACTCATGCCTTTAATCGCATTATATCATTTTGAAGGGCATTTCCTGATTGAAACTATGTAAGCCTCACCTGTCACTCCCACACATGTGCGGTAAAGGGCATGCAGAGGCATACTGAGACCCAGAGCGAGTACGTAAGAAAGACGTGGCCTGGCGTGGCGTGTTTACTTTATCAGCACGTCGTGGCACAGCCCGAACAAAGAGCCCCCGTTTTTCTTTGCCGCACAATGCTCATTACAGGTTATTTCTGGTGCCCCGGTGGTGGAGAAGGATGAAAGACCAGCCACAAAGGAAAGAATGTGGTTCCTGTTGTGGTCTTAGGGGGTCATGGGCGAGTAGATGTGGGGGTAGGGTGTCTGCCTTTTCACATTGAGTGGCCCCTGGGGTGCATGAGTCAAGGTCTGTTGTGGGAGGAGGGGAAAATGGGTGTTTATGGGCAAGAGCTTGAGGGGTCAGAGGCATAAGTTACGAAGTGAGAATAAGACAATAAAAGGATGCCACCTCGGTGTAACCTGGCCCAAGGCATGAAGACACCTGAGTTTAGCCCCGACGTTATGTTGAAAAATGACGCAGAATGGCAAAGGAAGTGGAGTTTGCTAAAGTCTCTCTTCCATGCTTTGACAGCAGAAGTCGCTGACACTGAAGTCAAGTCCTGACAAATTCCCTGAAGCGACATCTCGGCCTTCGCCAGTGTGACAAAGCAAGAGTGACACAGGAGAGTGATGACACATGAATCCCCGTGGTAACGTCGCATCCACTACTTGTATTTGTTTACAGTAGAAGAGCGTGAATGCATGTGTGCGTGAAATGAATTACGCACATTATACTGTGTGAATATTTACTGCGTATCATGTGCTGTGATGTTACACGCATCCAATATCCTGTTACTATATGGCATCTTCGTGACTGCCTGAGACAGGGAGTGTTTTTATTGCTTTAAAACGCGTTCACGCTCCACTTTTTGGCACGCTCCCATAACTGCCATCGAGAAACTCTGCCGCAGAATCTAGTTCATCCACTGTCTGTCTGGATGTCTGTGTTTGCTGCTGCCACAGGGCTGTCATTATCGCAGAGACAAAACCCCTGTCATAATAAACAGCTGACGACAGGGGACTTTTTCTTTTTATTGATGTAAAGATTCTGATCCGATAGACGCACAAGGAGCTGGCACAGAAGGCCTCCCTCTAAATGGGCACAAAAGAATCTATTCACTCCAGGGAAGTGAGACGGGCCTACCTTTTCAGCCTCTGTGTGCTTGTTTTGGTGCATATTGTTCAGTGATTACATGTATTCAAATACGACATGGCATGCAAATGTTGAAGAATGTTTTGTGATTGTGACGATAATGGTGGCTGAAAACATTTCACTTTCTGGCTCTTTCCAACGGTCCTCCCTTTCTCTGTTCATGTGGTTTGCGTGCGTGCAGTCTAATTGGCAGAGTGGTCTGGGACCCTGTGGCTGCCTGCCTGGACGACTGGCACAACAATGCAGGAAGGCAGCACTTATCCTGAAGGGGACGCGGAGGAGGACACAGGCAAGAAATATACAGGATCTCCTGTAAAATGTATTTGAGTTCAATTACGAATCAAAAGGAATGAAAACAATCTTTCTGCAGGGGAGGGCAACATGTGGGAAACTGAGAACGTCCAGAGGATGTTTGGAGTTTACACTGACTGCCGGTTTACTGTGTTTTCCTGGTGATGACATGCATAGGGGTTTGCTGATTGTATCATTTGGAGTACAGCTGAATCTAATGTGACAATGTAAACTTCAAATACCAAACAATACAAGTTGACAGTTTACTGTATTCTGAATAGTGTTTTTTTGTTCATAGTTTCCCCTTTTCCTGCAGGGCAAAAACACTCAAAAGTT
>JAOXYL010000039.1:14985092-15000474 GCA_028564955.1 Terapon puta
AAACAATGAACTGCAAATATTGGTTGTATCTGCTTTAAATGGATCATGAAGACCAACACAAAAAGAAAAGTTTTATCAACAACTTAGCATTTTTAATTAATTCATTCATTTTCAACATCAACTGCAAACGTGCTCGATCATTAAAATCCTTTGTCAAAGATTTAGTCATAATTGTTATCATAATACATTCTTGATTTCAGATGATGGATTAACTTTTATTTTTGGCTTGTTAGAAATGGCAAAATCAGTAACTCTTTACTAAAGGCTTGCCAACATTTAACGTTGCTGATAGGTGAAAATGAGAAATCAGTGATTGACTGATTGATTAATTGATTAAATTATAACTAAATGTTATACTGAAGGATGATTTTGCAACCTTGTAAGCAAAAAAAAAACATTTTACAAACTCTTCATAAAAAGTGCTGCGACATAAAATGCTTAAAAAGGGGCGAGTAAGTAACTAGTTTTTAATCCATTTTGCTACTCAGACTTTGGTTAATTTAGTTTTGTAAACTTCTGATTGCGTACTTTCACTTGAGTACACTGAATACTTCCCGCACAACTGGTCGCACTGAATCTATAACCTTCAATTACACAACACGGCCACACAGTGTCGCTATTTCCCTTCTTTCTCTGTACATCATCTCACTTCATATGCAGACTCTAGTGGAAGAAAAGATAACTGCACAGTATGTATCTCCACTGGAATTAAGGAAGTGGTTTTGATAATCAGTGTCATCTAGTTTTAGGATTTATCTAAATTTTTAACGTATTTTTAAAGGATTTTGACCTGCTTTGTATCCATTTTTATATCACTCCATGCTACTGATCTTGTGTTCTTTTATGAAACTGGATTATTCTCATACTATACTCAACTTTAAGTCAGCGAGTGTCCTGCTGAGCTAAAGTTATATCACTCATCTCTGCCTTGGAAACAGGATGTAAAAGAGACACGCTTTATCACAGAGAAATGGAACATTTGTACAGGATGATTTTCATGTAGGCCTATATGCACATATATTATTTAAACAGAAAAAAAGGAGAAAAAATAGAGCTATGCAACCACAGTTAATTGCAGACCTCCTGCTACTTCAGTGCACAGTTTGTGCAAGTGGTGTATGGTTCTACATGTAGCCAGCAGAACAGGAGAGAGAAAAGAAAGCTCTGGCACAACAGCTATAGGTAGCCATGAAGATCAGTGCGGTCCTGCGGCAGAGGACCAAGAGAGGAGAGCTTCAAACCCGCTGTCAAGCCAGTGTCATTAGTTGACATCTTTCAAGAGTGTGTTGTGCTTTCACTACTTTGATCTGCAATACACTGGTTGAATAAGCGGCTTCTGTCTATATCTGCAGACGGTGAGCTTGGGGAAGAGACAGGAGGAGAGCAGACTGAGAATGGCTGGTAGGCAATTTTCTCCTGACATCAGTTTGACGGGTGGAGGGATGACAAGCATCCTTCAATTAGATGAAATTTTCTCACTGCTGTCAAATCCTGGCCAATGTCAGCCTGTCGCTGAGGTGCTGGTGTCGGTGTAGCTGCATTTTTTTCCTCTCTCGAAGTTATTTTAAGCCCCTTTTCTGCCTTTTTCTACACATGAATACATTTGCACATGCTTACATCCATGCTCAACACACATGAATAAAAATTAAAGCTCCCTCCATTAGTTTGTTCTGACTGGTGCATGGGAATGCCCCCCCGCATTGGCTGGGAGATATTTTTCATTCCAACGAGGCCTGGCATGCAGCCGAAGAATTTGACAGTTTTGATCAATACTCTGGAAAATCTGACATAAGGATCCCATTCCATATTTTGGCTTGAGGCAACTGTTAGATGACAATGTGATGAATAATTTTGCAAGGTATCTGAGGGGGGTCATTTAGGTCCGGGCGAAGAGGGCGAGTGTTTAAAATTCATGCTGAAAAATGCTTTGGGACAAGGTCAGATGTTAATAGTAACAGTGCTTTCATGTCTGTGTATACGTGTGTGTGTGTGTGTGTGTGTGTGAGAGAGTGTGTGTTTGTGTGTGTGTGTGTCTGTGTACTTGTGTGTATGCTGCGGTATGGAAAGAAAATTCCATCTACAGCCCCTGTTCGCTGTACTTATCTTTTGCAGAGAAACGAGTAGGAGGCTTGAATAAATAAAATGGAGCTGAGGATTTCCTGGTATGCCTGTGTGTGTGTGTGTGTGTGTGTGTGTGTGTGTGTATGTGTGTGTGTGTACTATCTTCAGCCATGGTGGTCCACAGGGACCGGCATCGTTTCCATAGAGGTTCACAGGTCAGATGGGAAGAGCGGATGGAGGGGTGGGAGGTGAAAAGAAATATAGCAAGAGAAGAAGACAGGTAAAGCATTGTGCAAGTGTTTAAAAAAAGGATACAGCCTTACTATTTATGAATACTCACACATATTAGATATAAAATAACCCGTGGTCCTTGACTGGTGAAAAATAAGCTTTCATGCTGATTTAATCCTGGAAAGGTCAGATGCCTGCGTGATTGCTTATTTGAATTTTATATGTAAAACATCTTAAATCTGCATTAATGTTGACACCTCATCAAACCTTATTAAGTTGACATCGTGTGAAAAAACAGTTGCCTATTTAAACAGCCAGCAGAAACGGAGTGACATCAGCGTTCATCTTGAGTGTCCACCTGTAGGCTCCACCATACTCAAAATGACAACTGATCAAACTCCATCTGCTGAGGAAGACTGCGGGATGCAATTAAAAGCCCTGTAAAAAGCTGGTAGGTGGACCTTGAGTGACAGAAAGAGGTCTTTATAAAAAAGCATGTTTTATTGTCAAATTAAAACAAAGCAACATAGAAAAAGAGAAGCAATTTAAGAGCAGTGCATGGGAGGTAATGCATTTGCAACTGAAGCAACACAGCATGTAGCCATGTATCTCTCTATAACCAGAGCAGCTTTTAAAGTGGGAGTGAGGATTCACCAAGTTGTTTATTTATACACCGAAATGGCAGCAGTTCAGATATTTGCACCTACACACACAATGCTGCTGCTGCATATTCAAAACTCTGCTACTTTTCTCTGAGCGCCGTGCATTTTCATTACAATGGGGGGCAATTTCATTCTTCAGTATGAATACATTAGGCAAGATTTGGCATAGTTTAAAGACTGAAATATTACTCAGAGTTCATTATCTGTAATATCTGAAAAGTATGCGTGATTGGAGGATAAACTTCCAAAACTCATTGCGAAAGTGCTCCCCTGAATGTAGCCCCAGGTCTTTATTATTAATGTTTAACTGCAACTATATCTGCTAATCTGCTGGAAACATTACCACCTTGCAGTGCGCAATATGCAGGCCAAAGAAAATAGACCGACAACAAAAGCAACAGCCGGTCCCGGAGAGCTTGCAGACGTCCACTTTCTTGCTCGGCTCATCAGAGTTTTACTTGACATCTCTCTCCGATGCTCTGTATTTCAGCTGCATCCTCCAGCGCAGCAGGGACCCCGGCCGAGGCAGGAGGAGATAAAACTGTGCAACCTCTTCTCTGGGTCACTTCAATGACAAACCTCCTAGGCCATGAAAAGTTAAACAGCACCATTACCCAGCGCATGACTTGTTTGTGCAATGGTTTCATGCTACATGCAGAATATTTACATTATGATTGCAACGCCAGCTGTTTCCTTCTCTTAAATTGTGTCTAAATCCTCGAAGCTAGCAGGCAAATTACCCAGAAATCAGGCAGCTACTGCTCTTGAGAAGGAACTTATGCCAAATGTTTGACAATCCAAATGCTCCCTTCTGTTTGCCTGCGGTCTGTCATCATTTTAGCTGTCTTCTCCAGCTGTTACCCACTGCTAGGAAATAATGTAATGAAATGAAATCTCGGTTTTAAAAGGAAGTAAATACCCACTTTTCCGTTGTCATAATCAAATCAGTTTCAGAACTAAAATCTTGGTGTGAGTGGTTTAGTTCCGAATGGGCTTTGTCCTTGGATTTGCCAGAGGGAGTGTACAGTGTGTTCTGATTTTCAGAGAGAGTCAATTTTTCATCTCATTCAGCCTGGTTTTGCCCTCCCTCATTGATTTGTTCTTTCGATGATGAACAATGTGGTTTTGGTCAAGCAATTTCGTTAGAGAAGTGTCTCACAAAGGCAAAGAAATTCCCTTCGAGAGGCATAAAATCTGAAGCAGCAAAACAGTTAAAATGGCCAAATTGAGCTGCAGCAAGGGCAATTATGATTTAGAGTGAGACTTTGGGCCTAATCTGACTGGGGGAAATATTTGGATAACTTCCCAGTGAGTGTTTTGCTCAAGACGGGCCAGAAATGGCATGCCAGTGCGTGAGCGATGTCTGGGATAAATCTCTGGCAGGCAATGCCGATTAAACTCGCCTGGTCCATCTTTTTCAACTCCCTCACAAATCTTTTGACTTCTTGCTCTAATCGTTGCGCGCAGGCCAACATGGACACACTGATGCGATTGCAAGACCACTGGCACAGGAGTCAGGGGGGATGAAAACAGATTTTCCAAGGAAAAGGCTTTATGGCCTGGGAAATGAGAGTAACGCGATTTAATCGTCGAGTAAAAATGAGGGGGGATTCCAGCTACCTTGAATCAACTTGAACCGGACTGAACTCATGCAGAGCTGACAAGAGTGCGCTTCCCGTCGTCACTCTCAGAAGAGGCTGCGCTTGACTCTCATAACATTTGGCCCTTTAGAATAAAATCACTCTACCGTCTGATCATCTTGGGCCTGTGACAGAGACAACCTTTGTTAAATCCTCTGGTGAATCTGCTGTAATAGAACAAGTAGTAGTTCTGTGATGAATTTCAAAAGTCTTATATAACAGTATTCTGTGAGAATAATAAAAAAAAGGATGCTCAAGCAAAATATCGGTATTGGTGTGCCCTCCGGACAAAACAATGCAACAATAGTCAAGACTCATTGACGATCTCTGTTTAATATTCACTTCGCCTCTCTTCTCCCCAAACACTGCGGCTTTACCAGATGTGTTGTTTCACTCATCTGATGCATTCAAAGGTCAGCTGTGCTAATAACACAGAGGAGGGCAGAGCGCCGTTAATTACAGTCTGTCTCAAAGTCAAAGACCGCAGTGTTGCAAGAGAGCTCGTCCTCCCTCGCACACACACGCACGCGCGGCTCCAACACGCTCATTAGAGGACATTATCTCGAAACGGCTGCTGAGTGAACTAACGGCAGTATAATGAACTCCGTCACTCCTCTTGGATGTGTAAAAGAGGAGCAACAGTCTGCCTGCGTTCTCACCTCTCATGCACACAGTCTGAAAAGCATGATCTCTCAATGAGAAGTTGCGAAACCCTGTTTGTTGTTGTAATCCCTGCACTGGATAGTAGACACTCCAAGGTGAGCTGACATCCATATATTTGACTCAGGGGCTTAATGCTGGAGACGGAGGCAGCATGAAGGGAAGAAAATTTCAGAATTTTTTAATGAGCCTTGCTTTCCTTCAAGGATCTCTGGTAACAGAGCAAAACACACTTTTCACCTCGGTATCTCTGAAGGCCTTTGAAGAAGGTGTCAGCTTTCCAGAGATGAGCTTCAGGCCTGTGTTGTGAGTTTGCTGTGTAATTTGATAGAGTCTATAATGCATGTGAATGTATGTTGTTCATTGTATTTGAGGTCCATGACTTCATGACAAACAAGAAAATGGTGCCAAGTACAAAGTGTGCTGAAATAAATAACTGTTCCTTTATATACATGAAGTAGTTGGATATGACATGTGGCATAGATTTGTGTCCAGTGATGACTGACAAAACAAAACAAAACAAAAATATGCGTATCTAAACCTAAGCATATATTATTTACAGGTCCAGTGCATGTTTTTGTCAGAGTTATTGTACAGGGTTTGCTTGTGATTCTCTGTGACTGAACTTTTCAGACCTTTGGAAAAAGAAGTCAGAAAGTTCAATATTAGTTTAAAACAGCAAATGGTACTACATATAGATGTTTATTAATGCTGAAAACAGTACTGCTAACCCAGTTATTATTCTGCAGGAACAAAAAACTTTTAAAACAGCTTAAGATTAAACAATAAAGTCATGATTTCTCATTTAAAGCAGAAGTAGGAAAACATTGCCTTCTGGTTCCACCTGCTGCTTCAAGGCCATTTGCGAGGCTCCACCATGCCCGAATCAAAACAACCAGTCAGAGAACATGAACCAGTATCTTTTCATGTATTTCATGTATTTTCTGTGAAAATGAAGGAAAGCAAGCTAAAAAGCAAGAATATGATTGAGCAATGCTGTAGCAAGGGATTTAGAGGCGAGCTAGATAGAGGGAGGTGTGGAAACATGCTGAGAGCCTTATCATTGTAACATTATCATTCATTTGAAGCCGTGTTTCTGCTGCAAAGGAAGTGCATAAATTATTTTTAGATGGGCTTTTTTTTTGCTGAAAACTGCTTCCTATTGAGATTAGCTGCAATCGCTATCAAACTGGAGGGGGAGGGGTTAGATTTGGGTGATAATTCTCTGTAGTTTCATCAGTATAAGTGACCCCCCCATTCACACTGTCGTTATTATTTTAAAAAATGCTATATCTTTTTTGGGAATATTTAGCTAATATGTCAGTGAGGCTAAACTGTTATGGCTCAAGCATACTTTGAGCAAAACATTCGCTGATCAGCACCAAACATAATATACAGCTGAGGCTGACGGGAGTGTCCGTAGTTCTACAGGTGCTTGGCCATAGATGAATATTTTAGTGGGTTACAATTTTTCCCTGAAATTAGAGGATCAAAAGAATTGTTACCATAGAGAAATCTCACTGAAAACCATAAATGTGAAACTCATTGTGGCACAAGAGGAAGAAAACAGAAGATCAGATGTTAAAATCATTTATCTTATGGGGAAATGCAGTACATTTAACTGCAGTGTTTTCAATAGCTGGTGGGTCAGTCTGCACCAGTGTGGTAGATGGACCAACATTACCATCCATAGCGTGATAACATAATTTAATGGTGTGTTTGAATATGAGCACATCACTTAACATCAACCGCATCTGATGCATTCAGCTGATCAAAACTGATTCGACTCTGAGGGGACGCCACTCAAACACACACAGCTCGTGTGTCTCTGCGAGATGTGAATAAATCACAATCAATTTAACAGGAATTAACAGCAATTAGACTCAGAGTCTCATGCATATGGATATGCACTGAAGGGGAGGCAGTTTATTCAAATGAGACTTTATCTTTATAGAGCAGCGTCAGTTTCCCAGGGCAGGCTCTTTCACTTGTCAGAAATGAACCATCTCACCTCTTTAAAGTTGCAACCGGTGGGAGCTGCAAAGATGAACATCGTGGCAGCGCTCGACATTTCATTTCACTTCTGTCTTTTTTTTCCTGTTTATTCCCTGCAAGAAACAGATGTCATGACGAATGGCGAGGGAGTTGGCTCTCGACAACAGAATTAATTTCCTTCCTGTAAAGGGGAGGAAACGTGTCAATGGAAGGGCTTATACGGAACGCTCTATCTTGTGTGTGATGAGCAGTGAAGTGAAAGGATTTCATTTCATCATGATAGGTCTTTTCAAGGAGTTAAAGTCATCCCTGCTGATAAAAACTGTAACTGGAAAATGCACCTTGCATTTTTGGATGTGCTTTGTTGTTTGGTGGTGTCTTTTTTTTTTATTTAAAGCTGAAGTCAGTGATAGTTAGAAAAGACCAAGCTTGAAAATTTGAAGAGAGAGACAGAGAGTTTAAAGAGTCACTTGACCTAATACTTACTTTTAAGCTTGCTTTTCCTCATTATCCTTCTTCTGTTAACTTGTGTAAACTGTGAGGGGTGAGAGGTTCCCTGTGGTTTGTTTTGCATCAGGTACTTTGGATTATTCTCAAACAGCCTTAGAGACGGTTTTCGCGAATGTGACTAAGAGTTATTTTTAACTTACCGACTTCTGCTGTAAAGAGAGAGTTGACAAAGTGAGGTAATTCTCAAAATTAATAACGCTCTTTCAATGGGTTTTAACTGTATAAATAGATTTCCAGGTATATAAAACAACAGAAAGACGACCCCCTTATAGAATCAGGACTGTGACATTAAAGATAAATGTATTTATTTAACAAAATGTGATGCTGCAATATTGGCGCATCAAGCACAGACACAGACTTAAAAAAAACAGCTTTTTTTCAAGTTTAAATGTTCTATCACCTCACAGCCTGGTGATCTTGAACCACGATTGAATGAAAACAGAAATGATCAACGGTTACTTCAGTGTAAAAACGCAAAAGGCAAAGGCGGTGCCACTTTGTGGAAGAGGACCGGCTCTGTGCAGATACGAAGGACTCATTCTAAGCTAATGAAAACACAGTCTCAGCCTTAGGTGGTTGTTCTCTAATGAAAACATAATTATGATTATTATATTCCAATTATGCCAGTAAACCCCCTTAAATCTCAAACACTTTAATGGCAGGTGTCCATCTCAAGACAACTGAACTTGCAGATGTCTAATACAGTAACTCCCAGGATATTCTGGGCGACTTTTCTCAATTTTCCCCTCAGACCCTTGAGATGGCAAAACACAAACAGCAAAACAAGCCCGCAGATGTTTGAAATGGATAAATTGAATAAATATGTGGCGCGTACTCTACAAACAAAGAGATGAATACCGACATTTGTGTGGACCTGCAGCTCATTTTCGCTTCTGCAGATCTTGTGGTTTTATCATTAGGCCTAACGTGAAGCAGCCACACTGACTCCCACTCAGACAGAATGAGTCATGACAACTAATGAAGAAAGAATCCTCCGTTCGCTGAAGAGATCATAACGACCTGACTGAAAGACCAGTGATACCACCTATCATGTGCAAGTCACGACTGTTGCCGGTAATAGAGCGATTGCATAACCAATAAGTGTCCCTGATTGCACAATGTTGCTCTCACAAACATCAGCGTGTCAGTCCACTGTGAGAGCGGCTCGTCCCCATAAGAATAAAATGGATATTGTGAAAAGTTTGAAAAACCCCACATGGAAAGCAGGTAAATGAAAACTTCAAAGGCGCAGGTTCTCCAGAGCGCTCAAGGCCACGCGGCGCTTTGGCTCCGCTGCCTTTTCATCTTTGTTTCAGAGAGGACGAGGTTTGAGCAGATATTAAGTAGTAATGAAATAATAATACAGGGATTAGTTCAAGGCTGGAGTGCTGCTGTTATTCAAAAGTGTCTGCTTCATCCGTGAAAATGAAACCGCTGTGATGCAGCCAGACTAAATAAAATGGAAAACTTTTTTTTTTTTTTTCTTTGAACAGGAAATGGCGTGCATGTTGTCTTATTGAGCTTAGTGGAGAGCAAAGCTGAGTCTCAGACAGACGGGGGGGGGGGCTGACACTGCAGCTTTAATGCGAGATTTCCTGAGAATAAGTCATTGACACATAATGACAGATATGAGTGAGGATTCATTGTAAATGGGCGGAATCAAGGTATTTCCCTAATGAGGAGAACTTTTCATGAAGTAAAGCAGGTGAAGTTACCCCCCACCACCACCACAACCCCCCACCACCCCAGGGAAGATGGGGGAAACCGCCCGCATCGTATCGATCAGTCGCAACCTTAAAGCTCGTCAATGAAGAACTGAAAGTGTGTGTGTGTGTGTGTGTGTGTGTGTGTCGGGACCTGCGCTGTTTTTTTTTCTCCTCCTCACTCCTCCTCTCTTTCTCTCCTCCTCCGTATTCCTCCGTTGCGCTCCGGGTGTGGAGGAGGAGGGATGAGATGGGTGGGGGGGGGGCTCGGTCAGATGGAGAGTCGGGAAAGTCGCGCATTTTCCGGCGCCACAGCCGCGCCGGGGTGCGTCAACATGAGCTCCGTCCGCACGCGCCCGTCCTCGTCGCCGTCACGCGGACACCTGTCGGCTCCTCTCCGCCGCGCGGACCGGCGGCTCGCGAGCGTCTGCGCGAGGAGGAGGCTCCAACTCCACTGTGAGTATCTGCTAATAAGATAGAATTTAAAAAGAAGAAAAAAAAAAGAGAGATTTTTTGTCAGATTTTTTTTGTGTGAGATGAGATGACTCCTTTTTTTATGGAAGCTGTTAAAAGTTCATCATCTAGAGACTGAAAAAGAGGTGTTTCGTATTTTTGGTGGCATGCGTTCGTCTCGTTATCAGTTCATTCATCTCGAAGGAAACCTTGCAACAACTTGAAGCAGCAACACCCAAGAAGAGAAGATTTATCAGATCAAACATTCATTCTCTGATAAATGTCCAAAAATGGTCATTAAAGTCCCTCAAAGCTTGTAAGACTTTGTAATGCTTAAAACTAACATCCTCCTGGTTGCAACCCCCCCCCCACCTCCCTCCCCTTTGGATGAACAGCTGCAGCATATCTCTGTGTCATGTCTCTTGGGGTGGGGGGGTGGTGGTGAAAGACTCTGGTGTAGAGGAGGCTGAAGCACAGACGGGACTGTGTTACGAGGAAAAGATAAACTGCGGTAAACATTTGTATGCGCACTCCCAGCGTCTTATCTTGTGGTTATTATTTTGTTTGTCTGTCACACAACAAACTGGAGCGCCGTCTGCCCACATCTGACATCACTCCTCGCCTTTTCACCTGACTAATTCCTCCCCATTCTGCCTTAAATGGGATTGCTCACGCGTCCCGGCAAACAAGCAAGCCGTGAAGTGACTCGCGCGCTCACTGCCGGGGGTTTGTTTTTTTTTTTTTCTTCTTTTCGAAATCTGCAGTGTAGATCTGTTGATGTGTGAGATATTTGTACACTCGCTGTTGCAGTTTGACATTTAGCTCGTTTCCTCCTCCCCTACTTCCCCTTGCTCCCGTCTATTAAAAAGGGGCTGCAGCTCTGCTAACCCTGAGCAGAACTGCAGATCCTGACAGGTAGGCACATGACCTTTTGGACAAACCTCTAAGCGCGGCCTCTAAAATGCTAAAGATGTGTTTTATTGTTAATTGTGTGTAGTGTCGATTCGAAATCGCTCCTCCACGCCCAATAACTCCTCACACACCCGGGCCAGACCTCGCTCCGGCTGCTGCGCCCGGCCCTGCCCTCCGTCTGGTCTGCCGGGCAGGAAGGTTTTAGGTTGCCCCCCAGGTTTGCGGGAACAAATGTCTGGAGCTGCTGAGATGTCAAAGCCGTGTTTCTTTTGGCAGGGGCTGATGCTCGAAAGCTTAGGTAATGTTAAAAGTATGAACGCGGTGAGGGAGAGGAAGAGAGTTGTACCGTATCAGATTGTTTAGACTGGACTCTGGGGGTCCACCACAAATGGAAGAAAAGGATTCTGTAACAGAGCACATTAGGAATGTGGGAGGATTGCATGATACTTAAGTGTTTTGGCAACGGCTCCGAGTTTCTATTTCAAGAGTTGCTAGTTTTTAACTCGAGATGACAACAGCCCTCGGTAACGCAAGACCGTCTCTGCATTATTTTAACTGTTACAGAAAGGAAGATTCAATGTAGTCACACTTGCATCTGCGTCTGTCACTGCCTTGTTCAGCACGAACCGTCCTGCTGTTGACTCATTTCCCTGATGGATGATGTTTTTCAGTGGTATGTCTCTTTAGCTGTTTTTCTTTTCCATCCGGCGATGCGTTGTTTCAACATCGTGTTTTCTGCGCTCGCACCAGAGAGTTTTTTTTCCCCTCACCGCGTTTTGATGTTTAAATGAATCCTGTCATTGTTTTGCCTCTTTGAAGATTGAGTTGTTTGGATGAATCCGCACACATTGCAACAAAAGAAAAATCATCCACAAAGCGCGGCGAAATCACTCAATTAAACCGATCCATTCTGACGCACATTAATGACAGGGTCGTGCGTGCGCCGTGCATTTACACTGCAGCGCGAGTACTCAAGCCATTATGATTCACGGTTGTAGAAACCAAGGTTATTCTAAAGTGATAAATATTGTGCAGCTGTATAATTGTATTTACCCAACATTTTAAGTTTACTATTTAAACACTGAAGGTTTTTGTTTTACTTTAAAGTTGCATGCCTAAAGATTTTACCTCCTAATAGCCTCAACAGGAAAAAAAAAAAAGCAATGCAAAACAAATCAGTGTCCTTAATTAGCTGCGAACGTGCTGTAGCACTGAATGAGATACAGTCTGAGTCACCAGCCAAGACAAATATTTTCCCTAATGTATAAAAGCCTTATATAATGTGGGCAGTGCTCGCAACATAGGTCCAGAAGTCGAGAATGATTCACAAGATATGATTATTATGTTCATGACAAACAGTAATTACAGTCCACTTATAATGGTTTAAAAATTAGGATGATTTTTTTTGTAAACACATTTTACAGCAGCACCTCGTGATGAATATTGAGTGTGTGAACGGCTTATGGCTCACAAAAGTCAATAAAGGGAATCCAACAGCTATAGTCAAGCTGCGACATGTCTTGTGGCAATGTTTTGTGCGTGCAAAAAAACAGGATTAACAGTAGTCAGTCTTTATACACATTCAAAGGTGGCAGCAGTAAAACAACGCTGACAGGTTCTGTCTTCAAGCGTTTTTCATTTGGCCGCCAAATGACACCAAACTCATGAAGATACACGTGTTAGGTTTAAGGGAAACATCTTTGTTTGCTAATTAAAGCCACAGCTGTGCTTTCGCCACCTTCTGCCTATTGATCAGGTTAATCAATAGCATGATCAGACAGACATACTCTGCTCAGAGGTAACTAGATGCTTTTACCATGACTCGTCCTTTTTGAGTGACTGTAAAGAACAAGCACACGCTCTTTTGTTTGCATATTAGACTGGAATCCAAAATAAATACATCAAATATGAATGATAAAGAGAGTTTTCTTCTGTCCTGCCGTCACAAGCGTTTCCTTCTGGCAGATGCAAGTTTACTGTGGTCGGGTTAAAGCTGAATTAATAAGCCCCATCATTATTTCATAATCATGACAAAATAACTTAATTAAATGACATTTTTGCAACGTTTAGAATGAGGCCATCTGAATGACCCACAGCTCATTAAAGGACCATTACAGTTTATCACGGCTTAAATCTTAGACGTATCAGTGAGCATCGTACTCATCAAGTTAACAGATGAGATCAGGAGCAAGAAACACAAACAGTCACATGATGTGACAGAATCAATACCAATATCAATACCTTGTTAAATACAGGTTGATTGGTCAGCCACCACTCTCCTTCCGAGTGGATCAATGACCCAAAGCAGTGAACGAGATGTCTCTTGGCTTTAAACCTGTTAAAGGCCAACTGTTTCATTAAGACAATCTTTTGGTGATATTCTGTGTAACTGAATAGTTAATTCATAATTCATGTTTGTTGTCATCAAAATTCATACTGTCTGCCCCTGAAAGAAAAATTACTGATCCCTCTTATAGCAGTTTGTCATGTTATGTCAAAGTATGAGTCTTTCTTCACAGTTGGAGTACATCTGATTGCCACACAGTTGGAAGTAGGTCTATGTATTATCACAGTTAGTTCCTGTTTCAATGGAAATAAAAGTCACCCATCTCAGATAAAGAGGGACTCTGATATGAGCTGAGCAAAGGCTCGAGTTTTTCTGATATTTTTCTGTGCACACGCCCTTTGAGCAGCATTCACTGAAGTTATTGGAGCACCATCCTCCATGTACTTTACAGGCTGACTCCAAATTTCAGTACTTGCTGTAGTTTTTATTAGTTTAGTTTTTATAGAGAATATTACCAACATTTTGACACTCACTCTGGGTGTCAACTCTGAAAAAAACACTGTTGTCTCATGATCTGAACCGCTGTCTTTTGCCCTGTCAGCCACTGATGTTGTGTCCCAGATCTCCGCCATCACTTTGATGAGCACAATAACGGAGCGAGGCAACAACCAGAACGCCGAAAATAAGTTGTAATAAGTGGAAATACCTTTGAAATGACAAAGGCTGCATTGCCCACCCAGGACCTCAGATCCACCTCTTCTCTCCAGAGCTGCGTAGTCGTTCTGCCTCGCACTCATTAAACAGTAGGCCAAACGTCTCCGATGTTCTCTGCTTATTATCAGTGTCACATTGGTTTTAAAGCACTGCTAAAGCAAACAACCTGTTGCCATTAGAAAAACATAGGCATGCAGATATATGCACTGTTCACAAATATACACTGGAGCCGAGCACCACATCTGTGCTCCAGATGTCCAGGTGGACTGATCAAGGCAGACATCACTGTTAAACAAGAGGTTTAATACTTAAATGGTTCCTTAGCGTGCATCTGCTTTGTTTAGGCTTTGTTATTGCTTCAGCAGCCTCCTTGTTTAACAGATTAAGGAGTCAAATTCCCGTAAAGGGAAACATTGTTTGTTGGTGACCGAGCCGGCTCATCTTTTCTCTTAGTAAGAAGTAAAAAGGAAAGGGTGGACTTTACTAGCCACATCGGACGGGTGAAGCCCACTTCCTGAGATATTTGTGGTCACAGGGAGCTGCTGAGATAGCATCTATAATCTGATTCTAAAAAAGGCCAGTGTATGAAAAACACCCTGATGTCCAAGTACCTCTCAGCCGACACTAATTGTTGTTTTCTGTCCCTCAAATTACGCTGACTTTTGATTTCTTTTTCATCAGCATAGAGAAACTTTTATCGTCGCTACGGTCTGGTATCCCATCCATCTCTGTTTTACTTCCTCATCAACAGGGAGGCTGTCTTATTTCCTTTTGGGGCATTGATTTCTCTTGTGCCTCCCATTTCCCAGTCCTGGGATTCAGCCAAGTCCCAGTCACAGAGTGTGCTGTACAAGGTCAGGATGTGTTTACACAGCTATAAACATGAAGACATGATTAAAACATGTTTCAGGAGAGGCGAGGATATGTTACTGTGCCGAGTGCCGGCTCTTGAACTGATTGTCTCCTTTCTGTAACTGATTTTGCGGTCACGGTGGATCATCTGAAGGCGTTCTGCACATTTGTAGAAGCTGTGTTTCACGCCAAGATGTCATGATCTTTATGCTAAGCAGAGCTGTAAGTCTGAATGCGGCTCTTTCTCTCTGGAGGAGCTCTGTGGGGATGCTGATTTTCATTTGCTTTTTAATTGGTGTCTTTGCGGCGCAGAATGGGTTGCAGCTGATTGGCATCATTTCGTCACGGAGGCTAGATGGAGAGGGATAACTGAGAGGGTGCAAGACAGGGAACAAGTGTGTAAGAAGCACGCCTTTAAAGCAGGCCCCCAGATGCACGAAAGCTCATCTACAATCTGAAATGTCATAATAAATGCGATCAAGACTTGTTATATTGTCATACTTATCTTAAGGAGCCGGGACTAAGAACAAGCAAGGAAAAGGAGCACGACACAGGCCTGTTGTTTGACAGTGTTGATATTTATCAGCAAGCATAAAAGGTTGAATTCCGGATTTGACACACAGCTGGAATATGTACAGCTGGAGCTAATTAAAAATAATGAGCTTTTTATGGTTCGCATTATTCCCTGTTGTTTTCCCCTGG